>CM047520.1:2121086-2701086 GCA_026122265.1 Ammodytes dubius
GGCATGGAGTTGTGTGTGACTCACATTTTCTCTGTCTGTACTGTATGTGCTCATATTGATTTCTACTCTTGACTTTCCTGGAACAGCCAGGGGCCCAAACGTACTCCTTAAAGACTCCATTATCCAGAGCAATAAGAAACTACAGTCTGTTGTGTAGTTTGTGGCTGTGAAAGTTATGTCACGGTCAGGGCCGCCTTTATGCACGGGCTTACCTGGGCTGAAGCCCCAGGGCCTACAAGGATAAGGGGCCTTTAAAAAAAAAAAAAAAAAAAAAAAAAAAAAAAAAAAAAATTTTTTTTACTTTCTCATTATAGGCCCCTGATCTAAGAAGGCCCGCACATTGTCATTTAAATAAATTATTGACTGGCTCATGATAGGCCCCTGATCTTAGGGGGGCGTAGAGAGATCAGGGGCCCATCATGAACCAGTAAAGAAAAAGGAAAAAAAATCACATTATTTTTGGCCTACGAAGATCAAGGAGCCTATCATTCACCAGTACATTTTTGTTATTTTTGTTTAAATAACATTGTTCGGGGCAACGCAGATCAAGGGCCTATATTGAGATGAGCCATTAAAAACAAAACAAAGAGTTCAAAGAGAGAAGTAGCTTTGGGATAAGGGATTATTAAAAAAAAAATTGGAATGCTGACTGACTGGATTTTTTAAACCTGTATATTTTTGTTTCTGCTTTTTGGTATTTCTGTGTCTCCAAATGATTCCAGAAAATAGCTCACATAGGACACAGTTGATTTAGCCTTAGTTTTCTTCTCAAAGTGCACCAGATTGATGCATTTTACTTTAAAAGGTTCAAATTTTTCTTCCGGGGGGCCATGCCCCCGGACCTAGAAGGTCCTGGGTCCCCACCGCTGTCTCTTCAATAACTTGGAAAAACACTGTAACCAACCATGTGTGTTTGGTTATTAAAAGTCATTATACCAGGAAGGGGGTTAAAGTACATGTTACTTTAGGTGATTTTGTATTTCATCAATAGAGATACTGTGGTGTAGACAAACATGGCTTTAACACATCTGTATTGTAAGACCGCCGCCCGGGGGGGCCTACGAAACCTCTCAGCCCCGGGGCCTAGTGGCAGGTAAAGGCAGCCCTGGTCACGGTGTATTACAGTTTTTCTCAGTCGCTTTGGTGCTTTTCTCACATCACTATTAACATTTGCACAGCAGTTAGTGCATTTCTCAAAACAATTAGTGCAAACTGCAAAACCTAGTGAATAACCTGCAAAAGTACGTCACTTGCTCAAAATGGATAGTCTATTCCTCAAAAGCAAGTATTCATGTCAATGAAACTGCCAGTGTCATCAAAATGAGAAGTCTTGACACCATTGTTTATGAACAAGATAGTCAAATGGCTTTGTCATATTTCATTATGACAGTTTATTCTCTCAGTGTTTTCCAATGCAAAAAACATGTCAGAACTCGGTGACACTATCTGAAAATGCTCAAGACAGCACTATACACTACTTGCACAGCCATTTGAAAACTACAGTAAAGTTACACATTGCTGTAGTTAGGGGAGTAAGTGAGTACAAGACACTGAATATGTATGTTTCACATTTTTACTGTATATGCTCTTTGCAATTATACAGCATTGTGCAAAAGAAAAATACACTTCAGTCACTTGTTTAGAACAAACGTAAAAAAACACCCTTTGGGTAGAGCTGTGCACAAATGTGAACAATATAACAGGACATATTGTTACTGAACATATATAGGTAAATCATTCTGGCACATCCAGACGTTCCTGTCTGTCTGGCCACATATTTTCATCTACATCACAACGGATATTATCCCTTGCAATGCAGCAAGGAAAGTATCTATGATAAAGAAAAGGTATAAAATTTGCTTGACAGAATTTGATAACTAGTTCAACAATTTTGTATGTAATGACTCAAGCAATGAAATGAAGACTATTAGTTTTATTGGGAACGACTATTCAGCATCCATAAGTATAGTTCATTTTGACTGACATGACATGAGCAAATGACAATGTTATAAAACAGCAGAGGATTGTATGAAAGCAACTGATACATGTCCAAAAGCATTTGCAATGTGTTCAGAGGAAGGAGAAATTGCTACTATGATGTGCTCACATGACTAAATGTTGCGGAGGTTGAACTCATAGTTATGAGAATTTTCATTCTGATCTGAGAAAAGCACCAAAGCAACTGAGAAAAAATTTAATATGGAGGTGTGTGTGTAGTTGTGTGTGTGTGTGTGTGTGTGTGTGTGTGTCATATTACCATGAGTCATATTAGTCATGGTGCTAGACTGCTAGCATTGTCAGCTGTGTAAGTGACAATAAACAGCTTTTCAAATGTGAAAAGGACCTGCTCAGAAAATATTCACAATCAACAATCTACAAAATGTCAGCTTCTCTATGTGTAGGAGTAGGTGGCAGTTACAAAATGGTGTGAAGATTTTGTCTGAAGTTACTATCAAATCAAATCAAATCTTCATTTATGTAGCCCAATATCACAAATAGCCTTTTGCCTCAGTGGGCTTCACAGTCTGTACACAATATGACACCCACACTGCCCTTAGGCCCTTAACTCATCTGAGGAATACAGTAACTCCCAGTAAAACAACTTAAAAAATCATCAATTCATTCTATATATCCCTCCATGTAAACAAATAAAAACAATTGGCTTCATCTGGACTCAAGATGAATCCTTAAGTGTCCAGTAGAAGTGTTTGGCATTCACACATGTTCTAGGAGTTTCCTCTTAGGTCTGAACAAAAATGCACTTGCCGCCCATGGCAGTGGAATGAGTCATGAACAGGGATGATACTAGACCTGAAATCACCACAAGGTCTTCATTTGAATGATTTTGGAGTTACAATATGATACTGCAAGCAAGCAACCAACATCAAATAGATATGTAGTAGGAGAGATTTTGAATAAAAGAATACTTCTTCTTTACATGTCCTTTGAACAACATTCACTGTCCTTGCAGACAAACTTTTACAAATGATTTGCACTGAAACAGAACATTATAGTTAAGGAATCTGAGTATCGTATTACAAAACCCTGAAGTTATGTATTTGTTAAATAAAGAGATTAGGTAGGAATGTCCTGTATGTGACATGCAAGATCCTTCACTGTATTATTAAAGGTTCAGTAAGCGGAATGGTCAGTTAAGCTAACTTTCTCAGTGACTGCAGTTAGCAGTCCCCTCCCTCGTCCCCATGTCACCACATTAATGCACTGCGGTCTTCAAGTAGTGAGTTATCTAGCATCATCTCAGATCCATAAGTGTGATAAAACATGATAAAAACCATCAAAACAGACATTGGGAAGGATTTTTACCTGCTCCGCCATTGTAGGCGCATACACATTTACCCATCTGTCGCTCTGCATGTGCACCGGCAGTGAGACAGGTGCCGGTTTGTAGCGTTCTCTTTTCTGATTGGTTATCAGTAGTGGGATCCCCGAAAATTTTATTACATGCAGAGCGAGGGACTGAGAGATCGGCTTTATGAAACGCACACACTATATAAGTGATCACTGTATGAATAAAGAGCGATTTATCACATATATTAACATAAACAAATCGCTTACATCACCTTTAACATAGTCCAGGAATTGGCTCCATGTTTTCATAAATAAGTCTTGATGTGCAGAGAGCTACTCTTTCATATAGCTAGCTATGTTGAACATTAGTTTGTCCAGTTTTCAAAAGATGATTGTGTGTGACTGTTTTGCACTGCCTCACAACATAGTTCTCCATCCTGTTAGCATGGCCAGTCGACAACATGATTACCGTAATCATCCACTTCATAATGACAGTCCACTTTTTATATGCTCGACTACAAACCCAACCCTAACCACGTAGCTTTTTATTGTAACCTTGACAACAAAGCTCCTCTAACCTATAACAAAACACTTACTTGAACCATAATCAGGATATTTTCCAAACCTAAACTAAATACATTTTTGGTGCAAAACCTGAGTAAACCATGACCCTATTCTTGTGACATCGGTACACCGATATATATAACAGTGATAGGGAACATGGGGCCCTCCTCATTTGATGGAAATCATATTATAAATTATAATGGTAGCCACCGGACCACAGGGGATTTTTTTTTTGTTGGCCACAAAAGAGCAGCAAGGCACAGTGGCGTCATAGTTTCCAACTCTCTTTTTAAGTTCATGGAAACCAAAAAAGATTAAGGCACATGCTAACTGACTACGAATGGTCAGTTAGTGTAAATTAGATTTGTTGTCAGCCTTTCAAAGGGAATACAAAGGGGCACTCTTCAAATGACTGCTTGTGCAAAGGAATGTATTGATCAAACATACCCTGCGTTCCAATACCCATACTTTCATACTATTTAGTATGCCAGAAAAAGATTTAGGATGTCCCAAAACAGGCACGTCAATTGCAGTATGCCAAAAATACCTAGATGCCCCACTAACTCCAATAGCATTAAGCAGTATTCGTCTTTATTCTTGACATTTCTCAACATAATGAAAACAATCTTCCGTTTCTATTTTTGTCTCTCATGTGGCCCTAAAACTCTTCTGTACTTTAGTATGTAGTGCAGTAAAAAGAAAAAAGTATGTGATTTGGAACGCAGGGATAATAATATGACTGTGGCCAACATTAAGTCAAAATGGACTTTCATTCAGAACACTTCCACTTAGGGGACTCAGGGGGTCGCCAAAGTGATCAAGTTTCAGATTGCATTAACCGGCTGCAGCTTTTGAGTTCTAGCTGGCGGTCACACTAAAAACCTAAACCATATCCATCCACCTTGCTTCTTTCACAACTTTCTAAACATCCTACAGGTGCAAACAATCAAGAAGCTGTGTGCTTAGGAATAGAGGTTAAAGTGGCTGTGTACTGTCTTGTGGCTGAGACCTATGCACCCGATACTGGTGGAGAGAGAGAGCGGTTACTCTGTAGACTCTGGGTGAGCACTTCCTCCCTCAACACTGGTGGTGCACATTATTTCTCCACCACAACAGTAACCACATCCTGCATGACGGCAAGCGGCAAGAACACTTTGTGCTGAGCAAACTAAGAGAAGAACATGTAAACTCACCAGCACAAACCTGAACACATGTATTGCCTGGCCCCTACTCATGACACAACTTGAAAAGCATAATGCAACTTGTGCTCTGTGTTATATAGACTCATATTATGAAACTGAAAAAATTAAAAAAATAATTTTAAAAGCTTTCTATGAGACTGTTTTAAGCACTAGGCATTCATATTTAATAATAATAATTCCTGGGGACTTTTTTATGACTGATAAAGTGAATAAGCTTATTAAAAAAACAGCTGTGTCCTGGGGTGCTCACTGGACCCGGTGGAGGTGGTAGGAGACAGGAGGGTCATAGCCAAGCTAATCTCCATGTTGGTCAGCACATCCCAACTCCTTCATGAGTTACCCTGACTGAGTTCCGAATCGCATACTCTTTCTTTTTTCTTTTCAACATACTACATCTAACGATAAAAATAATCTAGTTAGGATGCACTAGGCATACAATTGGGACATACTTTTACTTATTTATTTCATCATAACATTGCGCCTTTATCTTGCCTCTTGCTTATATATCCGTCTCATCCCTATTTGTTTTAATGTGGAGGCTCCGTTGATGTGACGTCACTTCTGGTGCACACTGGATTATGGGTCAGAATCGGCTAAATAGCATGCTGTTTTCAACACTGAAAATCTCATCCGGATGTACGTAGTAGACATCCGGGTCTTTCTAACCATCCTAAATCTGGCCACAAGAATCGGGACAGCCTAAATATTTTTTCTACCATACTTAAAATAGTAGAAAGTATGGGTATTGCAACGCAGTGTTAGTTTCATCACTGAGGAGCACATTCAGTGACGGACTGATACACCCGCGGTGTGTGAAAGAGAGATACCGCAGATATTTTCTTCCTGCAACAGTCAGGTGAAGTGAGGCGGAGGGAGAGTTGAACTTTAGGTAAGAGGTTGAAATGGGCTGTGAGCCTGGCTCTGAGATGATGAAGTTATGTTGATACAATTACTGTATTTGTGTAGCCTGCTTAAAGGTGAAGTAAGTGATTTTTTTATGTTAATATGAGTGTTGAATCGCTCTTCATTCATACAGTGATCACATATGTATAGTGTGCACGTTTCATAAAGCCGATCTCTTTGTCACTCGCTCTGCATGTAATCGGCTAATAAACTTTTCGGGGGATCCCACTACTGATATCCAATCAGAAGAGAGAACGCTACAAACCGGCACCTGTCTCACTGCCGGTGCACGAGCAGAGCGACATATGGGTGAATGTTTATGCGCCTGCAAAGGCGGAGCAGGTAAAAATCCTTCTCAATGTCTGTTTTGATGGTTTTTATCATGTTTTATCACACTTATGGATCTGAGATGATGCTACATAACTCGCTGCTTGAGGACCGCAGTGCAATAATGTGGTGACGTGGGACGAGGGAGGGGACTGCTAACTGCAGTCACTGACAGGAAGTTAGCTTAATTGACCATTCCGCTTACTGAACCTTTAATTACTAGAGTAGCCTTTAATTTATCCGATAGGGCTGTGTGTGCACTGATAACAGACAAAAATTCATTAGAGCTGTGAACAAAACATTTGATCAGAAAAGCTTGCTCAGAGCATTTTTACAGGACGTGGCTTTTCTTAAATTCAGCAGATGTGTTTTTCTCAGAAGAAATCTTGAGAGAACTCATGAAAATAATTTGTTATGATACAATTTTTCCATCCTCAGATACAATGTTCCATGTTATCCTGTGATCAAGTGTTTCCTCAGCCCGAGCTCTAATCTACATGCACCTGATTTAGACAGGGGCTGCATGGGTTCCCAATAATTACTCTCAGTTCATGTTAAGACAGACAGGGATACAAACAACATGAACAGGCGCATGATCCACTGATTTTCTTTATCTCTTTTACTGAGAAACTCTAAACCCTTTTGCTGTTGGTGACGACATCAACCTTTTTCCGCTTAGCTCAATTCAATCACATTCCTAAGAAGCACAGCTCATCACTGCATCATTCAATGAAAGCAAAAACCACAACGTGTTCACATTTTAACATGGACACAGAGATCTGACCCCATGCAACAGCAGCAGTTAGTACAAAAATAGCATTGTGAAAAAAAAAAACCCACAAGTGTGCACTCAGAGGCCTAGGAGTAAGGCAGGAAACAGGAAATAGGCCCCTTAAGGGTAACATGCTGTACTTTTCCTCATTGCTAATCATCCTAACAAAAGATTATCTAACCATCGCTAAGCAGTTCTGGATACCCGCAGGACATTCAGACTCGCTACATATTCTACGTCTTAAAGGCCTACTTCACCGGTGGAAATATGAAGGTGTATTGGACTCTGAGATCCTATGGAGAATACATGTGCAAACGTTTTTGAAATCGGTTCATCCTAGCCTGAGAAAAGGCAGAAAGAGTGTGTTATGGTCTCACTGTCTAACCCTACATTTTACTAATGTGACATCACTTCAGTTTACATGTAGGGTTGGGATTAACAGGACAGCTGGGCCAAGGGAAGACTGAGGAAAAACTGAGGGGGAAAAAACCTCAGCCGTTATATAATAATAGTGATGTTATAATGATAGAATGCCGGTTCCGTATGGGTGAAGTATTCCTTTAACTTAAAACATTTTTATAAACAATAGGACTGCTCAAAATCATCCTTTGCAATGAAGTACTTGTTAAGTACTGCCGATGTACAGCTACAATAGTGCGATAGACGTATAGAGGTAGACCTTCCACTTACTCTTAGTTGAACCTTTCTATAATGCCTGTTCTTAATTAGTTTCACCCTGTAAAACCCTTAGCCAACAGAAACGAGGGCAACAGGTCTCTGAGAGGAGAAGCTCAACAATGCTAGTCCATCACAATAGAGCAATAGAGCTTGAGGCACAAAATAATTCAAACATTCTTCAACTCTGACATAAAGTTAATGAAAAACACATTTGCATCAACATCCTCCCCCCCCTTTCTTTCAACCAGACAAAAGAGCATTTTACTGACTTGCAACGCATTGTTTAGCTGTGAATAGAAAGCATCCTGTACAGCAGCCACTGTCAGGTTGAGAGAGAGAGAGAGAGAGAGAGAGAGAGAGAGAGAGAGAGAGAAGAGAGAGAGAGAGAGAGAGAGAGAGAGAGAGAGAGAGAGAGAGAGAGAGAGAGAGAGAGAGAGAGATTGTCATATGTTTGAAAGGTCTCTCACCCTTCACCAAGTGCACACTCCTGCATCTTCAAACAGCTTCTTCTCAGTCAAGGCTTTTCTTGCAAATGTTCTACTTTGTGCAATGTGAACTTTGAGTCAAGGGAGTGTCCAGGGAACAACAACATGATGCAATGCTTAAACAGGGTTTCCCACACTTGAATGGATCTTCAGAACTTCACACTGAACTTTTACAGATGCTATGAAACTTCCACTTGATCTTCAATATTATATTTTTTATACTTGTACAAATCATCAATGGGTCATTTTTACATTCAAGTGCTTTTGGCCATATCGTGTTGCATTGTGAGCTTCAGGGAGGCAGAATTGCAGCGATACATACTTATGCAGTATAGACAACTAACTTAAAGGCATACTCAGTCATTGTAATCCAGGACACTTTTTGTCAAAATAAGCTAATATCTACTCACAATCCGCTACCTGTGTGAAGTGTGTGCACACTGAAATACATATGGGTGTGTATACACAGCCTAGGCTCTGTAAGTTTCACAGTCTAAAGGCAGTGGCACTGAGCGAGCAACATCCAGCGCGTCAGGGATCGACACTTGTTGTCAAAATCACTTTTTTATTATCAAAACCAGTGAAGATTTCCTCATGTTCCGCTAGCTGTCAGCATCTGTCATAAGCTGGTGTTAATACACAGCCTAGGCTCTATAAAGTGGTAGTAGTATGTAAAGAAAAGTAAACAAAGGGGACCCATCGTAGCTTCAGCAACTTGCCCCTTTAACCCTCTGAGGCCTGGGGCTATTTTAGCCGTTTTTGCATACTTTTGAATTATCCTTACTAAACTACATTAAGAAATGTTTATCATGCCAATGTTTGGTATCTTTCTGTTCAGCACACCCTCACCTATATGACCTGATAGTTATTTCTTTCTTTTTTACATAATACATTATCATATTGGACCCAAAACCACATAATAAACGTAAAACGGATTTCCAAAAAATACAATTTTAACCATGTGTAACACAAGCATTCATAAAGAAGTTTTTTGAAAGCTGAAAATAAATACATGGGATGTCAGTGTGCTAATGTATAAGTTTGATTGAGGTGGCATCAACCTAAATACAAATTTTATTACCAAATAGCAGGTGCATACATAGGCGTTTTTTCCCCCAAATCCTCAAAGTTCTGTCAACCATGACACAGAGTAGCCTGGTCCAACCAGACCATCGTACTTCATTTCATTTGTACAGAAGGTCTGGCAGTGCTGTAATTGGCAAACGTTCACTCACTTGGAGGCGGGTGTCTGTCGAAGTTTAAAACTATTGGATCTGCCCAGTGCCACTCTGGATTAGCCAACCAATCGCATCACGTTTGGTCGTCACGTGTGTCATGAGCCGGCTTTTGACGGTGCGTTCCAGTTGGACAGGAAACTCGGAAATTTCCGACTTCACTACATATTGTAGTCTATTAATCTAGCAACAGTAACTTGTTAGAGCCTAACGTTTAGTTATTTGGACGAGAAAGGTTTTAGGCGTCCATACTTTCGCGAGCAGATGCACTGACTGGAACACAGACAGGTCGGAACTCGGAACTACCAAGTCGGAAATCTCCTTCTTCCGAGTATAAAGGAACGCAGCATTCAACTGAGCCACTCGCTCTGTTCGCTGATTGGACACTCAGAAATCTGATTCGAGCAGGATCCCACTGATACACCCCATCACCAGACTGACTACTGAAGGGAAAATGAAATTTGGGCGGAAGTAGGTAGGCGGGCGGAGCCAGGCTAGACACAGAGGGCACATAAAAAAAGTTTAAGCTTGCTGTGTTTGGAGTCTTTTGTTTCAACAAAGTTTCACCTGCATTTCCTGACAGTTTTTATTTCACTTTGACATAATATGTGGACATTATGTACCCAAAACCAAAATAAATAAAAAATTTAATTTTCAAATGACCTGCAGCCATTCCAGCCATTTCTGGGGCCTCATTTATAAAGCTTTGCGTGGGATTCACGTGGAAGCTGGCGTACGGAAGAAATGTAGGATGTACGTGCGAACAAAAATATTCTGATTTATAAAACAGTGCGCACTCACGTCCTACGCCTGTTTCCCTTTATAAATCACAATCCACTCTAAATGTGGCGCAGCCTTTGCGGGCTTCACGTAACGCCCATATTTACCCATACATAGTCATTGACACGCCCGAATTAATATAATTTACTGAGTGCATGAAGGCGTGGCAATCGCCGAATGAAAGGGAAATGGAAAAATAGACTCCACACGGTGTGGATCCCTGCGGTCACGCCGAAGTACCCGTTGGAGAAGTGGCGAGTCGACCAGGGAAAATTTAGTTTGGTGGCACAGTGTGAGGGCGTCAGAGTGCAGCCTGTGGCGATCTCTGTGAACGCTGTGGTCGAAATAAAAAGAAGCGATCCGACACAAAAGTGGACGCAAAAAAGTGCATATCCTCACACAGCAGTGTTTGTGCCACGAGCGGGGGACACTGATATTAATGCCATGAGATACAGATTCGGAGAATTCATCCCGGTGCAGTGACGGGCGGCGGAGGGTTAATAATAAACTTCACAGTCCCTTTCAAAACACAGTTACGACGTGCACACAAAGAAAAACACATAGATAAAACGGACTAAAAGCCGCGAAAAATTAGCACAGTATGTGATGTACAGTAGGCTGATTAGTGTGTGGAACTGTGCACTCCTGTCTGCCTGACTGAGGCATCGAGAACAGCGTCAGTGTAAAAGTAATAGGCGGTATTCCACCTCAATATTATCAGAATGAATCCAATAACATGCAGATAGGTTATTCTTTAATAAATTCTTTTTTGCACTCATAGGCCTATATCTCCGTTTGTAGGCTATTTAAGATCCTAATTCGTTTAGTTTTTGTTGGTATCACTCCATGGAAAAATCCGTGGAGGCATTTTTTTATTAGTTGTAAGAATGGCTTCATCCGTTTTGCAAAGGAACTCCATATATGATAGACCTACATGGCTTATAATAGGCCTATATCTGGATTCATTTTACACAAACACATTCGTTCTCGCACTTCATACATGTGCCGACGGAGTCGCCGTTTTCCTTTCTCCACTTTCTGTGCGTACGCATGGGTCAGAGTTTGCGTGGAGGACCGCACTCTTCCCGTCAAGTTTGGTTTTTATAAATCCCAATATTTGCTTAGAAATTGGCGTGCGCCCTCTTCTGGGCGTACGCAAGCTTTATAAATGAGGCCCCTGGTCTGTCTGGATATATCATCTAAAAAACCCTGTAAAACATGTTCCCTGTGATGTTAAATCAAGCTATGAACGTTTTTCAGGACAACCTATATAGGGCTATATGAATATACATGCTGCAGTGATGTCAGTTGGATGTCAAAATAGTAATGGGACCATAAAGACAAATAAAAAGAGAAAGTGGAAATTGAATTTCACAATTTTTTATTTAGAAAACACACACTGCAATTGTAATGTTTTTGTGTTGGTTATAGCACATCTCCTATGTCTTGGGAGTCTGGCAATGAACATTGAAATTAAATTAACCGTATAACTTATTTTGAAAACATAACGACTATACAACTATATACATTTTTTTTAAACTTTTTTTTTGTTATCGCTACAGTATATGTGAACAGGTGACTTTGTCTTAGTCATAGAACCTAGGGGGAACCATGAAAATAAAATAATAACAGTAATGATAATAGTGGCAAATAAAATTGCTTGAAATAGATAAAATAAATAAATAAATCTAAATAAATGCATTAAAAATTAAATAAAAATAATAGTATTACAGTAAACATAAATTACAGATAAAACAAAAATTGGCTGTCAAATGTACAGGCGTCTAGTTATCAGAAAGTTATATATATATTAGGGCTGTCAAGCGATGGAACATAACCGCAACAGCTTGCATAATCTATTTATTTATTTATTTATTTATTTATTAATACACACTAAGGTCAGAGATATAAATGAATAACTGTTTGCTAACATCTGCTGCTGCTGCTTCTTTTTAAAATGTATTTATAAATATAAATCTGCATTTTTTTTTTTTTTACCATGTATATTGATGCATTTTAGTGACTTGCTTGTGTCTTGTTGTTGTATGTACTACAGCTGCTGCTGGATTTTTGAATTTCCCTGAAGGAACACTCCCAAGGGATCAATAAAGTGTCTATCTATCTATCTATCTATTAAAAAAATGTATCTAATTAATTACAGGCTCTGTGATTAATTAATCTAAATTAATCGCATACTTATATGACACTTGTATGCCTGTTTATAAACAGCTGTATAGCCAACAGTTTGTTTCGCTCGCTCTCTCTCTCTCGTAACTTCTGTCTCCTCCCCTCAGCCAGGTTATAGCCAAAAATATTGAAAGACACACACACACACAAACACAAAAGAGGAAAAAAGGCAGGCTGCATATGCTAGGAAGAGTCACGTCCGTTTATGCGTTAAGCTAGCAAACAAAAGTGAGACGTACAATACTGAGAGTGTTGAACCTACATTGTTAATTAGGCACCCACTAAATCAATAATGCACAGACACTGCAGAGAATAACATAAGATAACTTCCTACCGTCATGCTTATTTGCCCGAAGCTTCCCATAAAACGTCCATAGAGCCCTCTCTATGCTTCTTTGCACGGGACTACACGTGTCTCACCCCTTTTGCACCGGGTCAAAGGGCACTATAGAAGTGCGATTAATCTGCGTTAATTTTTTTAATCACGTTAATTTTTCTGTGATTAATTAATCGAAATGAACGCGTTAATTTGACAGCCCTAATATATATATATATATAGGGGAAGGTGGGGTGATTTGTGCATTTTGGAAGTTGCAAAACCCCTTGTTTCTAGAAAACCGTGGAAGAAATTGGAAA
The DNA here is from genome assembly GCA_026122265.1 of Ammodytes dubius. NCBI lineage: Eukaryota > Metazoa > Chordata > Actinopteri > Uranoscopiformes > Ammodytidae > Ammodytes > Ammodytes dubius. The sequence goes on from CM047520.1 coordinate 2,134,165, forward strand.
TGTGACCACATATTTAAGAAGAGCCATCCATTTGACTCATCCTGTAAAGAAGGGAGAACCAAGGAATAAGATATAAGCACATTTAAGCTCAAAAAACTGTGTTTTGCCTTTAAAAGTAAAATTTCCATGATCAAGGTTTTTTGATTATTGTGTCTGAACAATTATAGACACGTTTGAAAACATTTGACACATGTTTTAGTGCTTTGGTATGCTACACTTTGAGTCTATATAGTTAGCACAATGTCAACCCTAAATTGCTGCATCATGCCTATTATCCAAAATTCTGGGGATGGGGTGATTTGTGCGCAAGGGCCTGGGTGAGTTATAAGTAAGTAAGTAAGTAAAATGTATTTATAAAAGCACATTTATGACAGTTTGCACTGTCCAAAGTGCTGTACATAGTGCATTCAGTAGGTAAACAATGAAGGTAAAATAACAATAACCAAAATAAAAGACGTAAAGCCCATACATCCACATAAACACAGATAGTAGTGCAGAGGTAAGTAAGTAGTGCAGAGGTTAATGGGGAGGAAACACCAGGGTGTACATATGGGTTTTGAGCCTTGATTTAAAGGCAGAAATGTAGGGGGAATCACATTTGTCAGGTGGCAGTTGGTTCCACAAGCACGGAGCAACTAGTGCAAAGTACATTTCTGAGAGTTGTGCCAGTGGCATGGCTGTATACGCTGGTCACCAAAAGAAAGTGATTGTCTACAGTAGCTCAGAAGAGAGTGACATCTCAATTCCACTTAACGACACCACTGATGAGAGTTCAGATGGCCAGAAAGATGATGATGGTGAGTTTGTCATTGTGACACAATGACGCACAAATCACCCCACTACGTGCGGTGATTTGTGCGACACGACAACTTTTTTTCCGAAAGCTATATTTCTTTAACAGTTTATTCCAGATCCAAAGTTTTTATTGCCAGGGATGCACAACATCCTGAAATATATGTACATATTTGAGTTGGAGACATAACTGTCAAGGCCTCACTTTAAAATCACTTTGAGTAAAAAGTTGCAAAACTCACCCCACTTTCCCCTATAATTTGTACTTTGACATAGGGTTTTAAATACCGGGCTTTTACTTTGGTGCAGTATTTTAACATTGTTGTATTACTACTTTTTACTTAACCCTTGGGTATCCTTAACTTTTTAGTTACACTCAGTACCTTAGAGGACAAAAACGTCCTCTCCCTATACACTGCCATAAAAACTGTATACAGTAATATTTTTTTCTACTTTTTTTTTACAAACCTTTTATCCCACTTGACCTCTTTACATACATATCAAATATTCATTCATTTGTAATTGCTTTTAACCCTTTACATGCAAGCTTATGTGATGACGTGAGCCATTTTTATTTAAAAAAACACAATAACTGAAACATTTCTCATATAATAGATGCAAAGTGGATTTTTTTGAGTGGGATAATCAGACTCTAGGATGTGTTAATGATTTGCAATAAAACTGCTTTTGATACATGTTTAGTATTTGTGCAGTCACAGATGCAAATAAATACTCGCGCTCATCCTCTCCCTATAAACTGCCCTAAAAACATTATACAGTAATATTTTTTTGAAAACCTTTCAACCCACTTGACCTCTTTACATATATATAAAATATTAATTCATTGTCAGTTGCTTTTGACCTTTTCATTCCAGTTTCTTTGATGATGTCAACAAAGTACTAAAGTAACAAAGTGAACCTGCAGCCACCTGAAAACCCACAAATTGCACCTTACAGCTGCACACATATGCATGCGCACAAAGACACACACACATACACACACAGTAATTTCACAACACACACACAGACACAACCCTAAGGTATCCATATGGATCCACACTTTCCATTAATTTCTCATATTTATTATGTTTAGGCCTGCAACTCTAAAAAATTACAAAAAAGTACAAAAATGGTTTTAGGGAGCATATTTGATCCTCAAAAAAACCAGGAGGAAATAAATGATTGAGCTAGATAGGGCTAAAAAAAGTAATTTTGGTGTCTTAAGTGTTGGATTATTGCCTAATATCATCAAATTTACATGTGTTTGTCATCATGGCTATGGTTTGAGAAAATAAAGTTTAAATTGGGCCATTTTTTCCATACACGTTTGAGTTTGTAAAGTTTGGCTGTGTGTACACAAACACACACACTATATTTTCTCAATACACACATATGCACCACACACTAGCATCCCTACCAACACACTCACACCATTTAGGTTGAATTTTTTTTTCTATTGCACTGTGGGGGGCAGGACCGACAACCTGGAAAATTGCTTGTAATTCAACCCTATGCCAAATATAGGGAAATGGTTCAAAATTGTGAAGGTGTTGAAAATGATAAATTTTGATGCTTTATGTTGAGGATGAAAGCATAAAATCATTGAAAAAAATATTTTATGCTGTAATGACAGCAGGATCAAATTGGTAAAAAAAGGCCATTTTGAATGGGAGTCAATAGGGGACAAAAACGTCCTTAAGGAGCTGAGTGTAACAAAAAAGTGTACAGCCTTTATAATAGATGGTACAAAGTTGCTGAGTAGAAATTCACAAAATATTTGAAAAAAAAAAATCCCTGGCCAAAAATATTTCAGTTAACATAAGCACAGCCAACGTTATACACAAAACAGAGCGTAAAAAAAGTGCGAAAGGACAAAAACGTCCCCAAGAGCACCTAAGGGTTAAACTTCTTCCACCACCTAATGTATCTGTGGGACATTTTCATGGCACCACATGGACACAAGACACACTTCCAATTAAACGTTGATTTAACCTGTAATACAACCCATTGGCTTCGATTGGTTTTGATAACTCTTTGATAAAGGGCATGGGAGCCTTATCTCAGTCTAAATGTCAGCCCTCCAGTGGTAATCTCAACATAAGCGTGCATCATGAATCAATACTGGCAAACAGCGGTAAACAATAGTCACACAGCCGTGACCAAATGTGCATCTTATTTGAGGTGGCATTCAGATAAGAGTCGATCTTGATTATGCCAACCCTTATGCCCTGAACCCATCTAATAATAACATTAATATACAAAGCCACATCATGCAGTGTTACTCGATACAGGCTCGTTAACATGGCAACTGGCATCGCTCAAAAAGGACAGCAGATGGTGTTTTCATTAAAGAATTCAAGCCGATTGAAGAATCAACTGAATTAGTTTTATGTTGGGACTCTCCGGTGCACTTATCATATTACATTAGAAGTTATCTATCTGGGGGCCAATGTTCGAAGAAAAAGGGATCACTGATACACTGGTGGCTATCAGGTGTGCTTTGAAAATGCTACAGTGTTCCTATTGCACTGTACACAGTCATGAGTGTGATCCCTCACTGGAGACGAAGAGGTCCAAATCGTTAGCCTCATAATTGCCTAAATCATATTTACTCTACTCTACTTTTACTCTACATCTACTCTATTCTACATCTATTCTACATCTACTCTACTCTACATCTACTTGACCCTGCTCTATAACCCTTAAAATATGATTTAGGCAATTATGCTATGAGGCTAACGAAATGTCAGCGACAGCATAGCCAACGACTGGAGCTAACAATCCCCCATGCAGACCAGTGGAAGATGTTTGCCCTCCATGTTATCATCATCGCACTGCTGCAGCTCTGACACATTTCCCCCAGAATGCGAGAATGGAAGCGTTTGTTTTTTCATTCTGACATCTAAAACCAGCCAGTCTGTATAAGTCTTACTTTTTAAATACGCTGACCCATATATTGCAAAATAGCGTGTACACATGACATTGGTGGGTTTTGTGGAACTCAGTGGGGTGGAGGGGATGGGATTGTAGCAGCTGCCTTTATCTAATGTTCTCTCATCACTTTTTAGTTCCCTTCAAAATGAGCTGACAATAAATCAGTCCCACGGAGGTTTTCATGGATCAGCTGTTGTTGACAGCCAGTGCAACAAGAACCTGGCAAATGAAGACTGAAAAGAGAAACGAAAATAACCTCCTAGATTATTATTCCTCTACTATTAAGGCAAGGCTAGGCACAACAAAAACACATTTTCTTAAGCACTGGTCAATTCTGAGATCTTTTGGGCAATTTTGCTTCGATAAAATGTCTTCTTTCATACTAGTAAAAATAGTTTTGTCGAGCTGAGAAATGTTTCCCTTTGAGCCAACATGAATGAGAAATCCAAAATAAGGGGCCTCCATTTGATGTGACATACAGGTTATAGGTTACAGGTTAGTTGATGGTGTGTGTGTGTGTGTGTGTCTGTGTGTGTGTGTGTGGAGTTGAGCAATATGAAGTCTTACCAGAGAATTTGAAGTCTGACCGAGCAGAGGAGCTGGGAGTGCTGACTCCCGAGAAAACTACCAGAACACACACCACACACACACACACACACACACCACACACACAACACACACACACACACACACACACACACACACACACACACACACACACACACACACACACACACACACACACACACACACACACACACACACACACACACACACACACACACACACACACACACACACACACACACACACACACACACACACACACACACACAGATATGTATATTAGAGCCTGATCAAACAAAGCAGATGAATACTTTCCACTGCAGCTACAAAACCAAGCCCACAGGGAGCTAGAAAGATCAAAATTTGTCTGAGTCTGTGTATCGACATGTGGCAGTAAGTAAGAAACACATCCACACACACAAACCAGACACACACACAGACACAACACACACACACACGCACACACATCACACACACACACACACACACACACACACACACACACACACACACACCACACACACACACACACACACACACACACACACACACACACCACACACACGCACACACACACACACACACACACACACACCACAGCCATAAGCAGCTCATAATACACTTAAAACCAGTCACAACACACACATCTACTGTTCATTCACATCAGTAAATACAGTGTGAATTGAAGTGCTTAGGAAGTCCAGTAATAAACTTTTATTTGACAATGGTGACTGAAGAAACAAGATATCTGTCACATGTTTGATTCTCTGGTGATTTGCAAAGAACCATTGGTCAAGTCATGCCAAGTCTTGCTTCCTGCTTTCCTAATTGTGCAGACGCTTTCCTGTTTGCTCTCTCTCCTCCTCTTGCACTTTTTGCTTACATTCTTCTTTTTCGTCAACATAAATTTAGCAGCAGCGCCTGGATACATACAAATCAATGGGACTGTAATTTATTGTATTGTTTAATAGATACAGTCATATGAAAAAGTTTGGGAACCCCTCTCAGCCGGCATTATAATTGACTCTGCTTTCACAAAAAAAAGATAAAAGTGGTATGTCTTTAATTTACCAGGAACAGCTAAGTACTGGGATGTTTTCCAAACAAAGATATTTTGAAAAGCAGTATTTGGTTGTATGAAATAAAATAAAATGTGAAAAACTGCCTGTGCAAAAATATAGGAACCCTTGTGGTTTTGTTGATTTTAATGCCTGTAACAGCATGTAAAACTGATGACTTTAAACACAAAGTTGGTTGGATTATGTTGTTAAGCCTTGAACCTCATAGAAATGTCTGTTTAATCATGAGAAAATGTATTTTAGGTGCCTAAATGCAAGTTGCACTTCTCTTTGACTCTCTGCTGAAGTGAGACAGAATGAGATCATCAAAACAGCTCCCAAAAGATCTGAAAAACAAAGATTGTTCATTGTCATGGTTTAGGGGAAGGCTACAAGAAGCTTTCCCAAAGGTTTCAATTGTCAATTTCGACTGAAGGGAACGTTGTCAGGAAATGGAAGGACACAGGCATAGTGGCAGTTAAACCCTTGCATGGCAGACCAAGAAAAAAACAGGAGCGGCATAGGTGGAGGATTGTGAGAATGGTTGCACACAACCCACAGATCACCTCCAAAGACCTGCAAGAACATCTGGCTGCAGATTTTGTATCTGTACATCGTTCAACAATTCAGCGCAATTTGCACCAAAACATCTGCTTTTTACAAAGACCAAATAACTTAATTTTTGTCTCATCAGTCCAAAGCATTTTCTTCCAATATGAAGCTGGCTTGTCTAAATGAGCTTTTGCATACTCCATGCAACTGTATCTGTGGCGTGGGCGCAGAAAGGGCTTCCTTCTCATCACCCGGCCATACAGATGTTTTGGTGCAAATTGCACTGAATTGTAGAACCATGTACAGATACACAATCTGCAGCCAGATGTGCTTGCAGGTCTTTGGAGGTGATCTTTGGGTTGTGTGCAACCATTCTCACAATCCGTCGCATATGCTGCTCTTGTACTTTTCTTGGTCTGCTAGACCTGGGTTTAACTGCAACTGTGCCTGTGTCCTTCCATTCCCTGACAACGTTCCTTACAGTAGAAATTGACAATTGAAACCTTTGGGAAAGCTTCTTGTAGCCTTCCCCTAAACCATGACAATGAATAATCTTTGTTTTTAAGATCTTATGGGAGCTGTTTTGATGATCGCATTCTGTCTCACTTCTGCAGAGAGTCAAAGAGAAGTGCAACTTGCATTTAGGCACCTAAAATACCTTGTATCATGATTAAACAGACCTTTATATGAGGTTCAAGGCTTAACAACATAATCCAACCAATTTTGTGTTTAAAGTCCTCAGTTTTACATGCATTAAAATCAGCAACACCACAAGGGTTCCCATATTTTTGCACAGCCAGTTTTTCACATTTTATTTAATTTCATAAAACTAAATACTGCTTTTCAAAAAATCTTTGTTTGGAAAACATCCCAGTACTTAGCTGTTCCTGGTAAATTAAAGACATACCACTTTTATCTTTTTTGTGTGAAAGCAGAGTCAATTATAATGCCGGCTGAGAGGGGTTCCCAAACTTTTTCATATGATTGTACTACAGGCATTTTTAGAAACTTTTACGACCTCCTCAACAGAACGTGAATAGGCCTACAAATGCCTGTGGTGACTGTAAGCGAGGCGCTAAGCTAAAGCTAATTAGCAGCAAGATGCCTCCCTTATCAAACGAGGACTATCAAATACTCCTACAGAGGATTACAGCACTGGAAACAAAAGTGAATCGAATAGAAGTGAACGTGGAAGTGAATAGACTATGTGGGAATGACACCACTCTATCAGTGACTCAAAACAGTGGACAAGATCGAGCTAACGCACAGCTAACTAGCACCAGCAAGGCTACGAAGACACAGAAGGACTGTGTTCAAGGCAGTGATAACTCTCCCTGGAATCATCTTGGTGCAAAGCCAAAGAGATTGGAAAAGGGAGGACGGATAACCGGCAGGGCCGAGCGCCATGAGATGACTGATCTGGACGACTGGCCTGCATTACCACCTAGGCACAGTGCCTCCTCAACCCCCATGCCCCGGAGGCCGCAGCCATGGATAGCTGCCAATGGGAGACGTAACAACAAACTTCCCCAGCAAACAAGTGTGCTAGTGTCAAATAGGTTCACCCCACAGTTACAAGTCCCTGGATTTCCCTCTGATGACCTGGATAACACAGCAGCTTCACACCGCAAGGTAAGGCCCGAAAGCCAAGAGCCACAGAGAGAGCTAACAACCGGGCTAACCAAGCTAACAACCGGGCCTGAAAATCTGATTGTTGGAGACTTTTCTGTTAGAGATATGAAAAACATGTTTAGTGTTGATACCAAAGTACTCTGCTATCCAAATGATATGGTATCTGACTTAAAAAAAAGAATCCTGGACATTGCAGCTGCTCACACAACTGTAAAGAACATCATTCTGCACATCGGGTCAAATGATGTTGTAAAGCAGGAGTCTGAAATGTTGAAACAGGACTTTAAAGATCTCTTGAACACGGTCAGCTCACTGAAAGCTGAGGTGTATATCAGTGGTCCTCTGCCACCAATCAGAAGAGGACCTGAGAAATTCACCAGATTGCTGGCACTGAGCACGTGGCTTTCAGCTGCGTGCCCCGACCACGCATTTTATTGACAATTTTAACACTTTCTGGAACCGCAGGCAGTTTTTTAAGACAGATGGACTCTGCCTAAATAAGACAGGATTATTACACTACCCAGGGATCCGAGAATACATTTGACAGAATTTGGCGCCCCTTCCTAAATTATTTAAAAAAACCAACAACAACTATAGAAGAGTAGCTTCCTACCCCCCTCTTTTATTTGATTTAATTTTATTTCTTTATGTGTTTTTTTCATATTGATTGTTTATTTTTGTTTCTTGTAGGGTATATTTCGTGCTGTTGGGTGTGAGGGTGGGATGTGGGTGGGGTATGTTCGGGAAAAAAAGGGGAAAAAATGCGTACTCATTGTGCTACAATGTCTTTGTTACTAACATTTAATAAAAAAACCTTTGAAAGAATAAGACAGGATTAAAAGTATTCATATCAAATATGTTCTACGTCCTGCGCCATCCATCTGTTCGTGCCAAGGACAAGATACTGGAGAAAGCCAAAAAGATACTGGAGAAAGCCAAAACACAGCTTTGCAGAAGCGGCGAAGGACAACTGCCGGCCCCAGATAACAGCTCAGACCATGAGAGATATCAGGGCAGAGAGGAGGAGGCTCCACCCATCCCCGTCTCCCCTGGACCCCACAGGTCATCACCAAGCTCCCTTTCTCCATCCTCTCCTGAGCCGGAGTTCATGGAAATCGTATGTACTCCCCGTCCTCAACGTCAATCCACTCCCCCTCAACTTGTCAATCTTAGCCACAGCGCCCGGCTCGTCACCCCTCCACGCACACCCCCTCTGATACGTCATCATCATCAGGCTTGGGAGACTTTGAATAGCCGTGTGTCTGAATTGTGCTGTGTAGAGAAACTTGCCTTGCCTTGCCTTGATGATGTCAGCACTTGTTGATGTGCCGGGCCGCGGCTACACAGGTATCGCCTTCGACTCACAGGATAAGCCGGGGCCCTGTTCTCAAAGTGTATCTCAAGTAACAGGAAACTCTTAAATCCTGTAAATGTATCAAATCTGATAAGCATTCTTCTTCAGCCACAGTGTGCTGAAATAAATCGGGCTGACAATGCTTCGAACACACTAAATTTAGCTTTATTAAACATCAGATCCTTGGCAGGTAAAACATTTTTAATTAATGATCTTATTACTAGGCACAATCTTAATTTTTTAACTGAAACTTGGTTAGACCAAGACAACAGCTCAGCTGTTCTCATAGAGTCCGCCCCCCTAAATTACAATTTTGTGAGTGAATCCAGATTGCATAAAAAAGGAAGGGGGGGTTGCTATTCTGTTTAAAGAATCTCTACAATGCAAAAAGATGTCTTATGGAAATTTTGATTCATTTGAATATGTGTCTCTCAAGTTAAATTCAGCCTCTAGAGCAGGGGTGTCAAACTCTGGCCCGCGGGCCAAATCTGGCCCGTTTCAATATTTAATCTGGCCCACGAACTAATTCGGCAATTCCATTAAATTCGGCCCGCGGAGCCTGTGCCATATCCGCACGTCGCACATGCTCCCAACCGTTAGGACACTCGTGTAGCTTACCACTAGGAATGTCTGCTGAAAGTTCCACAGCTCAGGATTTTAAGCCATGAATTGATGAACTTGCATTGAAAAAAAGATGTCAGTTTTCTAATGGCTGTAAATAGGCCAATCTATGTGGCTAAATAGCATGCTAATATTGATGATTGATTGTGTCAAGTGTCTAAGGATGAATGCTAACATTATCTGGTTTCTAATTTTTGCCTCAAGTTACAATATAGCTCACTAGCTAACGTTAGATAGCCGCTGATAGCCCACCCCTTTCGTTTCCAATGGTGGCTTTGCATTTCATTACCAATGTAAAGTGTCATAAATAGTTAACACTGGTGCTGGGTCATGATTCCAATAAAAAATAAAATAAAAAAACGTTATATGTTTTGAATGTGCAGAAAGTTTTGAAAAATCCAAGAGAATTGTGGCTCAATCCAGAATGCCTGAGAGCCTTACTGCATTATAGTCCTTTATAACTGTTTCACCAGGAACCTGAATGTTGTCTTTTCCTTTATAAAAATAAAGACATTTCCACAATAAATTGACACAGAAAAGGCACAGAAAACCGAAACAGAAAAATCCACCAGAATACAAATTAAGTGTTTGACGCACACAAATTTCTGGGGGAGCACCCCCATACCCCCCACCTATAATGTGTCCCTTAAAATATGTAAACAAATCCTAGCCTATGCCCCTGTATGTATGCAGGTTATATACCTAGATATGTTGTTTGATTTTTGGATTAAAAAGAAGGCATGTCAGTAAGCGACATGTCTGGCCCTTAGTGTGATTATCATGTCGTGATTCGGCCCTTTGTGAAAATGAGTTTGACACCCCTGCTCTAGAGCTATTTTCATTAGTATTTACAGGCCACCACAATACAATACAAGCTTTTTCGATGACTTTGCTGAACTGCTGTCTGTAATCTGTACTGAGTTTGACTGTGTATTAATCGTCGGAGATTTCAATGTTCATACTGACAAACCAGAGGACAGATGTGCGAAAGAACTGTGCTGTGTCCTTGACAACTTTGGAATAAATCAGCATGTTGACAAACCAACTCATAACAAAGGGCACACGATGGACCTTATCATTTCCAAAGGAATGAACATTTCAGACGTAACAGTGGCAGATAGAGGTCCCCTCTCAGACCATTCCTGTTTATTTTTTGAGAGTAAAATGTCTGTGCACACAATTGATCAATCAAAAGTAATCAAAAAACGGTATATTACAGAAAATACCAGTGAAACATTAATTCAAGCATTTTCTTCAATACCTCCCCTCCCCTGTAACTCAGTTAAGGAGCTCTTAGACAACTTTAACGGCAAACTTACAAGTGTTATAGATGCTATTGCGCCCACTAAGATGAAGGTTGTCTCTGGTAAGAAAAGATCTCCTTGGAGAAATGCCCCGCAGGTCAGAATAGAAAGAAGAGAGTGCCGTAAAGCAGAACGCAGGTGGCGAAAAACAAATCTCCAGGTTCATTATGACATCTTCAAAGAGAAACTGTGCACGTTTAACTCAGAACTGAGAAATGCAAGGCAGTCTTTCTTTTCTGACATCATCACCAAAAACAACAACAATGCACGTGCCCTGTTTGCTACTGTCGACAGATTAACAAACCCTCCTGTGTCAGTAGCGTCTGAACATCTCTCCACGGGAGCCTGCAATGAATTTTCCTCCATCTTTACTGAGAAAATTCACAAAATTAGACAAGCTGTCACTGCATCAATACCAAGTTCAACATATGCGTTCCCTCTTAAAATCAATTCAAATGCAATGACAGAATTTTATCTTATAAACCACAAAAACCTGGAGGACATTATACAACACCTGAACTCCTCATCCTGCTGCCTTGACATTCTGCCCACAGGCTTCTTTAAAACAGTTTTTAGTTGTATGGCCTCAGATGTTCTACAAATTGTCAACATGTCCCTTCAGACAGGTGTATTCCCACAGGCCCTGAAAACAGCAGTCATCAAGCCACTCCTAAAAAAGAACAATCTAGATACATCACACATGAAAAATTATAGGCCCATATCTAACCTACCATTTTTAAGTAAAATCATTGAAAAAGCTGTTTATCAACAGCTAAATAACTACTTAGCAAATAACAACTGCTTTGATGTTTTCCAGTCAGGATTTCGACAACACCACAGCACTTAGACTGCTCTGGTTAAGGTCCTCAATGACATCCATTTAAACACAGACAGTGGCAAAAGTTCTGTCTTAGTTTTACTGGATCTCAGTGCCGCTTTTGACACAGTTGACCACATCATATTACTAGATCGACTAGCAAACTGGGTTGGACTTTCTGGAACTGTACTAAGCTGGTTTGAATCCTACTTAAAGGATAGAGACTACAATGTGTCAATACAATTTCACATCTGAGCGGACAAATATTGAATACGGAGTCCCTCAAGGTTCCATTCTTAGGCCTGGCTTCCTGTCACTCAAATAATTGTTTAAAATACTGATGTTGGTTTATAAAGCACTAAATGGTTTAGGGCCAAAATACATTACTGATCTGCTGATACGTTAGGAACCGTCCAGAGCCCTTAGGTCGTCTGGGACAGGTCTACTTACAGTCCCTAGAGTTAGGACTAAACAAGGAGAAGCAGCTTTTAGTTATTATGCACCAAAAATCTGGAACAAACTCCCAGAAAACTTGAGGTCTGCTGCAACTCTCAGTTCTTTTAAATCGAGTCTGAAGACTTTTTGTTTCCATTTTAACCTGCAAATTTTATTTTATTTGCTTTAAAATGTTTTATAATGTGTTTTATGTATTCTAATCTTGCCCCTGTAAAGCACTTTGAGTGGCCTTGTGTCTGAATTGTGCTATATAAATAAACTTGCCTTGCCTTGCCTTGCCTTAGTTCATGGTCACAGCTGCTGGGAAGCTGCAAAACAAACTCAAAAACCCTCAGGAGTTGGTTAGATTTTGACGGGCGCAAAGAAAGGAAAAGCATTTGTTTATGTCATTAATTCAGTGGCAGGACAGAGGGCTGGTCATCTCGTCTCCCACGGACGCTAATCACTTGTAATCAGACTTAATGGGCACTCTGATGGGATGGCCTTTCCTCCCTCTGTCTGTGGCTCTCTTTAACACACTCTTGACACACAAACAGGCGTGCACTGACTCGCACACACACACACACCACACACACACACACACACACACACACACACACACACACACACACACACACACACACACACACCACACACACACACACACCACACACACACACACACACACACACCACACACACACACACACACACAGTTTTTCTTCGTCTCGCCCGGGGTGGAAATGTAACGCCACACTTCCCTGTGAAAGGGAATCAAGGGGCCTATCCGAAAAGTCCAATCTCCTAACCTATACCTCCTTTCCTATACCTTAACCCCTAAACGTCATCGGGGTTAAGGAGAGATGAAAGGTGCTTCCTATCGAACATAGGAAAGGACAGCCCTGTTTCAAATGAATTCGACTCCACTTTTCCTAACCGACGTCATTGCGCGACGGCGAGTATTGCTGACGTGAAACTACACTATTCTCCGAAAATTGCTCCGTTTGATCCATGCGTTCTTTTCATATTGATTGTAATCAGGTTGTCGCCAACAGAGTGAGAATCACTCCCATATATCCCAATTCACATGTGGAATAAAAAGAGGCTACACTTATGTTGATGTTGAAATGAACTGCCCCAGTAACTTCATTAAATGTGAAGTTGGTATTTTATTTTCTTATGGTGTAAATTATGTGCTACGAAAATAACTATTATGATGTTGGTCTTTTATGAATTCTTTATTATCTTTAGCCTGTGTGTGTGTGTGTGGGGGGGGGGGGGGTATTTTGTTTTAGCCGAGTTAAATCTTCCTCTCTTCTCTTCTCCTCTCCTCTCTTCTGTTTTACCTCTCGTTCGTATTCGTGTAGAGTCGGTAAACTCCGGCGGTGGCCTGTTGCTTTAAATCTGGCCGCCGTAAAGGATTATGGGATACCGCTATCTCCTTTCCTTTCGCATAGGTTGGTCCGGAGTAACCTATGTTAAAGGAGGGTTAAAGGATGAATCGAGGCTCCTTTCCTATGCCTTTCCTAAGCATTTTGAGAATTCGGATCACCTATCCGCCGAGTACTTCCGGTTCATCTCGATAGGAAAGGAAATTTCCTATGCAAAAAATACTTTTCGGATAGGCCCATTGTTTCAATTATACCGTCTATCCATAACAGTACAACATAATCAAGTCCTGTTTGTATGTGGTGCTCATTTACATATTTGCTTGCTTTGGAATATGCTCTCTTCGGAACTCATTTGCGTGCATTCATTACTGGGGCTGGTTAGTCTACTGTGCTGCGTTCTGTCACCTCTCTCACACCAGCACAGTTAACCTCGCTCATTAAAGCATACTCCACTGTATTACTTATTTTCCCAGTCTTAGTACCTCATCAGTTAGGACAACATTGTACCCACCCGAGGGAATTACCTGAGACTTGGGAACATGGTTAAAAATCACTTCAACAAAAGCAGTGGTTCTTAAATGTGTTTTAAACTAGTAACACCCCTTTCACAGTGCCCATAAACATTGTTTTCGTCAAGGCACAATAATGCTTGTCTTCTTTCATTCTAGTGTAAATAAAAGGTCCAACATGTACATTTAGGTGTTTATTTGACTAAACTTTGTCTGTTTTCATTTGTATATTTCTCCTATACAACCATCTTTAACAGCCATTATCTAACATTCATATTTTCAATACTCAGAACCAAAACTCTTAACCTCTATTAGCATGTAACTTTCCATAATCATTCTTAGCGCTTTTCTGAAGATTATTACAGAATGATGCACTTTCCTCTCAGAGAAAAATGAACTAGTGATGAGTAAATGAATGAACAGACACAAACCAGTGGGTACACACGACATTATATGTTTCAGTAGACATTTGGGGCCTCTTCAGCCTAAAATGCAATCCTGTATCCAGCCAGGAAACGTCAAATGACTGAATAATATCTTCTCTGTATAGCAGTGTAACAGCATCATACTGTATATTGTTCTATTAGAAAGTTAAAAGAAATATAACTAAAAAATTATTATTTGAAATTGCTCCCCACCAACATTGGGTGAGACTTACACACTGTGCAGCTAGTTATTATTCTCTCTGATAAGTAAATAAATAAATTTGGTAAGCACACCAAACGTGTATATATGACATATGAATATTACTGTGACAATGCAGTTGTTCTAATACCTGCAATGTTGATTCAAACTTCATTCATGTTCCACTAGACTCCCCAGAAATGCAGCTATATTCCTAACTCATTTGTATTAACAAGTGATTTTCAGACTGTGCTGCTTCCGTCCACTCAGAAACCAACGTGAAGAGGGACACAAGGAGAGGGATGAAATGAAGAGAGCGTGTGAGAGTCTGAGGGGAGACAGACAGAGATACGGACATGAAGAATAAAAAAAACACCCACTGATAAACTCTGTTACTCAGTTTCCATGGTGATGGGAGTTATATTTGACTATGTGACGCACGTTTTTTCAGCATCCACTTTTGCTGTTGGTCGTCTTCATCTTTTCCCAGTGCGTTGAAAAGTGAGATAGACCTGGACACCATACTTGAGTCAGAGTAGAGATCCCTTACTAGAAAAATGACTCTGTTACAAGTTACAAGTCTTTAATTACAATAGCACTGGAGTATAAGTAGAAAAGTATCTGATCTTAAAGTATTTAAAGGTGACGTAAGTGATTTATTTATGTTAATATAAGTGTTAAATCGCTCTTTAGTCATACAGTGATCACTTATATAGTGTGCGCGTTTCATAAAGCCGATCTCTCAGTCACTCGCTCTGCATGTAATCGGCATATAAACTTTTCTGGGATCCCACTGCTGATAACCAATTAGAAGAGAGAACGCTACAAACCGGCACCCGTCTCACTGCCGGTGCAAGTGCAGAGCGACAGATGGGTGAATGTATATGCGCCTACAATGGCGCAGCAGGTAAAAATCCTTCCCAAGTGTCTGTTTTGATGGTTTTTATCATGTTTTATCACACTTACGGATCTGAAATGATGCTAGATAACTCGCTGCTTGAAGACCGCAGTGCATTAATGTGGTGACGTGGGGACGAGGGAGGGGACTGCTAACTGCAGTCACTGACAGGAAGTTAGCTAAACTGACCATTCCGCTTACTGAACCTTGAATTACAATACCACTGGAGTAAAAGGAGAAAATTATCTGATCTTAAAGTATTTAAGTATTGAGGTATTAGGCTCATACGTAATGTATAATGCCAAAGATGCACTGGGTAGAGCTTAAGGAGTAGTGGAGGAAGGATTCAGATCCTTCAAAGCAAAAATACAAGAACCAAGAAATACTCTGGTTCAAGTAAAGGTACTGCATTTACATTACCTAAGTTGAAGTATGCAAGCATAATCAGGAAAATGTACTTACATGACATTTTTGGCATATTTGCATTAAAATAGTGACTATCGTTGAAAAAGTCACTCAGAAGTATATTCATTTGTGTCAGTGTTGGGTATAGCCTACACTTTATTTGTATAAACTCTTCATAGTTGTATGTGTTCAAATCTTAATTGGTAAAGTAATGAGTGACTTAAGTGATCAGATAAATGTAGTGGAGTAAAAAAGTAGAATATTTCCCACTGAATTGCAGTAGCATGAAAAGAAAATATGAAGTACAAGTAACATTACATCTCTGCTGGAGAGTCTAGAAAAGACAACCAGACGATGGTGGTAAGGTCTGTAAGGTGACGGTATAGGGCCATGCTCCTCCTCAGTATTGTCCTCCAGGCTGTTGTCACATGGTCTTTGGGAAACATACCCTGGTTGCGTTCCGAATCGCATACTTTCTACTATATAGTATGTAGAAAAAAGATTTAGGATGTCCCGATTCTTGTGGCTAGATTTAGGATGGTTAGAAGTACCCGGATGTCCTACTTCATGCGGCCAAGATTGTTAGTGTTGAAAAGTGCATCCTATTTGGGCGATTCTGACCCACAATCCAGTGCGCACGTGAAGTGACGTAACATCGACGAAGCCTCCATATGAAAACAAACGGGGATGCGACGGATATAAAAGCAAGAGGCAAGATCAAGGCGCAATGTTATGATGAAATAAGAGAGAAAAGTATGTCCCAATAGTATGCCTACTGCATCCTAACTAGATTATTTTTATCGTCAGATGTAGTATGTAGAATAGAAAAAAGAAAGAGTATGCGATTCGGAACGCAACCCCTGTGTTCCAATCCCCATACTTCCCTACTATTTAGTATGTCAGAAAAAGATTTAGGATGTCCCAATACATGCATGTCAATTGTAGTATGCTGAAAATACATAAATGCCCCACTGACTCCAATAGCATTTTGGAGTGTTCCTCTTTATTCTTGACATTTATCGACATAATAAAAAAATGATCTTCCTTATCTGATTTTTTTTTCTCTCCTGTGGCCCTAAAACTTTTCTGTACTTTAGTATGTAGTGTAGTGAAAAGAAAGAGTATGTGATTAGGAATGCAGGGGAAATGAATGCAAATCCTCCTTGTGCCGACCTCAGCTCTAATTGATGTTTGAGTGAGTAGTGTCCTACTGTGTGCATGAAGGAATAAGGATTTAGTCTGGATGGTGCTACAGTGACTGTGTCTTTGCAGTGTATAGCGAGGTCGAGTGTTATGGAGATTTGTTCCCCAATCTTTATTCAAGAGGGTGGTCTGTTGATTTGCAAAACATTATTTATTCTTTCCCTCGTACTCTGCCCTAACTTTGTGTTGAATCTTCACACATTAGCTACAGTAGCCTTGATGGGGTGATCACCATGCTGCAGTGGGAGGCTCCTATATCTAGTTGTTTGGAACAGTATTTTTCTGTACACGGATGTTGCTGTGATGTGCTTCAGGCCCCTGACATGCCTTTGTGGTTTGGAATGGACAACAAGTGCTGTGGGTAACACAATGTTTCAATGCCCCACATTACATTACTATGGCTATTTATCTCTTCTGTCCAATCGGGTAAAAGAAAAACACATGACTTCAACATGTATAATAATGGAGTAAAGTCAAGATGGAAACGAATGAGAATACACTGATAAAAATAGAGAGAGCACGCCTTTTTTGGCATAAGGCAGAATAATATCATATCTTCTTTGGCGACAATCTAGACCCATTCCAATCCTTTGCTGGCGGATTGGACAAAAAGGATCCTTGGTTCTGAAATTTGAATTTCCTATCCTCCTTCTAAGTTTAAGGCCAGATATATTGGTCAAAAACATTGTCAAGGGTTTTAGTGTGGGAGGTAAAGTGAACCTTACCTGATCATCCCTCTAAGGCTATAGTTTGGTTTAGACGTTTTTGTTTGGGGTGCACAAAGATATCCAAAATCTACAGTATAATACATTACTATGGAGCATTTTTTTTTAATAAAAACGTGTGGTAAGGCTATAAGGTTGGTCTGTTCTGTGCTGCTGTAGAAACATGGCGGTGCAACATGGCGGCCTCAGTGCCCCGTTCCTAGATATAGTAGCCTCATTCTTAGGTTATAATAAAAGCATTAAAACCAAAAAACTTTATTTTAAGCAATTTTCAAGTCCAAAAAAGCCAATAGCTTCAACGCACTGCACCTTTAATAGATGACTTATCATTCATTACCAGTGAGGGATTGGCACAGCATTAGGTATTTGTTCACTAATAATATAATAATATAATTATCGGGTAATTACTTACGGGCATTCACGTTCAGTCTGAACACGAGTGTCAAAGTTATTAATAGCAGGCAGATTGGCTGGATTAATGATCTCTCCAGTGTGCACATGTACACAACAGCAGAAGCACTAGTGCAGTACTTAGAAAACCTTTAAGAACATTGTCTCATGTTACACTTTTTTGACAAATCTTTTTCTGTTCAAGCATTGATGGTGTCAATACTTGCATTCAGTTGCGAACCACACGAACCAGGGTTACATGTATTATAGCGGCACACACAGCTTTGTTTAGTGCGGTAAACAAACCCTGGAGCGTTTAAGCCTTTGGTGTGGTTAATTTGTGTTGATTTGAACACGGTCAGAAACTCTGGTGCTCACTAATCCACCAGAATTTGCTCCGCTTAAAAGAGATGGTCTCGGGCTTGGGATCTCGGCTGGCTACTATTTTCACCCAGCTGGACATTGGAGGCAATAGCGGAAAACACTGGGTGTGTGAATGACATTTAAAAATAGTTAATAATTTGGGCAGCGCTAACATTGTAGAGGGCCCCCCTATTCAAATTCTGCATAGGGCTTCAAGAAGGCTTGGGCCGGCCCTGCCATCCGCGCTAATCACAAGAAAGTCTTCCCTTGTGACGCCCACAATCTATAATGGGCCAGATAACGGAAATCAACCTCACATAATTTGAGGCAATGCAAGTGGTGAACACTGCCCACAAAGGCTCTCTCTGCACAGGCTTGCTAAACATACGAAACAGACTTTTGTGATCTTTTTAATACCTCTAAATGAAAAGACATCCTTGAAAAAAAGGAACAATACTCAAGGTTGTGCTATTTTGCTTCGAATATTAAATAGCATTAAATTGAAAATCACACATACATAATGTACCAGCAACTCCCAAGCAGACAATATAACCATTAAATAAAAAAATAATAATGTTTTCCTTGTTTATAAGCGTCAGTCCATATTGACAGAATCAAAAAATAGAGTTTAAGTCATTCCTTTTGCCGCACATGGAATCTTTCTAAAATGCTTTACCATAGAGATATTTTAGACTTAAAAAAATAGAGTTCATTTAAGTAGAAATTAGGTTTTAAAAGTCGACAAAGGCATTTCAAATATTTTTATAAAAAGTGTGGAAGAGGATAACCTAGTAAAAAGGTGAGGCAGTGGCCCAATGAAACAAAACAAATCATCTTAAGGAACCTTTGAGCACTTACACCACAAAAAACACAAGACCAATGTCTTGTGTTTTTTGCCAAGATCAATCTTCAGGCAAATGTTACCTTGTAGTGAGGGGATCCACATTACTGGAGTGCACAGGCACAAGATAATAAGTGACATAATCAGTGTGAGTCAAGGACCACTCTATGCTGGAACCACAGTAAAGTCAAGGCTGTAATCACGGTTCTACAGAGTGCTGAATAGACCGACTGATTATGACATGATCACGCTGGGGTTCATCATATTGTACTCTTTCTACTCGCATGCATGTTCACTCTTTATGTTCCTTTTGCTTCGCTCACTGGCTGTCTGTTTGCCCTCTTCCAGTTTTCCCTGGTAGAGACGAGACGGTGTGGATCAGGTCCCCCCCCCCATCTGGCAGCATCTGAAGCCCTCCTGCAGCCACACTATTTTAGTTTAGTATTACCAAGTAAACATCTGGTTGACTCCTTTACGATTTTCTCTACTTACGACATCTATTGCAGGATGTCCGTCCTGGGAGAGGGATCCCTTACTCTGTCAACTCTCCCTGAGGTTTCTCATTTTTTTTAAATCCTGATAAGGTTTTTTTACTGGGAGTTTTTTCTAAGGGCAGGGTGCCCACTGAGGCAAATGTCTATTTGTGATATTGGGCTATACAAATAAAACTGATTTGATTTACTGTGGTAAAAATGGAAACATTCAAACAGTAGTGCAGAAAATGGGTCATCTTGGTATTTTCTAATGAGATTCCTTTCCCTTTTTTGTGGAGCTTTCAACCATAAAAGTAACAAAGTCCTCATCAGTAGGGGCAAGTAAAGTTGAAAACAAAATGTGACTTACGTACTCCATCTGCCGATGAAGATTTTCTGAGATGAACAGAAAAGGTTCTTAATTTGAACTCCATATTTGATGGTCTGGTTTGCTGTTCCAGGTCATTTATGCTCATCAGAGGAAAAATACGACTTAGGTTTCTTAGAACTTCTTTTAAGTAAAATTACTTCAAACTTGAGATTTTGATTATTCTTACATGCTTTATCATTGCAAAGTCAATAAATTTGGCCTTAACACAGTTGGTTGAAAAAAGACATTTAATTTTGGGCCGGCTCTTAAATTAAATCTTTATGAGGAAACTAAACTAATAAAACAATATAGAAGAGGGTCTGGTACAACATCATCTGTGACGTTAATACAAAGAAGCAAGATAAATGAGAATGTATTTATGATACATAGTTCATTGTTTGTGTTGGATTGAATATAGAACATACTTTTCGATCTACTTGCAGTGTTGGTTCCATTTTTTTAAAACCCAGAATAGAATGGAGGTCCATATCTGCTAATATTAAGTATTATTTACAAGAGCAGACAAAAATAAAAGCTATTGCATTAATCTACCATTATAAGATGCAAATCTTCACCAAGTTCACTTGTTGAGATGAACCAGACAATGTTTAGTTTTTTACTAGAAAAAAATTAGGAATTATCCTCTGTTGATTTACCAATCGATTAACCCACTAAACCATACTGCAATAATATTGAGTTATTGCCAATCTGTATGATAACCTGGTCCTACCAGACCATCGTACTTCATTTCATTTGCACAGAAGGTCTAGAATTGCTCAATTGACAAACGTTAACTCACTTGAAGGCGGGTGTCTGTTGAAGTTTAAAACTATTGGATCTGACCAGTCCCACTCTGGATCTGCCAACCAATCTTATAACGTTATGTCATGCGCCGGCTTCTTCCGACTACAACTGAAACTGGCCACAACCTCAACGTCATTGTTCTCAGCCACTCCCTCTGTTCGCTCGTTGAACCGGTAAAAGAGAAAACCCGCAAATATACCGCAGACCCAGACTGACTACTGAAGAGAAATGAAAATTGAGCAGAAGTAGGAAGGCGTGCGGTGCCAGGCTATCTGTAGGACATGTTGAGGATGATTATGAGGAAAAAAACACAGAGCAATTACAGTATGTGTGAAAACAGTGTGGTAAAGAATATGCAACACAAGGATGATGCAGATGAAGGTTACACACACACACACACACACATACACACTCACTCACGCACACACACAACACACAACATCCTTGTACCTCTACCTTTGTGAGGACCCACATTTAAATAATGCTTTCCCTAGCCCCTTACCCTGTCCCTAACTATCACAACTAATTGCCTAACCCCAACCTTTACATAAACCTAATTAATACCTGAACCTTAAAACCAAGTGTTAACCATCATAGAGCCTTTTGAAGAAGTGAGGACCAAGCCAAAATGGTCCCACTTGCCAAAAATGTCCTCACTCCGACGGTTAAAAGCGTAAGTCCTCATAAAGCTGCATTTACAAGTGCACGCATGCACACACGCAGCACACGCACACGCACACGCACACGCACACACGCACACGCACACACACACACACACACCACACACACAACACACACACACACACACTCACAACCACCCTCCCTGTCAGCCAGCCAGACAGTTGCTGCTTTCGCCTGTGGGAGCGAGGGAGAGTGGGTCACATCAGGACAATGCCCCGGCTCGCAGCAATACAGTTTTTTTCCCTCTATGTTTTTTACCTGACTTTTTCTGAGCCAGAATGAAAAAAAGCAAAGGGGGGAGGGTGAAAATAAAAAATCTCTTTTCAAATTGACGACAGCAGTGGGCGCTGGGGGACACCATTGAAAGCTGCATCATAGCGTGTGCCTGTCCCTTCCCCCCTCACACCTCTCACAAAACACACACACACGCACATACGGACACACACCCCTCTCTCCCGACATCAAAAGTGCGCGCCTATCCTCAGCCGACACAGCTCCAGATCGCTGCAGTGCATGCTGGGTAAGAGAGGACAACTCAGGACACATTGAGGGACTTTAAGGATACTGCAGTAAGCTGTTCACAGTGAAAAAAAAGAGGGAAAAGATGCAGAGAGACGGAGAGAGGGAGGGGAGGAAAAAAATACTGGTAGGATCAGTGAAGGATGGAGGAATTCGAATAAAATTTCATTTGGACAAATAGGGAAATGTTTGACGCAGTGGTCATGTGTTTACACTGTTCATGTCATGAGATGTGCATCGGTACACTGATAGAAGAAACACTGCTCCGCGCACATCCCAAGACCACGCGTCTGCAGGATTCAATATACATTTGGTTCTTTCATGTTAAGTATTGTTTTGATTTTTTTTAATACTTATTTTTTATTTTGAATATTCTTCAGATCCCCTTTTACAGCAGATTTCACTTAGAAACAATGACCATTACAAGGGTTCATAACATTCATACGCTCTTACGTATCTAATCAATTCAACAAGAGAATATGTCCAGAAGTAAAAGAAAGAGAAGAAATAACAAATTATTAACAACATTGAAAAATAAACAGTTTTGATTTTAATAAAGGATGGCACAAGTTGTCTCCTTCATTCTCATCAGAAACCTCCTCTGTCAGTTTGCCGTGTGTTTTAAATCAAAAGATAAAATACAGTCAAGATGAACAGATTGCTTTCCAGCAAGTGGTTCATTAATGCAGCATCTAATGACCTTTCAGAAAGTTATTTATCTTCAGAATCTTAATTGTAAAAGATCGAGGGCTGCAATGAATCATTTTAATTATCATTAATACTGTTAATAATCTTGTTAATGGATGGATCAATTATTTAATCTGTTTAACAGTGACAGTATGAAATGAATGGTCGGTAAAACTATGTAAGTTGATTCTTTTTCTATGTATTTTACAGAGAACACTGCACATTAACTTTATGTCTTAATGTGACTGATTGAACATATTGGACATATTGTATGTAACATAGACAGCTTAAAAAAGCAGACAGAGCAATCATCTTTTTATTTCTTTTTTTTATAACAATAATTATATGGAGTATATTTTAGTAAATGATGGGGTGCTAAAAGCATGCAGCATAGACACATAACATACTCATAGTAATAACAAAATAATAACATGTTCCAATGTGTTATGTTATGTTTGATAAAGGCATACATTGTACATGTATACATATATATATTTTTTCATTCAGATACAACATTATTATTATAATATTATAATAATTAATTACTATCATATGAAATGTATACAAATAAATGTGCTTATATTCTCTTCTATCCTAGTGTCTCCTATAATAATCTGATTTACATATTAATTTGTAATATATTCTGGAAGAAATAATCATTGCTTTAATAAAAACAACAGAGAAAAATTGTTAATAAAATATTAACATATCTGCAACACAGTCACTGCCAATGTATGTCATCATGGACTTTATCTGCCCTTCACCCGGCCATCTCCCTAGTGCCCTTCTAAATCATTAACACACTCTCAGAGCAGATGTATCGCCACCCAAATAAAATCCGGACAGCAATTATGATTCCTCCAAAACACATTTGGTAAAAGCACATAAGCAGTAGGAGCAGAATTATTTGGAGACATAGTTGAGTGTATTCAGCTCCATGGAGCCTTGGGGATTTATTAAGATGCAGGCGGTGAGGAGGTGGGACAGCAGGAGGGATGACGGGAGGATTTAAAAATATACACAGACACAGTGAGAGCAACACACACACACACTAAAGAAGTCCAAACACATTAATCACACTGTCTGAGTGCTAGCAGATTACAATGAGAGATGCAAATGTGATGGTAAAAAAAATGACTCTAACTGATCAACTGACATCTTCAGCACTGAAAGAGATCCGATGCAGACTGTACACTTCTTAAGGTGCCAACACACTGCACATCGCCGCGCGGCGAGTTTACATAGAAAGTCAATGTATTTCGAGCGCCGCCGCGCGAATCGGCGGCCGGCGGCGAGGGGTTCACGCGGCGCGGCCAGGGGCCATCCGCCGCGCTGTGCAGTGTGTTGGCACCTTTACAGTGGTGAGAAAAAAAGGTTATGCAATAAATAAAATAAAGGGGGGGGGGGGAGGTGAGGGGATTTAAAAAAGTATAGGGGTTGTTTATTTCTTAAGGCAAAACACTGCATGAAAAAAACATTGTGCCCTGCTCAAATTTAAGCTAAGTCAATTATATTTTTTTCAATACTCTGCACCAAAAATCTCATCAACTCAACTTCCCATAATCATTCTTAGTACTATTCCGAAGGTTATACAGAATGATTGGTTCATATGTTGTTCATTGTCTGATTTATGATACATTTTCTTTTTAAAAACATGCTCAAAATCAATTTTTAAGACCTGTACATAGTATCCTGTATCAAAAATCTGTTCTATTAAAACTATTGACCCTAACATTTTGCAAAAATGAAAATGAAGACTTTACCTCTGGCTTTATCCAAAATCTAGATTTATAGCTCATAAAACAGATCCAAATATGCATATAAATATTGCTACATTTTCATATATACTCAAATATTTCCGGGATTTTTTTTTAATACAAACAATAATTATTTCAATGTAAGTAGGCAGCTAGCAATGTTTCATGATGATATGTAAGTGAAAAAAATGTACCCTGTCCACCTGAATGTTCCACCTTAAACGCATCCATCTAACCTGGGCCACACAGTTTCAACATGGCAGCATCAGTAACACTGCACACCCTGCATGTTGTGCCAATATCCCCTCACCCCCGCGCTGGTATTTAGCTGTCCAGCACTGCTGTCTCTACCACGCCTCTGATATACACCCTGCGTTCCAAATCACATACTTTTTCTTTTTACTACACTACATACTCAAGTACAGAAGAGTTTTAGGGCCACAGCAGAGAAAATCCGACAAGGATTTTTTTTTTTCATTATGTCGAAAAAAGAATAAAGACGAATAGTGCAAAATGCTATTGGAGTTAGTGGGGCATTCATGTATTTTCAGCATACTACAATTGACATGCATGTATTGGGACATCCTAAATCTTTTTCTGGCATACTAGATCGTAGGAAAGTATGGGGATTGGAACGCAGCAATCACTGATGCTGGATGGTGCTGTATGACAGTGTGACCCCTGAGTGACCTCTGCCCGGGTCCAATGGTATTTACAGTGTGAGTGAGTGTGTGGACTCCCTTCACCAGCAGTGCTGAGTATATGCTAGTGGCAGCGCTATGGGGAATACATGTTCACATAGAGTAGACTGTGTCAGCTCTGATATCACACGCTGCTGCTGCGTCATGTCAGATGTGAGAGCCAGGCCCACACAGCCACAGTAGCTAGGACTCAATTTCTAACATTTACTTAATAACATGTTAGTACATTACAAAGGTTTCTGTAACTGATGTGGGTCTTTCCGACCATTCATGTTTGTTTTTTGAAAGTACAGTCACTATACACAAAGACGACCAAACAAAAGTAATCAAGAAGCGGTGTATTACTGAAAACACAAGTGAGGAATTTGTTCAAGCATTTTCTCAGACTCCACTCCTCCCCTGTATCTCAGTTAATGTGTTTGTGGATAACTTCAACTCAAAAATTACAAATATTATTGATGCCATTGCACCTACTAAGGTGAAGGCCGTCTCTGGTAAAAAAAAGATCCCCATGGAGAAATGCCCCGCAGGTCAGACTAGAAAAAAGAGAGTGCCGTAAAGCAGAACGTAGGTGGCGAAAATCAAATCTCAATGTTCATTATGACATCTTCAAAGGAAAACTTCGCACTTTTAACTCGGAACTGAGAAATGCAAGGCAGTCTTTTTTCTCTGACATCATCACCAAAAACAGCAACAATGCGCGTGCCCTATTTTCTACTGTTGACAGGCTCACAAACCCTCCTGTGTCAGTAGCATCTGAACTTCTCTCCACGAGGGCCTGCAATGAATTTGCCTCCTTCTTTACTGACAAAATTCATAAAATTAGACAAGCTGTCATCACATCAATACCGGTTTCAAGATATGTTTTATCCCTGTGCCCACTTGAAATCAATCCAAATGCCATGACAGAATTTTGTCTGATTAACCAGAAAAACCTGGAGGACATTATACAACACCTGAATTCCTCCTCCTGTTGCCTTGACATTCTACCCACAGGTTTCTTTAAAACAGTTTTTACACCACAGCACTGAGACCGCTCTGGTTAAGATCCTCAATGACATCCACTTAAACACAGACAGTGGCAAAAGCTCTGTATTAGTTTTATTGGATCTCAGTGCTGCGTTCGACACAGTTGACCACATCATATTACTAGATCGACTAGCAAACTGGGTTGGACTTTCTGGAACTGTACTAAACTGGTTTGAATCATACTTAAAGGACAGAGACTACTATGTATCAATAGGCAATTTCACATCCGAGAGAACAAATATTACATGCGGGGTCCCCCAAGGTTCCATTCTTGGGCCTCTTCTGTTCAACATCTACATGCTCCCACTAGCTCAGATTATGAACAAGAACAAATTATGTTATCATAATTATGCAGACGACACACAAATTTACATAACCATGTCACCAGGAGACTACAGTCCGATCCAAGCACTAAGTAAGTGCATTGAACAAATCAATGACTGGATGTGCCAAAACTTTCTTCAATTAAACAAAGAAAAAACTGAAGTAATTGTCTTTGGTAACAGGGATGAACAATTAAAAGTCAGCGCCCAGCTTAAATCTGTTATGTTAGAAAGCACACACCAAGCTAGAAATCTTGGAGTAGTCATAGATTCAGACTTGAATTTCAAAAAACACATTAAATCAATTACTAAGTCAGCCTACTACCACCTTAAAATAAATCAAGAATTAAAGGGCTACTGTCTCAGCAGGACTTAGAAAAACTTGTCCATGCATTCATTTTTAGTAGACTTGACTACTGTAATAGTGTCTTTGCAGGCCTTCCTAAAAAGTCAATCAGACAGCTTCAGCTAATTCAAAACGCTGCTGCTCGAGTCCTCACTAGGACCAAGAGAGTGGATCACATTACCCCAGTTCTGAGGTCTTTACACTGGCTTCCTGTCAAACAGAGAATTGATTTCAAAATACTTATGTTAGTTTACAAAGCCCTGGGTGGTCTAGGGCCAAAATACATTGCTGATCTGCTGATCCGTTATGAACCAACCAGGGCTCTTAGGTCGTCTGGGACAGGTCTTTTAAAAGTCCCCAGAGCAAGGACTAGACAGGGAGAGGCTGCTTTCAGTTGTTATGCGCCCAAAGTCTGGAACGGACTGCCAGAGAGTCTGAGGTCCGCTGAGACTCTCAGCTCTTTTATATCGGGTCTCAAGACTTTCCTGTTTCCCTTTTAACCTGTAATTTTTATTTTTGTTCAAATGTTTTATTTATTTTATTTAAATGGTGTATTTTTATCCATGTTTTTAAATTTGATTATTTTTTGTGTGTCTGTTCTATACTTGATGTATTTTTAATTTTTGACCCTGTGAAGCACATTGAGTGGCCCCGTGTCTGAAATGTGCTATATAAATAAACTTGCCTTGCATTACATGGTTAGATCAGGTCCATCATAAGCTCCCAGGGCCCAGATGTTTTGGATGATCATAAATGACCTGTGTAACAGCCAGAAGCTAACGTGATCTACTTTGTGTTAGTAATAACTGACGGAAGAAGTAGCTCAACATTGATATAACGCGACAAAACTTTCAGGTGAAGGAGTTCGCTGTTTAAGAAATAATAATGTTATTCATTTTTTCTCTAGTTATATTTCGTTTTACTTACTGAACTTGAACCACAACTAAAACAGGATCAGAAAACACTCATACGAGTCGTTTTAGAACAGACAGATGGGTTATGTTTTGAGATGTTCAAAGATGAGCGATTTCACTCTTCCAGTATGATGAGCACATGCAGCTGACACATTTGACTCAGTGAGCACACTACTTAACAGCTGGAGACTTCATGAGAGAAAAATCTGTTGTAAGATGTGAGATTAAGGTTAAGACTTCCCCCTTTCTGTCCTGAGATCAGCAAACAACACAACAGAACCTTGACAAATCTCAATACAGTCCAACTGACACAGTCTCACCTAAGGTGCACTGATTTAAACAGATTTTGAAACAATTACAGACATACTGTACATTTTAACTCGATGACGTCTGCTCATACAAAAAGTATACAATGGTATGACTCCATTTATCAGGCTTTAATGAGAGCCACATTGAAAACTATAATGAAGTCCTGAAGTTTACCACCAGAGCACTTGGTTTCACCTCACTCCGCCCACAGACTCTGTAGTCCTGACTGGAGTTTTATGAAAATGAGTTAGTGCATTAGGAAATCAGCTTCTCTTTCTTCTTCTTTCAGAAAGCTCCAGGATCACACTGTAACCCCTCGCTGATGGAATCACATGGTATTTGCATTTTTTTGTTCTGGAACATGGCCCCACACGATCACTGTTCATTTGTGGAGCTACTGTTTGTCGAACACGTGCATCTTTTTAACTGCAGACTTTCCTTGTTTCATTCCTATTGCGGCACCTTTTTGTAACAAATTGCCAGGTAAGAGTTTGGTTTTGACTGCATGTTGACAATGACAATGATATAGTGCCTGTTCCCTATTGGCACACTGGAAGGCAGGTCTAAATGCTACCAATGGGGATAACAGTACACGCTTCTCAGACAGTGTCACCTTGAACCATTCAGGGCTTCACACGACTGTAAAGAATGCAATAGGACAATAGGAGAGCTTGAGTCAGTATATTTTCCTCCAGTAAGTCAGTTTTTTTGGTCTACACTAAGAATACCACTTTTGATAATAGAAAGTACACACAATACAAGCACAATTTCACCCTAGCTAGCAACATGCCCTTTTACAGAGCCTAAGCTTTGAATCAACTCTGGAATTATTTTCAGCGCACACAGTACGGACAGGTAGATCCTGTGGAGCTATTCAATGCTTTTGACAACAAGCGTTCTCCAGAATCACTGACTCAACTTTTAACACCATGACACAGTGAACGTTGAGCTGAAATATGATTAGACTTTTATATAATACCTCAATAAAAAAATCGCAATTTTTCTCTCAAATTATTCAGCCCTCAAACTGACCTGAGAACTCGACATGATGAGGATAACAAGACATGATTACAAATGTGTGACCCATTCAAATAGAGAAAGAACAGTGACGAATGTAGTTGTGGAATATATACTAAATATACAGCCTAGGTTTTAAATAGTAGGAGTGTCTGTAGCACTTTATAATACAAACCACGTTTTACTATGTAAGTTCCCATAACTTACGGTGTAAGTTTCCGTAAGTTCCCAAGTGATTCCATGGAACTAACGGTGTAACTTTCTTTCACTAACCGAGTAATTATGTGGAACTTACTGCGGAACTTTCCGTTACTTATCTATTTGGAACTTACAGTGTAAGTTCATGTTACTTACCAAGTAATTTCATGGAACTTACGGCGTTACTTCCTGTAATTTTAGGGAATTTATGTTGCAACTCCCTTGTATTAATCAGTGGGCTACATATGTATATAGGCTACATGGATGAAGTGCAATGCGATAAAAAACAATATACAACCCACTTTCTAGTAGCATGCATTCTCAGTTAAACTCTCACATAGCGACTCCATGTCCAAATTATTGCAGTTCCGCTTAATTTAATATTTCGGTAACACTTTACAATAAGGGTACAATAATTAACTGTTAGTTAATGCTAATTTAATGCTATGTATGGTTAGTTAATGCATAGTAAACGCCTATTAAGCATTAAGTAAGTGTTAATGCAAAGTTATTAACGGTTAGTCAATGCTTCATTAACTAATGCTTGGTTTAGCATAAACTAAGCATAACAGTTAGTAAGTGCTTAGTTTATGTTTATTGAGCATTTATTAAGCATTTATTAACAGTTAGGTAAGGCTTGGTCAATGCTTATTAAGCCTCAATTAAGCATTAACTAACAGTTCATTAATGTACCCTTATCGTAAAGTGTTACCAATATTTCTAAGAGATATAGTGGTGCAGAAAGACTGCACAGCTACAATGCTACAACAAGATTACTGTATGTTTGAATCACAATATGAAGACGCATTACAACAGATTACCCCTGCCATGACCTCAAAGTGAGGCATCATCTATTATTCAGAACTGTATGTAAACAACACAATCCCTGAAAGCACTACTATGTATGTGCATTATACACTATTTGAGCAATGCCGCAATGTTAACAAATGGCACTGACCTGAAAATGAAAGTGGAAAATCTATCTGGTATTTCAGCTGCATTCTCAAGGCTTTCCCTGCGTTCCAATCCCCATACTTCCCTACTATTTAGTATGCCAGAAAAAGATTTAGGATGTCCCAATACATGCACGTCAATTGTAGTATGCTGAAAATACATAAATGCCCCACTAACTCCAATAGCATTTTGCAGTATTTGTCTTTGTTCTTGACATTTCTCGACATAATGAAAAAAAAAAACTTCCTTATCTGTTTTTTTCTTCTCTCCTGTGGCCCTAAAACTCTTCTGTCAGGGCTCCAGACTGCGACCAAATGCTCGCATTTTGAGACCATTTTTGGAGACAGTGCGAGCACTTTTTAAAACTAGGGGCATGCGCGCGTCCAATTTTTTTTTCGACATTTGTATCATTATTATTATTAGTGCTTTGAGAGAGAGAGACAGAGAGAGAGAGAGATAGAGAGAAGGGAGAGTCCGCAACTGATCAGTGGAACGATCAACAGCGCGGATCACGTGACCTACTCTCATCTCAGTGTCCCACTGTCAGAGCCGGCCCAAGCCTTCAGGGGGCCCTAAGCAAAATATGATTAGGGGGCCCCTCTCCAATGTTAGCGCTGCTGAAACTATAGATCTTTGTTAAATATCATTCACACACCCAGTGTTTTTCCGCTAGTGCCTCCACTGTACAGCTGTGTGAAAATATTAGACACCCGAGATTCAGACACTCCTAGGGGGGTCTGGGGTATGCCCCCCGTGAGATTTTTTTAACCTTTTTAAAGTGAAATGCATGAATCTGGTGCACTTTGAGAGGAAAATTAAGAGGCTAAATCTGAGAAATGTTGTGTGAACAAATGATTTGGGGACACTGGGTCAGATGAATTAGAAGCTATTGAAGAAGGATACATGGATTTTCCATAAAAATATTAATATAAAATAAAATATTATGGAGGGTCCTCTGGGTTGGGCTTGGAGCTCTTTTTCTTGTACGGGACATATTTCTCTGTAATATAATGAATGCATTTAAATGCAGTGAGAGGAACGAAGCAGAAGAACTCTGTTGTCCAGCTACTGTATCTTTTTCTCCACAAACAAGGCTGAAATAGGCTATTGACTATACACAGTGCATGGGCAACTGAGGGCAGCCCCATTTCCAATTGTTTTTAAATAAACTCAATACACACTGTGCATGGATGTGAACATGACATGATCAGATCATTTCGGATTACCTCCCAGATGAACTGATAAAATTTTTAGGCTATTAATTATCTAGACCAAAACATTTTATTCCTTTTTTTGTATGATAACTCACATGTGCATAATATGATGTTAATATCAAACACACAGACTAAAAAAAATGTTTTTTATAGGGAGCCCCCCTGGCGGTCGGGGGCCCTAAGCGACCGCTTAGTTCGCTTATGCCTCGGGCCGGCTCTGCCCACTGTCGTCACGTCTTTAACATGTTGCCAACTGGCGACCCCTATATTTGCTGACTTTCCGCCATAGCGATAAGGCTAGTTAAAGACCAGAGACACATCTTGCAATTTTTTTTAACCGCACGCACGAGAGCAGAGTAGCAAAGGAGCTGTCTATTCCTTCTCAACGCTGACAGCACTGAGTCACACGGCTAGTCTGATAGCAGCCCCCACCACCTGCAGCAGCCAGCAGACAGACAGCACTGTGTGCCAGGTGAAGTTCGTGAACACGAAAATTGTTTTATAGTTCCACATTCAATAGGCCACTGCATTTCTATAAAAAAGCTAACATTGTAGTTATAAGGCAACAAAAAAAGTGTGTAAAGTGAGTTTGTAAATATGTAAATAGGCCTAATTAATTTGTAAACTAACTGGTCAGCATTTTCTATTAATGTTGCCTCTTTAAGAATAGCATATAATGCAAATTAGTTGATAATGTCATCTAGCTACTACTAGTTACTTTTGGGCCAATAACTATTTTCCTTACAGGAGTCAGCAGAGATAGAGTAGGAAAAATCAGAGGGCTCGGATGTAGAAGTGGTTGTGGTGAAAATGGGCAAAAAAAAAATTCCTTTTCCTAAAGGAATGTTTGAAGGATTTCACATGGTGATACAAAATCAAAAACACAATGAGCTGTATCGTCTGTTGTCAGTGTGGTCCAAAACATGCTGGCAATACAATATCAGTTGGCCTAATATAGTTAAAATTGGGAAACATTTGAATATATGCGTTGCAGGTCTATTTAGTGTGCCCCTAAATGTTCTGCTTGTGCCCCTAAAAATTCTGAGTTAGGGGCGCCAGTGCTCCTAGTAAAAAAGTTAGGGTTACGGTTAGTTAGTTAGTCTGGAACCCTGTCTGTGCTTTAGTACGTAGTGTAGTAAAAAGAAAAAGTATGTGATTTGGAACGCAGGGTTTGTCGTGTGTAGGGGCTTTGCATATCGAAAGGATTTGCTGTCCCGAACGCATCAACATCAACTATCTGATACTAAGAAAATACCCTCCAGAAGCAAACTCCTCCTGACCTTTCTATGCTACCAGCCTGCCTCCAGTCGCTGCTGCACACTGACCTATATAACACACTGTAAATACTTCACTTGAACTTGTAAGAGCCAATTTCATTCATTCACCCAGGCTGTAATTATTCTTTCACAAGTCACTAACAAGGGCAATAAAACTGCACACAGAGACACATTGAGAGCAGAGCCATGTACCTCTAAGTGGTAGCCTATTCATAGAAAGGCACCGCACTGTAAAAGCTTGTCTTTGTTAGAAAAGTCTCTGTATAGCTTTAGAACAAATGTTTTTGTCATTAGTCTCCCCCCATTTGAAGTCTCCAGGTCTCACCATAACGATAAAATATAAAGCATAGGAAGTGAGCTATTCACGCAGGGTCTAAATGCAGACAACTATAAAAACCAGTAGAATCTGGGTTAGGGTTTTTTCTTCTTCCCACTGGTTGTTGCAGCACTGCCCAGTACCCATTACAGGGTACCAGGCTATGCCACTATACCACAGCAGCAAGGCATTGGACCAACAAGACATTTTTTTGGCAGACTTGCAGGAAGTAGTTTGCTGCGTCATTCCAGGCCGTACGATTTAGAAAGATATAGAAGAAAAACAACACACAAAACAAAGATGGAGGACGACAAGTCAAATATAACGAGGAACTCATGTGGAGAGGAGTTTGTGAAAAACAAGAGCTTCTGAATGTATCTCACTGAGCACAAGTAATGTGTTGTCCTGACTTGATCCAACTCGATCTATGCATATTCCTCACAAGGCAGCTCTGATGATCGTTACAGTTTTTTTTTTTGCAAACAGTGTCAAAGCCAGCCAGCCTTACTGGAAATAGGTCATAATGGGCACCCTAGGATTTTTCTTCCCTAAACTCCTCTGATTGGTCCGTTTCAATGTCTCCGGGGCAGAAACCTGGATACCAACGCTGGAACAAACCTTGCTAGCTAGGAACCCTGCCAGGTTTTTATTATGAGGCACACACACACACAGGCGTGTGTGCACACACACACACGCTCACACACACACACAGTTGAAACCCAAACATTATACAACATAACATGGCCAAAATGCCCCATGTATTAGTTCACACAATAAGACCTGCAGCATCCAAGCAGCACACACAGCATACAGTACATACAAGCCTGTAAACATGTTGATGTCACATCAGGCTGAACCCCGGAGGCTGAATTCCTTGGACTGTGCATCCATAAAGAGTTGGCTTGTGGTCAGCTCTTTGTGTGTGTACACTGGGCTCATCTCCACCCAACAGCTGGAGCAGCAAGGCTCTGAAAGATTGATTTCTCTGAACCTGAACGGCACACACAGCTTCTCCCAACAGCTGAACAGAGAGCCAGGCAATGGCTGTGGATAATGAGAGCTTCTGGAAACCTACATCTCAAATAGCAATAATCAAAATATGATATCAAAGTTGGGTGTCTCAATAAGCTTTTTTAAAAATCTGATTGAAAAGGAATGTTCATAAACCGGGGTTCCGTGGAGGTACTGCAGGTACCCCCCAAAATGATTATGTATTTATAAGCTACTTTCTGCTAATATGATTTACAAAATGAGTGATTCCCATGCACCCCAGGGTCGAGCCATGCGGTCAACGTGATGTCTAACGTAAGCAGCCATTAAATAGAAAGATGAAAGGCAAATCATTGACTTGACTAGGCTACTAATCTGAGCATGGCACTGAATTAAATTAAAAAAATTATAATTAAGAAATACTTTTAAAACTTGGATAAGGTGCCAGAATGCACAATAAAATATCATAATACAGTTTGTTTATTACAGTTTTTGCAGAATGCTTACAAACATGCAGAATTTGGCTCGCTGTGTCAAAATAAATATAATATAAAATGTATATAGGGGAGAGTGGCCTAAGTTGTGCAACTTTTTACTCAAAGTGATTTTAAAGTGAGGCCTTGACAGTTATGTCTCCAACTCAAATATGTACATATATTTCAGGATGTTGTGCATCCCTGGCAATAAAAACTTTGGATCTGGAATAAACTGTTTAAGAAATATAGCTTTCGGAAAAAAAGTTGTCTTGTCCAAATGCACAAATCACCCCACAACGTGGGGTGATTTGTGCATTTGGAGAAAATAAGATGGGGTGAATTGTGCCAATTTATATATATCTCAAAAATTGTAATGCACGACAAATCCATTAGACAATCACTTATTTAAGGTGTATTTAAAGTAAATAAAGTAAATAGTTGACAAAGATTGAAGGTACATTTTCTTAAACAAGGCCTAGCAGTCACCATCATCATCTTTCTGGCCATCTGAACTCTCATCAGTGGTGTCGTTAAGTGGAATTGAGATGTCACTCTCTTCTGAGCTACTGTGGACAATCACTTTCTTTTGGTGACCAGCGTATACAGCCATGCCACTGGCACAACTCTCAGAAATGTACTTTGCACTAGTTGCTCCGTGCTTGTGGAACCAACTGCCACCTGACAAATGTGATTCCCCCTACATTTCTGCCTTTAAATCAAGGCTCAAAACCCATATGTACACCCTGGTGTTTCCTCCCCATTAACTATCTTACCTCTGCACTACTATCTGTGTTTATGTGGATGTATGGGCTTTACGTCTTTTATTTTGGTTATTGTTATTTTACCTTCATTGTTTACCTACTGAATGCACTATGTACAGCACTTTGGACAGTGCAAACTGTCATAAATGTGCTTTTATAAATACATTTTACTTACTTACTTACTTATAACTCACCTAGGCCCTTTGGCACAAATCACCCCATCCCCAGAATTTTGGATAATAGGCATGATGCAGCAATTTAGGGCTGACATCGTGCTAACTATATAGACTCAAAGTGTAGCATACCAAAGCACTAAAACATGTGTCAAATGTTTTCAAACGTGTCTATAATTGTTCAGACACAATAATCAAAAAACCTTGATCATGGAAATTTTACTTTGAAAGGCAAAACATGCTTAAATGTGCTTATATCTTATTCCTTGTGTCTCCCTTCTTTACAGGATGAGTCAAATGGATGGCTCTTCTTAAATATGTGGTCACATTTCCAATTTCTTCCACGGTTTTCTAGAAACAAGGGGGTTTGCAACTTCCAAAATGCACAACTTAGGCTACTCTCCCCTACTACTGTATGTACTATCTATGGTCAAGACTTGACACACAGGCTGAATAAGGGGCACTTTACACGGCCACACAAAACGGTGCATACGCAGAAAAATTCTGCGGTTGCACTATATCATTTACAGGAAAACAGCAAACGCAGGCATGAAACCGCAGATTTTTGAGATCACCTCCGAGGGAGGATTTTTTGGAAAACTTAACGGTTTTGGTTTCCTGTAAACACCGAAACCATTTCCCCTGATAACGCTGACGTCACGGCTCCACCCTCACACATGCGTAGTCTATAACATTTGCTGTCAAAAATACCCACAAGCGAGTTATAAAGTTAGAAGACAACATGAACGGTGTCTCCACGGCACCATCACACTGTGATCAGCGGAGAGTGTCGTGCAGGGCTCAAATATAGGCTAACACTCGCCAATTTAGTCCAAGCGATCACCGCAGTAAGTTATTGAGACCACCCGCCACTTTGGCTGGGGAAAGAGTTGTGCTCTGCCTGTTTTTCTAGCTAAATAAACGTGTGTCACTTCTATATGGCAGGGACACGGCTCTCTCTACATTAAAAAACACTATCAGCGTGCAGCGGTTAAGTTACTGTTCAACAAAAGGAGCATTAAGGCTACGGCTTCACAGTAAAAGCATTTCACTGGCTAAACATTAATAGCATTTCACTGGACACACGTGAGTTGACTTTTATTTTGAAGTACGCCTAACAGGAAGGTATCCGCTCACGAAGTCCCTTCACTATCAGCATGTCTTCTGTTTTTACGAGTTCAATGTGGTGAAATAAGAGGACACAAAGCTTGTCTTTTACAATATGTGTAACCCCAAGCTTACACCAACCGCTTTATGAACTTTAGTGGCATTAATTTTCGGTTACAGTAAGGTTTTATGCATCAAATTGTACCGGAAGAGCTATCTACTAGGCTGTGTCACCGCTGACTATTGGCTTGGCATGGCTGCTACACTGCTACTTCAGCGATTTCGGCCCGTTTCCTCTGAAAACTTTGTGTACGGGTGAAGATGTCAGATAAATTGTGTCTGAACGGAGTTTTTTTAAAAACCTAAAACTGGAAAACTGTCACGTTTCACAGTGTAAAGTGCCCCTAAGACACGCCACTTGGAGTTTAACATCTCACTCATACGCATAAAATGAAACTCTTGAAACAAAAGCTAACAATCCCTTTACAAAACAGTTTTTAGCATCACAATGATAAACACATCCCACCATTTGAATAACTCTTTCAAAGCAGCAAAGCACACGGATGTGCTTTATGCAAAACACAGCACAACTGTTCAAAAATCTTGCAGAATTGTTTTTGAAAGATTGATCCACAACAGTTAATCTAGACACAAAAAACGTCAACAAATAGGTAGGATTGCAGTTCAACAAGCAATTCAGTGTGTCACTATATACTCATTAAACATTACACTAACATTAGGGAACAATGGCTAAAAAAACAGTGTTGTAAGGAATAACTTCAGTTTAACTAACGGGATGTGTATCCAACATAACATTCCAGCTACTCTACATTGCATCAGGGAACACCTCCCATTGTCTGCATGCCTGGAGCTGTACATCTTTTTTATGTATCAAGGCATATTGCACAATGTGCTCAACAATGACCAGAACAAACCTGGGCCCTAGACATAGCTTTTTCTTTTTTGGAAAGCAAAAGGAGGCTGATCTAAAGTACAAAGAAAAAAAGTGGATAATGTTGGATCCTAATCATAACAAAGATCAAAAGAGTGTGACGGCCAAACGGCTGCATGAGCCGCAGTGAATGTGAATTTGCATGGGAGCATGCTGGATGAGTGGAGGAAGAGACACAATGCTTTGCTTTACAATACAACCTTCTTTCCAGCACTTCATGAACTCTGGATTCTGAAGAAAAAAAGAGAGAGAGAGAGCAGCCCAAACACAGGCTTCCTCTGCAGGGTAGTTGGCCTTGTTCTTCAGTTCAGAGTGTCTACAATGAAGGCTGACTGTTTTATTTATTTATTTGTTTGTTTCAGGACAATGCACATTAATGAACATGTACAGCAGTACACATAAAAATGCCAGATTGTAGCCCGGGGGCTCATTTCCATCTGTAGTCCATTAGGCAGGTTGATGTTACAATAAAAATGACAAAGATATACAATAGAAACATTTGCTATGTACAAATATGGAG
The DNA here is from genome assembly GCA_026122265.1 of Ammodytes dubius. NCBI lineage: Eukaryota > Metazoa > Chordata > Actinopteri > Uranoscopiformes > Ammodytidae > Ammodytes > Ammodytes dubius. The sequence continues at coordinate 2,172,447 of CM047520.1, forward strand.
AAACAGAAAGAAAGAAAAGTAGGCTACAACAGGATCATTCATTAGTAGTATTAGTAGGTTAAACAAATACACAATTAATACACAACTAATAAGGTCCAGCATACATTTAGAGGTGGTTGCACCTTTGCTTAGTTCTTAGCCATACCTTTACTTGGCTCTTAAAGGCTGTCGTAGTTACTGACTGTAGTAGTTATTGAGCCTTACAGCCTGCTGCTATAGGCTCTCAACAAGGTTCTAGTTTTTTTCTTTATTGCAAATTTGCATTACGATCTCGACCGGGGAAATAAGGATTAGATTTTAAGGGATCAACACAATACTTTTACTCTTCTCATCTGTTACATAAACCACTTTTAAAAGCCCTGAAAATAAACCCTATTGAATGCCTTGAACAAAACAAAAAGCAGTGGGAACTTAAAGCTCCCATATTATACACTTTTCGGTTCTATTATACACCATATTATATGGTCTTAGTGGTCCCTAATACGTTTTTCTTTAATTGTTTGCTGAAAAAAACTTTCAGATAATTTATTGTACTATGCTGATGTTCAGCTAATCTCACAATGGCCTATTTAAAAAAAAAGAGTTGCAGGTCCCCTCGTAAATATACAATCTTTGAGCTCCCCCCGCCCCCTGTCCGGAAGCAAAGCCAGATACGCCTCGCCCTCTGTCTGTCAGGGCCGTGGACCAATAAGAAATAGGGGTGTGGGCTGCACAGTGGAAGCTTCTGGCTTTACGGTTTGTGAGGTCAGAAAAGGGGATAATTCTGACTGGAGTGTTTTTGGGGGGAGGGGTGGGGGTTTCAGAAAAGGGGAGAGTGAGAAAAGGAGAGATTGTTATTTTTTTTGATATTTTGGCAGTCTCTAGGCACACCGTGGACGCATGGATATGTTGGAACACATTTAAAAAGTGCATTTAGCATAATATGGGACCTTTAAACCATTTCCTTCTGACAGGTGTTTTCAGTTGTCACTACACATTGTAAAAAATAAATAAATACATAAATACAAATAAATGTACTTTATTTATTTTTTTAAGTTATTGCTGCAATTCATTAAACTGTGGGCCAAAACACCACTTCCGTGTTGAATCAGTATTGGATAATATAGGCCTCTCGGTCAGTCTTGCTTGTTCAGGCGTTAAAAATATCTGATTTGCAAGATTTCTTTAGGCTTGTAGTAAAAACCATAATTTCAAGGCATGGAGGGTTTTCTCAAATTATTTGTAATGTGTTTCTTTTATTTTTTTTAAGGATAAAGAGATGTCAGGAGGGAAATAAAGGATACACTATTTGTGACATTACTTTTTTTAATATCAATGCTGACTGTGGTTTCATTTTTGACCATGCTGAGACCTAAATACCTCCTATTGAAGGTTGAGTCAGCAAGTCAGCAATTCTGGAGAATGAAGGTTTTCAAAATCACTTTTTTTTTTGTCAAAATCAGTGAAGATCTCCCCATGATCTGCGCTACCTGTCAGTACTGTGTGGCTGTGTATTAAGACTGGATTTATTTTCAGCTTCACAGAGTAATACTGTGAACCAATACTGGAGCGCGTCGCCTTCCGTTACTGCTGCCTCTCACACTTTTTTGGGACACACATGGAACGTCACAGCAGCTGAAGTGTCTTCATGTCATTTATGATGCATATGATTTAGTAGAGTATTTCTCTATCAGGTAAAGCAGAGAGATCCGAGAGAGACGCGCGTCTCTCAGAAAAAAATAGGCGAGCCTCCTGAGGTAAAGGGGAGCGTCGCTGCAGACTCGCCTCTGACGGGCATCAGCAGTGCGTCCGAGGTTGGATGTGTGCCCGCTCTAGGTTGATTACACGGTCGGTGAAAAAAAGTCAGATGCAGACACGCAGTAGACACGCAGTAGAGGTAGGATGTGTGTGGAGGACAGGTAGCGGATCATGAGGAGATATTCACTGATTTTGACAACAAGCATTCTTCAGAATTGTGACTCCACCTTTAATATTTTGTGGTGAACAAACCAGATAAAATCTGCATTATTGTTTAGTCTTCCATCTGAAAATAATGGAATTCCATGTATTTTGGTCATAAAAATTTTTTTTCTGAGGGCTGTTTGCAGCCTGTGACTATGGAAACAAAGTGCATGGTGCACAAATTGCTTCTTATTGTCAAATTAAAATGTAAAGTTTGCACAGTACAGTTTAGAAAATGGGGAACAAATTGTTTTCGTTGCTCAGAAATCGCAGATAAAAGTAGAGATTGGTTTGAATTTGCTGTGTCAGAAATAGGTGGTTTTTCATTGGTTGTACATTTAAAAAGTGAAAGCAGCAGATTCAGCTAAGGACATCCCTACAGCATCACTGCACCGCTTCGCTCGGCAATGACACATACATATTTTCTTCAGCTGTTTCTAAGAGCCAAAGCCATGAATGAAAGCAAAGGGGAAAATAGTCAGGGAGACTAACAGCTCTATCAACATATAGTATTCAAGCAGCCTCAGCCTCAGGTGCAGAATGATTCAGACCTGTGCCCACTGCTACACACTGGAAATGGGTAAAACTACATACAGTACGTACCCTGCGTTCCAATCCCCATACTTACCTACTATTTAGTATAACAGAAAAAGATTAAGGTTGTATTCGTCTTTATTCTTGACATTCCTCGACATAATGAAAAAAAAATCTTCCTTATCTGATTTTTTCCCCTCTCCTCTGGTCCTCAAACTCTTCTATACTTTAGTATGTAGTGTAGTAAAAATAAAAAGTATGTGATTTGGAACACAGGGATGATCTTAAGAGGAAAGTTGCCCAAGCAAACAATGTGGATCGCCAAAGGAAGAAGACAATAGATCATAACTAGGAGAGAGAAGAACATCATTCTACATTCTCTTTGTTCCCATCAGGCGCTGGCCTTAGCTAGTTGATGTTTTTCTTTCTTGAGGTTGATATGAGCAACCAGCTACATTCCAGAGAAAAGGGGATTTGATTCTTTTCATCCCAGGTGCAGTTTAACAGCTGCCCTGGGGGGACAAACACATTTCTTTCTACATTAAAACATTTTGCAGAATACAGACCTATTGTGTGTAACCTCAAGGCCTTTATGAACATAATTTACCACACACACACACACACACACACACACATACACAGACACAAGCACAAACGCCACACACACAATGTATATAACTAATAATGATCTTAATGTCGTTCATATTGTGTATTGTTTGAATATTTGGACTTATTGAAATATATTTGATGCTTTGCTTTGGCAATATTGTTTTTTCAAACTTTCATGCCAATAAAGCTCTTTTTGAATTGAATACTCCCTCGGGAAAACTTTCTCTGCCTTCTGGTTTGCTTCCTGGTCTGGACACTAACATTGGTGTTTCACTCATGTGCTCACCACCCATAAGACTACATGGGAAGGACATCACACACATCTGTTAGGCTCTGGGAAAGTACTGTGTGTTTGCATTAAAAAATCCAAAGAGCAATAATTGACCTTGTGTATGTTGGATGTTTCCTGCCAACAGTTTTTACAGATGTCAGACGTCTTGTATATTGGCGGTGTGTGGGAGAATGCTTCATGGGCCACCTGGGATTTGTTGTTGTTATTGTTGCAGTACCTGGAGTGGCCAGTGGGGGCCCCCTGAATTGGCAGCACTCATCATGACCATGCAACATGCTGAAGTGAAGTGTAGTGGCTGGGGCTGCAGTATGAGAGATCCCAGCACTTTATAGAGTTTGCAGAGTGGTGTCTCTCAAAAAAACGAAATATATCAAATGAAACTGTCTGTTAAGTTCCTTACTATTAAATAGTGAGTTCAAACAAAGGTGATTGAGCATATGACCCACCGATGAAAGTTCTTTCATTTGCTGCTTTGCCCTGTTATACTATCGGAGGGGCTATGCTGTCCAGTCCATAATGTTTCGGTTTTTGAAATACATTTTGGTCCAGAAGTGCCTGCAATTACATTTAAAGCCACTAATATAAATGGCAGATTACAGCTTTAAAATGAGCTGCAGTCAATAGAATGCTAACTAGCTTACTTCACTGTAACCTCAAAAATATGACATTCAACCGTGGTGTATAATTCCAAGGCATGTTCATGAGGACGGTGAATTGAGAAAAAAAAGGCATCCTATTCCTTTTCATGAAGACACATAAACTAAGATGTGGCACTGTTGCCAGTGGAAACATATTGAGGACACAGCAGTGGGTTTTAGTGAGCTCACACACACACTGCCACTCTTGACCACCATGGTTCATGTTCATGGAACACACTCCCCCCAACTATAAGGGAACGTCCATCTCTGGCCACCCTTTAAGAGCCAAGTAAAGGTATGGCTAAGAACTAACCAAAGGTGCAACCACCTCTAAATGTATGCTGTACCTTATTAGTTGTGTATTAATTGTATTTTTGTTTAACCTACTAATCCTACTAATGAATTATCCTGTTTTACTTTTCTTTCTTTCTGTTTCTCCATATTTGTACATAGCAAATGTTTCTATTGTATATCTTTGTCATTTTTATTGTAACATCAACCTGCCTAATGGACTACAGATGGAAATGAGCCCCCGGGCTACAATCTGGCATTTTTAATATAAATAAATAAATAAATGTGTGTTTTCCAAAACGTGCAAACACCTTTAAGAAGGTGAAGCACAGCGCTGAGGTCACACACAGTTGGATTCACATCTGGCAACAACATCTGTACAACTCCTCAGCATTCAACCGCAGGCCAGGTACATAAATATACTACGGAATACAGTCTGCCCCTGTGTGTCAGTGTTACCAACTCATGTATTCATACTTCCAATTCAGAGCCTTTAGCCCTTCATTCACTGTGGCAAAGCAAATACATAGAACACGGAAGGACACAAGAAAGACAGATATCAGATAACAACTCTGTTATTCAATGTAGGCCTATATGATATAAATGCATAATGTGGGTTGACGTCAAACAACCCACACACAAACCCAGCGCCAATTCCAAAACATGCTACAGAATCTCTTTCTCTCTGTCTCTCTCTCACTCACACATAAGCTTCTAAAAAAAAACACATTTTCAAAGACATTGTGTCCGGCATTCTGGCGACTTTAAAATAATGAAAATAACACAAAGATAAGTAAGTTTTACAGATAATGGTAAACGTTGACCTTTTTAGCGGTTCCCCGTATAACTTTTAAGTAAAAAATAGAGTGGAGAAAATGCCGTGTGCCGCCATCATACATTCTTGAGCAGTTTATGTGACAGCTACCGGAAATTTTAAGGCGGATTGTTTTTTTACTAACGTTACTAACCCTGCTCATACTCTCATATCTGCAGACCAGCTGTTGCTCTTGGTCTCCAGGGCAAAGCATGAGACAGGGACCGCTAGGGTGCTTTTATGTAATTGTGGAATAAACTTCCATTGGAAACCAGCCCAGCTGCCTCAGTGTCCTCTTTTGAAACCCCTTAAAAAGAAATCTAAATATAATGTCTTTTGATTGGTGTTTTCTGTTTTGTTTTATGCTTTAATTACATTTCTATTTATTCTTAAGACTATTTCACTTATCAAATTTGCAATTGCACTGTGTGTTTCTTTTAGTTTGTATGTGTGTTTTTGAAAAGTGCTACATAAATAATTGTTATTATTATCATTGGAAGCTGTGAAACATATTTGATTTTTAGTGATATTATATAATGGAAACAAAAGGAACAGCAGAGAGTGGTCTGAAGAGATTAGTAAAAAGCATTATATTGATTAAGAATTGTATGACCTATGGGACATAAGCCAACATCTCTGCATCTGATCACAATAGGAGCATTGTTCCCAGATTTTAACCTGTCATTTTTATTTTATTTAAATGTTCTATTTCTATTCATTCGCTTTTAAGTGTTTTATTCATTCGCTTTTCTAACGTGTATTATGTATTTTAACCTTCCCCTGTAAAGCACTTTGAATGGCCTTGTGTCTGAATTGTGCTATATAAATAAACTTGCCTTGCCTAGATTGAACAGGAGGATTTGTTCAAAAAGTCATGAAAGAACCAAAGAAAATTTCCAAACAGATCAAAGCTGATCTTCAAGTCGCACCATTGGTCGCTGGCTGAATAAAAATGGGTTCCATGGTCCAGGAATATCTCACTTCTAAGAGGGAGATACTAAAAGCCCAACTGAAATTGGTTGACAAGCCACATACCCGTAAGAATGTGCTTTCGACAGATTTTTGGGGCAAATCCAGAACAATGCTTCATTCACAACCAATGATGCATTCAAAGTCAAGAACACCATGCCTAAAGGGACGTATGGAGGAGGTTTTTGGGGATGCTCTGGTGCCTGATGCTCTGGGTGCAGTGAAATAGTGCAGGGTTCAATGAAATCACAAGACTATCAAGGCCCCTTTGGAGCTGAACATATACAGCCCACAGTCAGAAAGCTGAGTCTGAGTATACATAGGCACAAAGCACCCAAGAAGAAAGTCAAGCGTTCTGAAGTGGAGTGCAAAACAGTCAAGTCAAGTCAAGTCAATTTTATTTATACAGCACATTTATAACAGCCGAGGCTCCCAGATTGTTAAAAGCGAGCTGTCCCGCTCTGAGCCGCTCCGACCCGACCCGCTCTACTCGGTGGAAACGAGGCAAAATAGACCAGACAATACTCCAATTGAACATCTGTGAAAAGAGCTGAAATGTGCATTGGAGAGACGGCACCCAACTGGAGCAGTTTGTTCAAGAGGTGTAGGACAAACTATCAGTATAGGAGTTCAGAAACCTTATTCAGAGTAACAGGAATCGCTTGATTGCAGATAATGCCTCCAAAGACCGGCGCTACAAAATAGTAAGTTATGGGTAACAATACTCTTGGCCACGCCATTTTCATCCGTATTAAAACTTTAAAATAATATGTTCTGTTATGAGTATAGAATCAAAGTTTCAGTTGTACTCATTGAAATATTGACACAATTGACTTATATCAGTTTCAACTTATACCGGTGTTTTGTCATTGTATCAATGATTTCAGCCACCTCTATATGTACTGTAATGAAACAGCATATATATACCAATAGATATTAAAACATAATCAAAATATAGTTTACGAGTATTAATTATTATGATTGAAGAATTAATCAGAGCATTTCTGTCACTTGCTTATGAACATCAACACAACTAACTCAAAATGATACCTATAATCCCCAATGAAATTCTTTGAACAACTGAATTACACTGAACATTTTCACTGCTTATATACTGTATGTACCATTTTAAACAGCAATTCAACCCTGTTCCAAGCCCCTATCAATAATCTTTCCTTTTCTCTTCTTGCAATCACAGCTCCGACCTGTGGCCATTTTGCATCTCTCTTAGCGACTGTTTTGATCGGTGATGCAAAACAACTAGGTTCAGACTTCAGGCACAAGGCACAGTTGAGCAATGCTGAGCCTGAGCAACCTTCCAATGTATGACCAGTTCGCTGAGCAACCACATTGAGAACGTGAAAGGGAAGGGAGGATGCATTAAAAAACATCAAAATGCCTTAAAATGTACATCCAGTTGATTGCATATTGCACATTGTAAATATTATTCATCACATTGCACATTTCAATTTGACTTATCTACTTTTTACTTTCCATTCTATTTTATATATACTGTTTTATATTGCACAGAAAATTCATTTGCACTACTTAGTATTTAAAAAATGTTCTTATGTAAATATTGTTTAAGTTTATCTTATTTAACTCTATATTTTTTTATTTTATCGTTCCAACTGCACTGTGGGCCAGAGATGAACGCCATTTCGATTCTGATGTCTGTCTTGCATCTATCACAACTGACAATAAACGACTTTGACTTTTTTAAAAGGGTGAAGACGGTGCCAGGAGGACACACTTGGCTCCGAATTAAAAGCATGAAATACCAAAATAGAAAAAGGTTGCATGCTGAAATCAATAAGCTCTAACATGTTATTAGAAAGCTTCCCCTTAACACCTCTGCCCATGGCTTTTTAATTTAAAAATAATGACAACAAACTATTCTTTCTGGCCTGCCTCTGGGCCTACACAACATGTGGATACTTGGTTCCATCGTGTCACGTAGCCTCTGGGATCCATGGATTCCAAGAATAGTTTCACAATATGCCTTATATATCCATTAGTTCCTTCATTCCCTCTAACTCGCTATCTCCTTCTTTTCCCTTCTTTTAACTGCTTGAGAGCCATCCAGCTTTTTTAAGCAGCACACATATTTTGGCAGGCGCCGTGCTTCCCCCCGAGCACTGTATCCACATTCTGCTTTCCGTGCGCCGCTTTAGTTTTTTGACACAACCCTCTTGGCATTAGCAGACTGACAGAGAGAGGGAGGAGGCGAGCCGACTGAGGCTTCAGCGAGGTTATTTTGTTTAAATGTTAATGTGTTACTATTCCAGGCATCATGCCTCAAACCAGACTAAAGTGGGCGAAAAAAGTGCCGAACTGGACTGACACAGAGAGGAGGCACGTCTAATGGAGATCGTGACACAGATGATTTGAGAACATCTGAAATAAACTACATCCATCTGGCCCACAGACTGGAAATACGCACAACAACACACAAAGTGATGCAAACTACAAGTGACTTTCATTTGCACTCACTTCTTATGTGATTCATCTAAATATAAATGGTACCAGAGCAGTTTGGCTGAGTCAGGACAACGGAATGAAAAGCCAAATGGAAACTTGGTGTGTTTGTTGCTGTACCCATCATAGGACACGCTTAATTCAATCAAAACGTGAACACGCAACACTGCGTTTTCATGTGTTCACATATTCACCACAATTCTTTCAAAATGCTGGTGCTGCTAGTTCAACCTTTTATCCATCCTGTGTAATAAGTGTATTTGGAAAAGAGTATTCAACTCTTGAGTACACAATGCTTGTGGGCCTACATCACCTTGGCCTTTTCTCTGGTGGCCAAGTCAATGAATAAAGAAGGCGGCCTGCCCCTTCATGTGTTCTGTTGTATCAACAAGGAACATTAAGGGAGTATTTTTCATCATCAGACTGTATGATTCAGGCCACTATGGATGGTGAGCTTTTCATCTTCAGATAGTATGCAACATCCATCAGCTAAAGGCTAACTAAGAGATTAGCAGTAGCTGACTATGCTGTTGCCTAAGAAGAGCAAAAAGAGCCTGCCACCAGGTCTGGTTGTGAAAACTCGATTAAATAAGTAATTAAGAGCCTGATCACATTGTACAAAGTGTGATTAATGTGATCAGGCCCTTAATACCGTAGTCCAGGCCCCCTTCAAGGAATATAGAAATGCAGATAGTTCTTGGTGAAACAGCTGCATAGAATGTAGGCTAGAACGCTTGATGACTAAAACATACTCAAATATTCCACATCCACATTAGACCAACGAGAATCCTTAAAAGGTTCAGTAAGCGGAATGGTCAGTTTAGCTAACTTCCTGTCAGTGACTGCAGTTAGCAGTCCCCTCCCTCGTCCCTACGTCACCACATTAATGCACTGCGGTCTTCAAGCAGCAAGTTATATAGCATCATCGCAGATCCATAAGTGTGATAAAACATGATAAAAACCATCAAAACAGACATTGGGAAAGATTTTTACCTGCTCCGCCATTGAAGGCGCATAAACATTCACCCATCTGTCGCTCTGCACGTGCACCGGCAGTGAGACGGATGCCAGTTTGTAGCGTTCTCTCTTCTGATTGGTTATCAGTAATGCGATCCCCGAAAAATGTATTTGCAGATTACCTGCAGAGCGGGTGACTGAGAGATCGGCTTTATGAAATGCGCACACTATATAAGTGATCACTGTATGAATAAAGAGTGATTTAACACACACAGTCAGAACTTTTTGTATGGGCAGAGATGGTTATTTTAAGTGTCTTTATAAAGTTTATTGTTAAACGTCAGTGTAGGCTACTGTTTCCTTATCACTGGACCCCGAGTCCCGCTGTGTGTTGCTTTGGGTTCATCTCCACCGCCGTGCGTAAAGGCAGCATTATACCAGCTGACAGGAGGAAAAAGAGAAAAAAAACATCTGACAAATGTGAGTAAACACTGCGTGCCTTAAGGCAGCGGTCAAGAAAACCTTTTTGCTGCTCTCACCTTTTTATCTCTCTCCCTCTTTTATTAGCCCACACCTATAGGCCTACACACACTTTATTCTCACACATTTTATGTTCAAGTCCAAGTGATGGTTAATTCTGGTGCCGACTAGTAAGGCAGCGGACATTTAACCGATAAGGCATCCTTAATAAATTCACGTCAGGATCGCCGTACGCTTGCTTGTGCGCGTGTCATCTCATTAGCATCTGTACCGTGCCTGGGCACACCTCTCCCAAGCGTGCTGAGGCCAGGGAATTGAACTGTGCTTGAGCACGGATGGTGTGCCCACAGTAGCCAAACCATCCAGACTTTAGGGGGGAAACATGCTCAAGCATGGAACAGATGGCCTAGTGTGAGTGCACCCTAAGTTCTCCATCTGTAGAAAACCTTCATCTGCTTCAACAAAGGGCCACCATTGTGCTTTGATGTGGTTATGCTTTACATTTCTAAGAATAATTTTCTAGAATTCAATCCTCACATCAGAAATCATTTTCACATTCCACTTGACATTCGGGTTAGACACTGAAGAACCAGGACACATACCGTATTAAAGTTGAAAAACCATGAAAAAGTGCATTTTGCATAACGGGTGACCTTTAATGTCAAACCTGTTTGTCCGAGCACATATCCCTGGTAATGGAATTATGATGAAATCACAGAACAGTGGAAGTACTTTCCCGTCAACACCCGAGCTGCCTTCTTCTAAGAGTCTCATTTCTGTTCTATGCCAGAGCCCAAAGGAAAGTCATATGCGCCCAAACAAAAGTGATATTATACTTTTAGACAATCCTAATCCTCCCCCACCCCCCCACCCGTGACTGCAGATGGCTGAAAATCGGGGCATTCACGCAGGCAAGACGTTACCAATGCTACAAATCTTCAAGTGCTGACAGAACCACGCATACTTTAACTGAGCATCACAACAAGGAACAATGCTGAGGGACAAACAGGACGGACAGGAGGCTCTTTCATTTGGTCAGTGTGTGGACACTCTCGCCTTCTAATACAACATACTGACTTGCCTTCCATGTCCAATGTACCCTGAGTGCTCTGTCTCGCTTTTGGAGCAAACTGTGCTATGTGTGTGTGTGTGTGTGTGTCTGTGTCAATATGCAGCCAAGCTAGGGCAGCGAGTCCAGCTGAAGGCTCATGCACAGCTGCGGGTCTAGAATCGGCCCTTTGTGCTGGGAGACATTTATGCGCCTGAAGGAACAGAAAATCCTAAATCAGAGCATAAGACATTCCCTGGTATAGTCAAGGGTAATGGATGCATTTTTGTGCATGTCTAAAGCGAAGTACAAAGCTCCTCACTGATAGTTTCTCTGTCAAATATTCCTTTAGCTGTTGTTGTAAGACTCTTGATTATGTCATTTTTTCGCCCATTAGTGCAGGGTCACATTTCAGCATCTAGTAATTCACCCACCCTGCATTCCCCATACTTCCATACTATTTAGTATGCCAGACAAATATTTAGGATGTCCCAATACATGCAAGTCAATTGTAGTTGAAAATTACATAAATGTCCCACTAACTGTAATGGCATTTAGGAGTATTCGTCTTTATTCTTGACATTTCTTGACATAATGAACCACCAACATTACCTCATTGGAGTCCATATATTTCAGACAAAGTGCAGCTATAGACTAGGTGGACCCTAACAAAGCTGGTAAAGGGAAGTTGACCTTGACCGTTTTTTTTCTTGTTAATTGGCTGTCGACAGCAACTCACAATTGTGTTGCTCCTGACCGACCAGTGTTTCCATCTCTCTCCATCCGTTCAAATACAAAATTTGAGTTTGCATTTTAACATGCACTGAGAAAATCGTACTGACGAAATGACCATGCGATAAATGGTCACGACATTCGTTTGATTCTAACAATTTTTTTTGTGTCCTTCAAATAAATCCAATAGAATCTTTGCTTGCATAACTGAAATGATTGACACAAATCTAAGGTGATTTTAAAAAGGTGGTTCATCCATTCAACGTGTCATAAAAAAAACTTCAGAAGTATTAGAAGACTTTGTTTGGAGAGCAGTCCATTTTTCTAAAGGCTCCGAAGGATGTGGATGTTGTTTTGTTTATTTCCCTCTAACGCTAAGAGGTTGACTCATCAACATGATGTAATGTTATGACAAGGCAGCACAAATACTCGACTGACCACTCAGTAAAAAGCTGTGTGAAATCACACTGTAGATGCAATCAGTTTTGAATTATAATTTCTGTCTCCAATATGTCCACAGAACAGGGTGCGTTTACTTACTGCTAGTTGTTCATGTGTTAACTTTTGTTTGTGGTTAGCAAATCTCATGTGAGCATGGGGGATGTTTGAAGCATAAAGCAGGTGTTAAAGGTCACCTACCATGCAAATACCCTCTTTATATTGTTTAATGTTTCTTATGTTGTCATAAGGGGGGAAGCCACACCCCTCATTTCCCAACCTTACTTAGCACTACCTCCACGTGTTTTTTGAACACTACACCATGAAAACTGTTTCTAGTAGAAACCCAAATGACAGTTTTTAACCTGAAAATGAGCATAATATGTGACCTTTAAGAACAGGTATCGCTTTGAGAAGTAGATGTAAGCAGGCAGTCAAAACATTCAGATATACCTGTAGGTAAAAATCTGAACTGGGCATCAAGACGAGGCAGTGTCAATACGGCCTTAACCAGACAACCAGTGAATTCATGGTAAGATGGTACAGCCTTTCTCAGCAGATGGTCCACTCAGTGCTTAGACGCAGTATCAGCTGTTCTTAAAACACATACACATATATCCAGCACATTTTTTTTAACTTTCACAAAATTAGAGAGGGATCTTGACCAGGGGAAACCATGACCTGAATCCAAAGCTTGAAATCACCATGTGAAATAATTTTAAAAGTGGCCTGAATGCTCTCTCTCTCTCACACACACACACACACACACACACACACACACACACACACACACACACACACACACACACACACACACACACACACACACACACACACACACACACACACACACACACACACACACACACACACAACACACACACACACACACACACACACACACACAACACCACACACACACACACACACACACACACACACACACACACACACCCATCTACTTGGAGCTGCTATTTTTCTAATTATTTTCTGTGTCTTTTGAAGTGTTTTGTTGCTCAGCCTGGGCTCCCTGCGTGCCTTACATTTCATCCAGCCAATTAACCTCACATTTGTTTGAGAAAAGCTCTGAGCTTACTGTAAAACATTTAGGATGCAGTGCTGACTGCTTATAATACATCACTGTAGCATTCCATTGATGTACAATAAGATGTAACCAGTGACAGCATTCTTTCTTTTAGGTTAGGTTAGGTTTGTGTCTAAAATGACCCGTATTCATTTCTCATGATATTTCATAAAGAAAATGTATCAATTAATATTGCACATTTTCTACTACTTGATGTAGCCAATACTGTTTTAATTCATATTGTAAGAAAGGAAAAGAATAAAAAATAATTTTTGGTGATAAAAAACAAGATATTTAAAGAATCTGTGGAACAACAAATGGTAAAATAAATGTATTTCGATAGATATAGCGAAGAAACACTCATGTATTTATAAAATATCATAGGAAACGAATGCAGGGCAGTGTTCTATTCAAATCTTTTTATACAGGATGTATAAATGATAAAAAAAGAAGAACAATAAGATTTGCAATTATAAAAAAAGAGTTAAAAACCTGGAATACTGGATGATAAAATGAGTGTATTGCAAAGATAAAGAAAATATAAACTCAACTGGGTCATTCTTGACGAATGTTGCGTATCAAAGGGTTGAAATAAACTACAACTGGGCGCTGGTGGTGTAGTGGTCAGTGCGTCCCCATAGAGCCTCAGTACTCACTGCAGCAGACCGGGGTTAGAATAAGACCTGTGGTCGCTTCTCTGCAAGGCCTCCCCTCTTTGCCCTATTTCAACTCTGTCTCTCCTAAAATCTGTCAGATAAAGCGAAAAGGGTTAGAACTACAGAACTACAAAACTACGGAAGGTTAGGGAGTGACAGACTTCATGGTTAACAGAAACCATGTGTCAAAGTCGGTGAAAACATAACCCAGTCTGCGAAGCTGCGTCCAATAAGCACCAGAGCCAGAGCCAAGCAAAAAGGACATTTATCATTACAATAATTCCAGAACCAATGAAAAAAGCAGACCTTTATATGAGAAACTGACTTGACCTGTGATGTTACAGATGCCAGGATTCTGTACAGTGTCTGGAGAGATAAATAAATGAAAGAAATGAACAAAAACAAATTGTATTGAGGCACACCCTCACAACCTCTCCACATCCCACATATACTGTATGCAACAGTTGGCACAACGTTTATCAAAAGTCGCCAGGATTCAACAGTAAAATTATCAAATCTCCAACATACAGCTCCGCAAAAAAATGAAGAGACCAGTCTTGATTTTTCTTAAATCTTCATCTTTACATTACTTAATGGAAATGCTCTCAATGACAAAACATGTATTGGAATTTTGTAGAAATGTTGTCAGTAGTTTGTAGAATAAAACCAAATTGGTCATTATACTCAAACATATGCCTATAAACAGTAAAACAAGAAACATTGAATATTTGGATACTTTGTCCATGCTTAAATAAGGACTGTTGTTTTGCATTCGGACTTGTTCATGTTTGGCGGAATGTAGAGAAAAAATCAAGGAAATGCTTAGGTATGTTTCCCTTCATTAGACACAGCTTGTTTAGAATCACTGAAGTGTGTATTCCTGTAAACCTGTCTAAAGCTGTCACCAGGCAGGTTTCAAAATCAGACAGTTGAAGGGAGAGCCAACCATATCTGGGGGACATTATGACATAACATAGCAGGGTCATGCAAGGTCCAAAATGAGACCACTATGACTGGATGACTTTGAGTAAAACACTTCAAAACATTACCATTCACATTCAAGTTATAAGGAGCGACTTTTGTCAATGATTTTGTAGTGTATTTTGTTATGACACATTCTAAGATTACTGATAATCAGGAGATTGTTTAATTACATGCATAATTAACTATAAGGGGAGCCAGGAGCAGCTCTCGTGGGTATATGTGTGTGCAGGATAGGAACGTGGATGGCTTAAGTTGAGGAAGCCTGAAAGCTGATCTGTAGATCATTCAAATTGCACACAAAAGGAGACTCTGGGGTGACTGTCTGGTGAGGGCAACTTAGGACAGCCTGGTTAAGAGTTAACAGCTCATTTATTGGCCCCTGGCTAAAGGGATTGTCCTTAAGTTACTGAATCAGACTTCTTAGTGCCCCACGAGATATCGCCTCCAGGGATTGATTAACACAGATGTCCTCTGGACAGTGTAGGTCAGAGCTAGTTAGGGTCCACCAATCAGGAGTTAGGCGAGGTGGAGCTTACTGACCTAAGGACCAATCAGCTCACTTAGATTTGCAGGTTAAAGGCCACCACAATGCAGGAAGAGACAGGTCTTTTAGTATACAGGAACTCTTCATAGGTCTTTTAGCTTACAGGAACTCTTCATAGCTTTTTCTTTTATGCATGTACCTCTATTCGTTTTTGGCTACAAACACTTTAACTTTTTATTGGCTTCGTTTTGACTGCAGGATGAGTTTTGTTGTTAAAATAAAAGAATTGTTCCTGAAGACCTCCTCATCTGCTTCAAACTGCGTCTTCTTTCATCACCCTGCTACCAACGCCGTTTTTCTGAGTAAAGGCCGAAAGATTAACAGCAATTTCAAAGAGAAGCTCTCCATTTGTAGATGATTTGCCTCACGGTGGACCGATGGAGCTTAAACTTTTTTCAAATTATTGGTAGCTGTCCCCAGACAAATGTGCAACATCACAACTCTATTCCTGAGATCCTCTGAGATTTTCTTTCCCTTTTGGCATGTCTGACCTGTATGGGTTCACTTTGGTGAGCCTAAACTGACCTGGTTTGATCTCTGTTTTATCTAGTGTCGCCCAATTTCTTACCTAAAGATATCTCATAACATTGATCCATTTCATCACTCTGGCCAACCTGATTGTGTTTACCTGCTTGATTTAAGCAATGCAGCTCAGGGTTCACAAACTTTTGCACATGCACAAGTTGGCAAATAATTTTTTTATTATCCTCACTATAGGAAATACAACGAGTGAACTGAAACATGTTTTAAATTGAAAACGAGTGGTATTGTTCAAGATGAAAGGTCCATGGGACAATACAAATTCAATTTAAAACAACATGTGCATGTATATGATTGCATTCTAAGTTAGTTATGAGGTGTGCAACTTTCTAACACATTAGAAGGGTTAAGACGAGACTCTGAAAGTGAATAGGGTAACATTTGTGACTCATAGATAGCATCATTCATGACACTTGACCCATGCCACATTAAAACTATAATTAATTGTATTACAGATTATTCAGAAATGCATTGAAATAATATTCAAATTTGGCAATATCTAACTCATTATGCATACATTTGCATCTTTAAAAAAAATTAAAATCTAAATGTTGGGAAAAGCCTTCTTTACTTCATTTTTTAAAACATAAAAAGAGTCCGTTTAACAGATAAGTTTGCAGATACAACCTTTTTTCATTTCATCAACCAAAAAATACTATGTACAGGTCTTAAAAATGCATTCCCAACATATTTTAAAGAAAAGCATCATAATTTAGAAATATAATACTTATACAGTTTTTCACAATTGTTTAAACACATTTTTTGGAACATCAGACACAATGTGCACAATCTGAAACTAATTTACCAACTGCTTAACCAATTCTGCTGAACTCCAAACACATTTCCTGCCTTAGACTCATATTTTCATTCCAAAACACACATTTTTCACAACACTACACACAATTCTCTATATCTTGCAACACTCTTCCTGAATTCTCTCTCATGGTATTCACACAGAACACACTGCCAATCAAATTTCTAAACTCAAAAGGCTTTTGTGCAGTTAGCTATAGAAGGGTCAGAGATGAGCTCCTGTTTGGTGTGATTTACAGTAGACTGCACATTTTAGTACAAATACAGTTTTTGCCGAATACTGTAAACACTAAAAGTTACTGCTATGACCACAGCATCACAACCTCTAACTTTTGTAACTATGCCCTAAACCAAAGCACCAACGCTACAAACACAATTTATGCTTTGCACTGTGTTTGAAAGTCTCCAACACATTTCTTGAAAAAAAATTACTGTAAACTAATTGAATACCAATCAGTCTAAACCTTAGCACTACAAATAGACCTCAGGTGAGCTCAGCTCCTTTCTGAGACGGTAAGAGTCAAGGAAAGAGGAGGAGAGAGAGCGACAGGAGGACGAGGACAAAGAAGGCAACAGACAGAGACACATACACCAGGGACACTATAGTGGACTATGTTATAGATCATGGCCTATAAATGAGGGAGCCTGGACAGAGAGTGCAGCCCAACCTGAGTCGCTCCATAATTAGGAGATTTAGACTGGATATCAGGTGATCATTTCCCTGTTGCTTCTCAAAAGATGAAATTGAGTGTGATGTTGATGAGGCGATGTGGCCAGACGCAAACAGGAGGCGGAATCCATAATAGGATTCATAATCCAAACACCCAATTCCTTACAACGCTGTTTTTTTTACCATTGTAGCGGAGGAAACTGGTGGATGTAGCCTACCGCGCTGATTTGCTTGTATCACTAGTTTCACTTCAGAGGTGTCGGCCAGAACACCACTTATGGCCAAAGCATCAAATTATAAGCATGAGACTCGGAGAGGAGGAGTAGGGTTTTCCGCTCTTTATTTTCTTCTGTACACACACCGCAGCACACAGCTCGCGGGAAAAGAACAAAGGTTTCGCTCGCGACGAGCCGTTACAACAGCTGTTATTGCGACCCTCGTATCGGGCCGTTAAACTTGCATAAACTATAAATTATAAAAGCGATCGTGACTGCATGTCCCCACTCACACACGGGCGATTCCAATAAGTCCAATAAACATGTTAAAACTGTAGAATGATCGCTCACTGCGGCAACATACACGCTCGGACATCTGACTGAGCGAGAGGAGAAAAAGGAACTACAAAAAGACTCTCCCGCCGACTGACGTCACGGCCCCAACTGACAGCTACCCACACTAAACAGAATACAACCTAACACACTGTAACCTATAACTTTGGGGCCTTTTCTACAGCCGCCCCAAAATGTATGTAGTACATTTGCACATCAATAAAGGCAACAAAGTTCTACTGTTGGGATGCAGTGGTAGTAGTGTCCTCATCTTCATCAGAAGGAAGTGCAGGAAGCACAACCAGCCTGGCAACTGGCCGAGTGTAGATTCTCCCCTTCACCTTCACGTCAGCAGACCGGATGTGCCCGTCCGGGCTGGGATGAGTCTTGACCACCCTTCCAATAGGCCAGAGGGCTCTGGGGAAATGTGGGTCCGCGATCATGGCAACACAGTCCTCCACGATGTCAGCTGGCGAAGCCTGCCACTTCTGGCGAGCTTGAAGGCTTGGCACATAAAGCCGAATGAAACGGGCCCAGAAGTGGTCTGCCAAAACTTGAGTGTGCTTCCAGCGGCGGCGACCGATGAGCTCATGCTCGGGGTAGATGACTTGAGGTAGAGAACCGTCTGGCCGCCCCATCAGAAGAACATTAGGGGTCACTGGATCTGGGTCGCTGGCATCGGAGGACACATAACCGAGTGGCTTACTGTTGAGGATCCCTTCCACCTCGATAAGTACAGTATGAAGCACTTCCTCTGGGACTGGTTGAGCACCCACTGTGGCGTAGAGTGCGGTCTTGACTGAGCGTATCTCCCTCTCCCACACTCCCCCGAAGTGGGGAGCTGCTGGAGGATTGAAACGAAAGGCAATCTTCTGGGGGCGAGGAGCTGCTGCACCTCGGGAGCCATCTCCATGAAGGCCTCACGGAGTTCTCTTTCACCTCCCTTGAAATTTGTCCCCTGGTCGGACAACAGCTCTGCAGGCGTTCCTCTACGGGCAACAAACCGGCGTAGGGCCATCAGGAAGGCGTCGGTATCGATAGTGGTGAGGAGATCCAAGTGCACCGCCCTGGTTGTGAGGCACTTGAAGATGATCCCCCATCTCTTTTCCCGGCGCCGGCCAACCTTAACCTCGAAAGGACCGAAGCAGTCCATCCCCGTGGAGTAGAAAGGAGGCTTAAACAGGCGCAGACGGGCTGCTGGTAGGTCTGCCATCTTTGGTACCGCCGGCCTGGCTCTCCATCGTTGACAGTCAGCACAGCCGTGCTGGTAGCGACGAACAGCCTCACGCCCTCGCAGTATCCAGAACGAACGTCGAAGCTCCGCAAAAACACGCTCTGGGCCCGGGTGGCGTAGACGGCTGTCAAAGTCTTGAATCAGGAGCTTGGTCACTTGATGACGTGGGTCTAGGATGACCGGATGAAGGGTCGACAGCTCCAAGTCTTCTGCTCGACGGAGCCTTCCTCCGACCACTATGAGCTCTCCTCTTTCATCCAGCTCCGGAGACAGAGTGAGAAGTCGACTGCTTCGAAGGACTGGCTTACTGGCTTTCAGGAGGCTGTACTCCTGCTCGAAACTGTCCAACTGAGCTCTCCGTAGGATCAGACGCTCAGCCTGTCGATAATCCTCTGCTGTAGGCTGGCCATTGGCACTGGCCGCCCCGTGCAGCTCCTGAACGGTTGCTTCCAGCAGGTCCTTCCATGAGCTGTACTGGCTCAGGTCTGGTGTAGACTGACTCGATGCAACTGTAGTGACTCCACAGAATGTCGCCTTATGCAGCTCTGACGCATCCTCTGCTTGGTCAGCAACAGGGTCCCTTGGCCGTGAGTCTGGATCCATCAGGAGAAACGAAGGTCCCTGGCTCCATCTGTTTGGCTCTGCAAGCTCTCTCAGCTTCTTCCCACGAGTCACATCGTCAGCAGGGTTCCTTGCCGTATCAACATGCCTCATCGGCTCACTCACATGGGGCGCTACTGCTGTGAATAGGCACTGCTGTGGTCGGGCGAGGTGACAAACAACCCCGGCTGGGCCCTGAAGCGTCCAGCCCAGCCTTGTGCGGATGGCCGCAGGTCCTCCTGGTGGTCCCAACCTTACAGGTTCAATAGGGGTGATGAGATGGGGGTAATCACTCCCAATGAGAAGCAAGGGTTTGACATTTGTCAGGGTCCGTATGGGCAGGCCAGCAAGGTGCTTGTACTTCTGGCGGAGTTGCTCCATGGGGTAGGTGTGACTCGCTAGCCCAATGTGAGCAGTAGTAAACGCGCCTCTGATCTTGAACTTGGTCTTTGGCTTTGCAGGGCAAGATATGGAGAATGACACTGATGCTCCACTCAGGCTCTGCACGTCCTGCCGAATAGTGCGAAGTAGTAGGTCCTCTGGGGTCCCTTCCATCCCTAGCTTCTCGGCCGCATCTGGCAACAACATGGTTCTCTCAGCACCGTCGTCGAGTATAGCGTAGGTGTTGAGTGCTTGGCCACCGTAGTGAATGCGGATCTTGACCACTTTGAGTAGGACCCTACTACCTTCACTTGGCCTGTCGAGGTACAGGATCTCCGTCGCGGCCCTCGTGCCTTGGCTCACAGCTGCAGGGGTTTCCACGGACCTTCTAGGTGGCCTGGCATTGACCTCATGAAGCACCAGCAGGTGCTTCCCTTGGCAGAGGTTACATGTCTTCTTTAGGTTGCACTGGGCTGCCTGGTGCGGCCGTGCACACCTCCAACACCTTTTGTTAGCCTTAATCCATTCCGTCAACTGATCCTTGGTGAGCTTGGACACTGCAGTACACTGACTGAGGTAGTGATCTTCATTGTTGCAGAATGGACAGTATGGCTTGCTCTTGGTCCCCTTGGTGAAGCCACCAGACACGGGCACATCTGGTTCCTCGGCTTCCTCATTACCACTGTGGAGAACAGTGAGGTGGTGCTTAGCCTGCCGTCCGTCCGGTCTGGAAGCTGGCTTCTCCTTAGCCCCTCTGGCTGCCAAATGTCCTTCTGCGTCCTGGCACCATGACTCGTACTTCAGCCAGTCGGAGAGATCGGTTAATGTGTGGGTTCTAGTGCCCTGATGGAACATGCAGCGGCGAAACTCGGCTCTCTGCTCTGGTGGCAGCTTACTTAGCAGACGAGCAACATGTGAGCCACACTGTAGTTCCACTTCTCCCTCTGGACCCAATGTTCTCAGCATACCAACCAGCGACTGTATGTGGAGTGCAAACTTCTCGAAGGCGACAACGTCTCCTCGGTGAACGTCTGCAGCGTCCATCACAGCAGCGATACGCCTCAGCGCTATCTGATGTGGTTGGCCGAACTTGTCATTGAGAGCAGCCATCGTATCTGTGAACGGCGTTGGGGAGTTAAGGTAAGCATCTGCGATTAACTTAGCCTCCTCCAGGTGCAGGTGGTCAACCAAGACTTGGTACTTGAACAGCTCGGTTGCGTTATGTGGCAATAGGTTCTCCAGTGAGATCTTGAGCCGCGCAAACTCACTTGGGTCCCGGCTAGAGAACTTGCTGATTGTGGGGCGTGGCCCACGGTAAAATGGCTCTGAGACGATGGGCTTTGTGTCTTGAAGCAATCCAGATGGTGATGGCTGAGTCCATAATATGCCTGGATGCTGTGGTGGGAAAGCTGAGTTACTGCCGGGTTCACCCCCCATACGAGCGTGGTCTGCAGCATACTTGGTTTCGGCTGGTGTTAAACCGTGTGGCTGAGGTGGAGGCTGGACAGGCTTGAACTGAGGAGGTGGATAAAAGGCAGTGATATGCCATGGTCTCATAGCAGCGGGGCGCCCACCTGCCGAGGGTAAAACCTGTGACTGATCCATGGACTGCCTAGCAGCTGGTGCTGGCACTATCTCCTCTTTAATGCATGGAGGCTCATCCGTCTTAATGTTAAGGTCCTGTAGCAGTGGCTGGTCACGAAGCGACAGTACCTCTCCAACCGGCTCTGGCCAAGGTGGTGGTGCTGGCCAATCATCCTCTCCGACGTCCTGAGGTTCACACTTAACCGGCGGTGGTGGTTGCTTCACCATCGGCTCTGGCTGACCGGTATGAAGAGGAGATGGGCTCTGTAGGTTACGGACAGCATCCACTAGCTGTCTCATGTCTGCTCGTAATGCTCTGAGTTCAACCATATCCGATGACATGCGTTGCTGTGCTTGCTGAAGCAGGTGCCTCTCTTGGCGAATATCATCCATCTCTGCTCTGAGATCCTCACGATGTGGTCTAGGGTGCATTGCTGGAGGTAGAGGAGTAATGTGATCACGTACTCGCTCCACAGGCTCTCTCTCTGAATACAGCAGGGGGGCTAGCTGATTCTCATAGATGCGCTGTTGGCTTTCAGCTCCACAGCCCATATCCATCTCTTGAAGAACAGCATCCCTCATCTGCAGTTGGCTCAGCTGGGGAGAATCATAGGTGGAGGTGGGGGGTGTCGTCTTGGCCTTACCCTCCTGGCGAGTAGTCTCCATATCCTCTCTGTATCTCTCACTCACGTAGCCTAGATGATCCACCTCATAATCTGCATAGCGAGCAGGGGGACGAAGGTGTCTTCTTGGGCGTGCACCACAAGCATTATAATCTGAAAAGGCTTCCATACTTGAAGTAAATCCTGTGAATCCGGCTCGAAGGACCATTAAATGTAGCGGAGGAAACTGGTGGATGTAGCCTACCGCGCTGATTTGCTTGTATCACTAGTTTCACTTCAGAGGTGTCGGCCAGAACACCACTTATGGCCAAAGCATCAAATTATAAGCATGAGACTCGGAGAGGAGGAGTAGGGTTTTCCGCTCTTTATTTTCTTCTGTACACACACCGCAGCACACAGCTCGCGGGAAAAGAACAAAGGTTTCGCTCGCGACGAGCCGTTACAACAGCTGTTATTGCGACCCTCGTATCGGGCCGTTAAACTTGCATAAACTATAAATTATAAAAGCGATCGTGACTGCATGTCCCCACTCACACACGGGCGATTCCAATAAGTCCAATAAACATGTTAAAACTGTAGAATGATCGCTCACTGCGGCAACATACACGCTCGGACATCTGACTGAGCGAGAGGAGAAAAAGGAACTACAAAAAGACTCTCCCGCCGACTGACGTCACGGCCCCAACTGACAGCTACCCACACTAAACAGAATACAACCTAACACACTGTAACCTATAACTTTGGGGCCTTTTCTACAACCATTGTTCCCTAATTTTACTGTAATTGTTTTTTACTGTACAGTATTTTATACTGACACACTGAATTGCTTGAACTGCAGTCCTACCTATTCATTGTGTTTGTTTGAAATGGCAAAATAAACTATTCTGCAACATGTGTGTTAGCATTTGGCAAAAACCGTAAAGTAGTTGTTGTTACTGTAGGTGAAAGTGTATGAACATGCAAAGGCATAATTCTACTGATAAAGCATTCATATAGTGGTTTGCATTTATACTATAGTGTTTTCCATTCTGCACACCAGTGTTCAATGAGTGCTATAAATGTCTAGTCATATGATGTATGTGTTTGTCATTTGAAAAGAAAACACCATTTAGTGAAGAGTTAACATTGTTTTGAGGGTAAAGTGTGCTTTTGCAAGAGAAGTGAAGGATTTTGCATTTTGTGTTTGAGTTTTGAAATTTGTGTTTAGGGTTTTGAAAAAGTGAGGTAGTCTATCAGGAAATGTGTTTAAGCAATTGTGAAAAACTGTAAACAAATCCTTCTGTAATAACCATATACATATACAGTATAGTTCTGAGAATTATTATGGAAAGTTCAGTTGATGTAAGAGCTTTAGAAGTTGAGATTTCAAATAAACACCTAAATGTACATTTAGGACCTTTTGATTTAAACTAGTCTTAAAGTGTGTTTGTAAAACCAAAAGCATGTATTTTCGCTCCAGCTATAATTAAAAAACCACATGGGAGGAAATCATTTTTCACCTTCTCCTCCTTATTCACAGCTTTGCTAGACACAGTCTCAGTGGAGAGAGAGAGAGACAGAGAGAGAGAGAGAGAGAGAGAAAGAAAGAGAGAGAGAGAGAGAGAGAGAGAGAGAGAGAGAGAGCGAGAGAGAGAGAGTGGTATATTTCAGTGCATTTCTGATTTTTTTTGAGAAAGAGAGCGGGGTGAGTCAGCAGAAGACAGCAGAGAGAGAGAGAGAGCGGATGAGGAAGAGAGGACGGGTCTTTAAACGGGGAGCATGACAGATGGTTGGTGTTAACGGAGAGAGAAACGGAGAGAAACATGAATCAGGCTTAAAACTACAGAGCAAAGCACTAAACAATAGAGTCCAGAGAGGAACCCTTTGAAAACAGCAGGGTCCGCCCATGTGCTCACTGGCAGTGGGACAGCAACAGAGGGGCCCGTGCAGCCAAAAGCCTTACATAACAGGCCACAGCGGATCAACGCTCCTATTCCACCAGCCCCCCCCCCCCCCCGCCGCCAACCCAAGCCCCACTAAGGTCAACGCACACTTGCCAGCACCACTGACAGAGGACTACACTTTTCAAGTTTCAAGCTTCACTAGCTGCGTAAATATGATAAAAAGTTAATTCACAATTATTGGATGGAAACATTGATAAAAAAAGAGTCTGAAGTGACGTTACAAAATCATTTCATGGTTTTTGTATCGCCCCTTTTTGGGCCTGTGACAAACAAGAACCAGCATATGACTGTGTGAACTTAGATGACTTACAGTATATGATTGCGCAAAAAAAAATACAAGAACCATATGTGTAGAGAAGATCTTAAGTTGCTAAAATATATTTTTCTGGGTATAACACCCACTTTGGTTTAGCCTTTAAAGCATGCTTCAAGTCAAATGCAGTTTTATAACTGATGACCAAACAAGCTCAACTAAGGGACACCAAGTATGGAAGTATCTTATCAGAGCTACTTGGCTCTGTGAACGTCCACATATCAAACAAAGCCTGTCATCATTGTGTACGGTATGATGTAACACATGCTTCAGACCAATCATAATAAATAATAACTAATAAGGCTTGTTTTAGTGTTTTTCAGATTGTTAACACGTCCAAGGGAAAGACAAAGCCCGACAAGTGAATGTTTGTTTCTCATTTAGTTCTGATTTATCTTTCCTGTCTGGGAGCCTAAGTGTGAGGAGAAGAGCTGAAGCTAGATCCAGGAAATCTATGCGAGCAACAATATTTTATTTATTTATTTTTTATTTGTTTTCCCGCTATGATCATTATCATGCATTTAATGGCTTATTTTTCTAGTGGTCTGGTTGAATGAAAGCTTTGTGGTCAACTGTAAAAGAGGAAATCCATTTCTGTAAGAAGGTTCCGCGTCTTCTTGTCTTATGACGAAAGGCCAAGCTCTCACTTCTATTAGAGAGGTGTTCTTTTCTTTCAAAGGTTTTTTTATTCAACAAAAGATTTGCGAAGCAAATACAGTACAATGATTAAGTTTTTCCCCTTTTTTCTTCCCCGAACACACCCCGCCCATATCCCACCCCCACACCCAACCACAAACAATCCTGCATAAAAAAATTATAATAATCAGCACACAAAGAGAAAAAAAATAAAAATAAATTGTTAAAAAATTACATAAACTAAATATGAGCAACAATATTTTTAACACAAACAAACAGTTTGAGCAGAAGCAGAGAAAATGGTAGAGAAAGCCGGTGCTATTCCAGAGCGATGACAGTGAGTTTGAGGGAAACAATTAGAAAATCTGAACAAAAAATTAAAATAAAAAAACACGCTCTCAAACCACAGGCCACGCTCTTGAATAAAGATAAATAACTCCAGGAGTCTAAATAAACTACAGTGTGTGTGTTCATGGTGATGGAACATTTAGTCCAGTACAACAGTGTGGCCAACAAAGGAGCTCTATAGCACAGAGAAAGAAGATAGGCTTTGATACATATCAACAGTACTTGATTATTGGGTACTTTGAAATCGGATGTTTTGAAATTGAGAACATCATAAAAAAATATCATCAGACATATCCTTCAACTTCATTCAAAAAGGAAGTGGAGGGCCTTCCATTTGCTGCATGTAAGCTCTTGTGTTTGTCACATTTCCAGTGGTGGTTAAACTAAGTATTTCTGTTGACAACCAGCCCAGCACTGCTACAGTTTGCTACTTCCATTTCTCCCAGAATTACAAAGTTCTTAGTTTACCTCCTGCTGACGGCTGGATGTAAACTTACAGTCTGTGTGTGTACTGTACTGTTCGAGGATGTCAACATACTGTATCTATCAGTATGATGGTTGAACCAAAATGCTTAACGCATGTTAAGATATGGATCAACAACACCCCGAAAAGTTGCGGCCAGGATTGGATTCTAAAAGTGAAAAAGCAATCGGTGTGCATTGCATCAGTGTGTATTGCCGCAGCACCTCTCCACCAACCCCCACAACGCTCTTTGCAACACCATGTGGTATCGATATTATTTCACAAATACGATCACGTGCCTTGCCTTTTTACCCCAACTCACCCCATCACTGGGAGTGCACCACTGCTCAACAACACAGCCAGTGGTAGAAAAGTGAAGATGAAGGCTTTTTACAGCTCCTCTCCCTCCAACACCATGAATAATTCAAAAAACCCATCCAGAAAAGCTGCCGAGCGTTTCTCAACTTTCCCCCTGTAGCATGAAAACACAGTACACACACTCCACACTGACTGACTGACTGCCAGAGGGTCTTCATAAGCTCTGAATACCTAACATAAATCCACTCTCTCCATTAGAACGGGATCACATCAGGCCACACACAGCTACAGTAGAGTTTTTTTTGTTGCAGAAGGCACAGGTTTGTGTTTAAAACCACAAAGGCCACTGTGTGTAATCCGTATAATAGAAATCATGCACTGAATCAGGGACTTTTGGATTTAGAGGCAGCATTTGAAATGTATGACATGTGATTTATGTAACGTTACATAACAATCGGATCCATAACAAGTGCGGAATTTTGATACTAGTGCTGATATGATACCTGAGTGTCAGGTACTAATGGTTAGGGTTAGCCGAATACGTGGTGAGACAGTCACACCAGAGTCCACACCAGAGACAAGAAAGGTAAGGCCACAGTCAAGCCTGAGTCCCCAACTTTAGATTGATTCCTAAACATGTCAATGATCAAGTAGAAACAGCATCAGGCTTTGTTCATTTGTTGACCACTTATTAATGACATAAGGCTAATGATAAACCCCTTTGTTTGACTTTCAAAGACAACATTTAAGCTACCAAATGTTTGATGCAAATATTGACCACGCTGATTTCATGTTCACAAAGTTAAAACAGTATTAAATGATTTTTTAGCTGCAGTGGAACATCCTGCAAACACACTCTTGACGTACAATGGTCTCATGGAGTGGATATTGGCCGTTGCCTGTTCTGAGTACTGCAGTTACCAACATATTAAAAAAGGTACTATACTACATTTGGTAAAAGAACATATATATATCTTTTTAAATTTAAGACTGTAATATGTGACATACCCTTGTCCTATGATAGGCTTTATCTAATCAGTCGCATCAAAATATGTTCAAGGTTTTAGTGTTTCTAACTAATCAGACTAACCAGGGCCTCTGCTAGTATGACATAGTATCACCATTTAGTAAATCCACACTTCTGCTTTTACCTTAGTCACCTTAGTTTGTGTCAACAAACCAAACCACAATACACTATCAAATGTCTTCTTAACATAAGCAGCTGTATAAAAAAACACAACAACAACTTAATACAATACAATACAAAGCTTGATCTATGAGAAGTTCAGCAGATCCACACATAGCAATACAATTCATATTCAATAACAAATAAAAAGGAGATCACAACTTACCTGTAGTGGTGTCAGTGGTTCATTATCATCAACCCAGTCACATAGAAGAAAAAGAAGCAATAGCACAACATTAGTTTATTGCTCCATAGATCACCGTGCAGTAAAATTCAGTGGGTCAGTTTGTGTCAGATGAATGAATAACTCCTATTGGCTGACAAGGAGTCACATGACAATATCTGTGTTACAATGTAGCCGACAATAACCTGCTGAGTGTTTGATGTACGATGAAGGAAGTGTCTGTCAACACCCTCCCTATATCTGCTGTCAACATCTAAATACAGGTCGGACTCAGCACTCTCTCTATACACCACAAAGGGAAATAAATGCCAGTCGGAAAACATGTATCAGGCTCAATTATAATACCAATACTAATGCCAGTCCACTTGTGGCTTTTTCAGCACAAAACATTATACTTATCAAATGTCCATGGTCGTGGAGATAAGTAGATAAGGACAATGAGAACAACGAAGGCACAGTCAGTCAATGGAACCATTTCAGTACAATCATAAAGTGAGCGTCCTTGTGGGCAGATCAGGGTTAAGTTAATCAGGTACATATTCAAAGCAGGCGAGATGGATGACGCAAATAGATCCACTTGTGATTGCCAAACAAATGTGGTTCCATTCAATTAGTTATCTTTGATGGGAGATAATAGCAGCACCAAACTCGTATGGTGGTTCTACTTCAATCTGCAATAACTGCAAACGATAGTCTGGATTCTGTGTGATACCAGCAATATCTCGCTAAACAAAAAGTAATTTGATAAAATGCAGTCATGTGCAAGTGATTAGATTTGTTTTGTTTTGTTGTTGTTGCAAGACTTGCTGTTGTTTTTTACTTTTAGATACACCATTATGGAGGCAGCAGTGTGTTTGGGTGCTATGGCAGCTTCATGCAATTACTAAGCATGGAACACAATTTCCTGGGGGGCAGCATTAAGTTCCAAGGGGTTCACATAAGTGAGGATCTCTCCTGGACAACAACATCAGATCACTGGCCAAGAAGTCTCAAGCTGAAGAGAGCAATAGCCCCCCCCCCCACATCCATCCACCATGTGCTCCTTCTACAGAGGCACCATGGAGAGCACCCTGACCAGATGCATCACTATGTAGTATGGGAGCTGCACTGTTGCCGACCGCAAGACCCTGCAGTGCACAGTGAAGGCTGCTGGACGGATCATCAGTTGTGTGTGTGTGTGTGTGTGTGTGTGTGTGTGTGTGTGTGTGGTGTGTGTGTGTGTGTGTGTGGTGTGTGTGTGTGTGTGTGTGTTCCTCCCTCCTGAACATCTATGGAACCTGCCTCACCCACAAAGCAACCAGCATTGTGGGTGACCCCATCCACCCCTCACACAGCCTCTTCAGCCTCCTGCCATCGGGGAGAAGGTCGGCCCCACCAGACTGGGTAACAGCTTTCCCACCAGGCTGTCAGGAAGCTCAACTCTCTCCCTTGTGCCCCCAAGAACTCTGGATTTTAAACCTGCTGTGTGAGACTAGAACCAAAGTGCTGGAAACACTGACATTCCAGCAACAGTGACATCCCTGAGCTTCGCTCATAGTGTGGCTAAAAGTGATAAAAACTCTTTTAAGCAACCTTGGTGTTACCCACCAATTAAATGCATGAGGCTGCTTGATGCGTCTTGTAGTATTAATGGCTGCAAGTTATGTTTAATCCAGCATTGGATCAGCACGATCTTTGTGGTACAACTTAATGTACAGATACTGTATGTATTGGCAGGGTTATAATTACACAGGTCTTAAACCTACTGACATCAAATGGCGTACTCACTTGTGTTCTCTAAATAAAACTAAAGTAAACTACTGTATAATTAATAACCAATCTAAGAAAGTACGACAGTGATAACTAACAGTGTGCCTGTTAGTAAGGATAGAAGAGGATTAAGCTACCAAAGGAAGATTATAGATAGTGTAGGCTACTTAATGCGTAATTTAATAAGCTTATCACTACCCATTGGGGCACACAGGGCATAAACTTTCACTGAAACAATACTGTATTGTTGTCACATTGATGCCTTAGTCGTTGTACAGTATAAAAATATATTCTATTCATTTGGCTGGAATTATGTTTTTTTTTTTCTTTTTTTTAAATGCTGCAGTTATGGAGAGCTGTATGTAAGAGTGCAATGGACTACGCCAAACCAATCAGTTCATCTATTATTATGTCTTCCGCTTTGTAATTTTGTATTGTATGTTCTTTGAAGTTTTCCTAGACGTTGGCTTCCTAAATCCTGATTTTTGCACCACAAGCCTGCCATGGATGATTTCTTTTGTGTGATAGCTCATATCAGGGTCAGGAAGTAGGTCGTAGTGATGGGAATTTTGGTTCATTTGGATCAGCTCACCGACAAGAGCTAACTCTATGGGCTCCCAAACGGCTCTCCATATTACCACGTATCCCTTTTTATAATTCAGCCAAATGTAGCCCCGATTTGACTTATGAACGAGTATGTGTGGGCCTTTATCACTTAAATTATGCAATAGATCCTTTTCTACTGAAGTATTCAAAAGTAAAAAATTGAATTTCTTAAATCAATAAATTGCATAGCAGATTATTTTCATTGCATTTACAGACACTTGTAACTCTCCGAAACCACCAAATAAATGCACTGACTTGCTTGTAGACCTCTCTGATACACAAAGTGGCATAGATAGAAACACCTATAAAAACTTAGGCAAACTTAGTAAAAAAAAGAAAACGTCTAGCCGACTCCCATTTTTCACTTAAACGCCCTTTGAACTGGCTCGTTCTCGACCGACACATCAGTAGTAGGTCGATAGGCCCCTGCCTATCTTAAAGGTGAAGTAAGCGATTTATTTTTGTTTAAAGTGTTAAATCGCTCTTTATTCATACAGTGATCACTTATATAGTCACTCGCTCTGCATGTAATCGGCAAATAAACTTTTCGGGGATCCCCCTAACCAATCAGAAGAGAGAATGCTACAAACCGGCACCCGTCTCACTGCCGGTGCACGTGCAGAGCGACAGATGGGTGAATGTGTATGCGCCTACAATGGCGGAGCAGGTAAAAATCCTTCTCAATGTCTGCTTTGATGGTTTTTATCATGTTTTATCACACTTATGGATCTGAGATGATACTAGATAACTCGCTGCTTGAAGACCGCAGTGCATTAATGTGGTGACGAGGGAGGGGACTGCTAACTGCAGTCACTGACATGAAGTTAGCTTAACTGACCATTCCCCTTACTGAACCTTTAAACACTAATTCTGGCCGCCACACTTCTATTTGTGTGTATTTGCGTAGGCTTTTGTGAGAACTGCAGAACAGTTTGCTCTCATTAGTGGAACTTTCGGTTTGTATTCTGCACAGTAACTTGTGCGATCAACAGCAGTGTTTTCCAATCCACAGGGGGTCTCTTTCAGAGAAATGTCAAAGAAACACTTCTTTTCAAGCAAAATACAACACAAATTAGTTCCAGACTGCTTTGCCGAAATGGCAATTAAAACAGTCGACCTTGACGGTAAGTTTTGAGTGCAGCCCTGCAGGCCATAGTCACACTCTCACACTTTGAGGGTTTGTTAGCTGTTCATTGCTGCATCACTGCTGTGCAGAACAGAGCCCAAATGCATTCAATATTAAAGACAAAAAGTGTAAAATATGTGAATGAATAAACAAAAAAATAATTATAAAATGGTCTGAAACTATTTACCGTCTGGGGATTAACAAAGACCACAGACAAAATAACTTAACCTCTTCTTATATTTGGCTTTTTCTAATAAAGAGTTAACAGCAGAAAGTTAAGGGTCAATTCAGACAGAGTAAGCTCTGCTGCCTTTTCATTTGAAAGATTTTCTCAGATTAGAATCCTTCTCCCCGACAGGAGCTAGCAGGCATACTGGCAGTCAAGAGGCTGCTGGCAGGCTGCATGGGGCAGCACATTCGGTGTGGCATTTTATCGGAATTAAAGCTGAAAACTAAATACCACATCTATCTGATCCATCTGCTTTCAATACGTTTGAGTATCTAGAATATCCAGAACACAAAGACATCAATGGGCTTTGATATATTGAGTACATAGGATGATTAGTCATGTCCCTTTTTAAAACCACTTGAATCTGAGCGTGGAGCCAATCGCACCGCATGCAAATAAACCAGGTTCAAAGCCTTTCCTAACACATGCCCAGCAGACCATTACATCTTTGTGGAAGTTCCAAATGGTTGAATTTTAAACCAAAACCGATCGCTGTTTAGGCTCTGATTTCGTTTTTGACACCAAGTTTTGACACAAACAATACACTTTGGCACAATTGCGATAAAAAGGATAAGGTAAAAGTCAGTATCAGTACAAGCAGTCACAGTGCTGTGTCTGAGAACCCAAAGCTTTACTGTTTACTTCTCAGCCATTTCCTCCAATTCAGTGACTTTCAGTCTGAATCATCTGATTCTCTGTCTGTGAATCTAATTATCCTTTATGTGCCCTCTCTCAAAATCCCACCGCGTGGACACAAAAGAACTGATTTCTTTCTAAGAACCTTTCAACACAGTGAGCAATCCCTACGCCTCATCCTCTCAACAACAAACACACTGGCCCTCATTTATCAACCTTGCGTAGACCAGAAATTTGGGTGTACGTACATTTCCACGCAAACCTCGGCATTTATCAATATGGACGTGAGCGTAGGATACGCTCAAATCCCACGCCAGCTCTCAGCTCGTGTACGCAAGTTTGTAAACAGCATGGACTCGCAGTGCAGGCTGTGCCGGGTAGCCGATTACTTTGTTGGACAATTATTAGAAGATAATACAAATGCAGTGTTTGCTCAGACCGAAATAAAGATATTAATCACTTAAAAATGTGCAGCTTATGGTGTGCAACTGAGTAGGAGCACTGATTCAATAGTGCACACACCGGCCACTTAGGAGCGCTGCATATGGACTGCGTAAGGGCAGTTGTCTCCGTCTGGAGCAGCTGGGGGGACACTGAGGCACGGGGGCTGCATTCATTCAAAATGTTAGCCACAGTATTAAATATGTAGTAGGCCTACACTGCTCTTTATGATAAAAAATATACGGCACAACATTCAGCTTAACATTTTATTTATTTGACGCACTTTTTAGATGTTAATTCCTCTTTTAATGTGTCATTGATCGCTTAAGCGAGAGATTTATTTCCACCGTTAACCGGCACGTTTTTCCGATCTGCTGGTGGAGCAGGACAGTGGGCGCTCTCACAGCTGATCGTTGCCGGGTCGGCTTGTGCAGCTGACGGCCGGGCTGACCACTCGTGCTGTCATACATTAAAACGCAAAATGTGTTATTTTTAGTTTTTACAACCCTTTTGAGTAGTGCTATCTAAAAGGGCCAATACATTCTAATCATTCAAATCTCTGCAGACCTGTATTTATTTTATGGGGACCATTACCGGACAGTTCGTGCGTCTGTTTCTCCTCTAGCACTTATATTATGCCCGCACCCTCAGTTGGTTGCATTTAAGAACAGCAACACGCTTTTTTTAGTGGCGATTTTTTAGTCAGACCACTTTTTCTTCATCTATTCAAAGAAATGGCGACATATAATTGTATATGCTGTTTTATAGCATTTGAGCAATAGCCATATGTAAACCTAAAATGCAAAATCCTCAGCTGGAGATCGTTTGTTGTCAACACCAACGCTGTTGACCGCAGCAGTTATTTCCTTCCTGCCTTCTGTCGTTCTTTGATGCCGCTTGTAATGCTCCGAAATGAAACTCTTTATTTTTCTACTTTCGCTGTTACTCTGTCAATTTCTACTTCAGATAAGTTCCTCTTTTGTACCGTAATGTGCATATTTATGTCGCAAAACCTCTGGGCGAGGCCTCTAAACTGAGAAAATATAGGGGCGTGGTACGATTGTTTTCAGCCGCTGCATTTATCAATAATGGTGTGGCGTACGCCGAGATTGGCGAGATACGACTGTTTGATAAATCCCACGCGATACCTGGCGTAGGGAGGTATTTGCGCCAGAATCTGCACCAGTTTCCACGCAAGTTTGATAAATGAGGGCCAATGTCTTTTAAACACATTTTCAGGGATTCCAGGAATTTCAAGTACAGTTCCCCCCCCCCTGTTAAACTAAGCTAAATCAATTTTTAAATCATAAAAAAGGGATGATGCAGCGATGCTATTTGACAAGTCAATATAAAGTCTGCAAAATAAGCACTTACTCAGAATCGTGCAGGATTCTCCTTCTTTCTTTCTCTTCAAATGATTGTGACATGGACAGAATCTCTCACTACTCCTGTACTAGAGACTGACATATGGTATAGGGAAGAAGAAAAGAAAAAAGAAGTGACTCAGGAAGGGAAAGCAGAATGACAGGGGTGAGTCAAGTGCGCTTAAAGGGCAAGAAATAGAAATACGGTGAAAATGTGCCCAGCCTGTGTTCAACACAATCATACCTTAGAGGTGCACGATGCAGTTTCAGGGGAGGAGACCCACCAGGGAGATGGATTTGATTACATATCGTTAGCCTCATAGCATAATTGCCTAAATCATATTTACTCTACTCTACTTTTACTCTATTCTACATCTAATCTACATCTACTTTTCGTTAGCCTTATAGCATAACTGCCTAAGTCATATTTTAAGGGTAATAGAGTAGGGTAAGTAGAGTAGAGTAGATGTAGAACAGAGTAGATGTAGATTAAAAGTAGAGTAGAGTAAATATGATTTAGGCTGCTAAGAGGCTAACGATTTGCACAGCCTGCAGTCAGTTTACTAAACATATTTTCTCTACATTTAATTTTTTCTAATGAATAATTATATCATCATACATCAAAACAAAATGAGTTTGAGGAACCTGGAACCAAACGAGAAAAGTTTATTTAGGTATGAGAATACACATTATAAAATGTTCACTTATCTGACACAACTAAAGTTACATAGTGCACCTTTAAGTTCCAGAGGGAGTCAATGTGACGCTACAAACTAAAAAGAAATGAGATGGTAAGTCAGCCGGTGTGCAGAATGCAGGGCACGGTCTGACAGCTTCCTTTCCGCCTCGCTATCTGTCTGTGTCACTTCCCTCTGTCTACAGTGTCTGGCTCTGTGACACGACAAGACAAGAGGAGATAGAGGGGGGCGGAGAAAGTGTGACTGAAAAAACAACATGGCTACTACCCAACGTTGCTTTTGGTGTAGATTTATATTTTCTTGCCATTCATTGACCCACCCTGCCCCATAATGGGAAGCAACAGCATTTCTACAGGAGTCTTATAGTAAAACCCTTGAGATCAGTTTATATTTGCTCAGTTTGCACTCGGCTTATAGTTTTTTCTGAACGTATGTGAACATGTCGCACTCTGGACATTCTATAACATGTGCATCACATAACTCAACATCTTTATATGTCAAATGGTTGGTAATTGTTCCAGTGCTGTTTGAGTAAACCAACTCACTGTCACCAGGTTTGCATTTTATCCTAGTCTCTGAAATGTAATCAAATTGAGATCAAATCAAATCAAATCAGTTTTATTTGTGTAGCCCAATATCACAAATAGACATTTGCCTCAGTGGGCTTTACATTCCATACAGTACAACACCCTGCCCTTAGACCCTTAGCTCGGCTAAGAAAAAATACTCCCAGTAAAAAACCTTTATCGCGATCAAAAAAATTTAGTGAGACCACACAGCACTTTTCTTTTTCACTTTTTTTGTGAAGCTTTTGATTGTTCTGTTCGGTTCTCACTCCATGCGGACTGCGCAGCACATAACGGATGCTTCGCTAACCAGCTGTGGCTCTGTGCATAGACACGCGCAGGTTAAAACTTAACTTTAATCTGTGGAAATTGTTTCTTAATGTTAAGCATTTAATTGTTAAGAAGCCACACCCCTAGCCCAAACTATTCCTTTAAGGTCCAACCAATCAGTTGTAGAATGCCTTTTGAAAGATGAGCTCTCCCATTAAAAAAGGAATGTCATCAATGACCATTGCCAAAACAGACTTGAGTCAATATTCTTTAAGAATGACTTTTTTCCATTGCATCATGTTGCTGCTCAAACACCACAACCGCATATCCAGATTTAATGCTCCTCTTGGCATTTATTCTCAAAGTCTGTGGAAATCTAAATGTCTCTACTACTGTTGATGCATGTTGTAGTATGTGCGAGCCATGCATAAAGAAAGTTTCATATTGTTTTTGCCATTACCTACATCTACAGCGTATTTCATTCCTGACATTGGAAAAATTATTTGCATCATCTGCATCTCCAGCAGACAGAACTCGAGGTCAGCTTTCATTGTCACACACTACCGCTGTGGTCCTTTGAAATCACTCACCATGTGCAAAAAGATTATTGATCTGATTACACAATACACATCGGCCTCAATACCAACCACTGAACCTGGGAAAAAACCCAAGAAGCACTCAACATCTGGAGAACACCTTTTTTATCCTGTGGACGATGGTGGAAACATCATAGTGTGTGTGTGTGTGCGGATCTCAATGGCACGGACTAAGAGTCTGGTCAGGGATTAAGACTGAAGACAGAGAGAAAGAGAGAGAGAGAGAGAGAGAGAGAGAGAGAGAGAGAGAGAGAGAGAGAGAGAGAGAGAGAGAGAGAGAGAGAATGAGAGAGCGAAAGTAAGAGAGAGAGAGAGAGAAAAAAAGAGAGAGAGAGCGAAAGTAAGAGAGAGAGAGAGAAAGAGAGAGAGAAATAGAGAGATAGAGCACACAACCAAAGTAGCACAAGTGGACGGGGCGCCGAGCCAAGGCCAAGCTGGAGCGGCATCAACTCCAGTGTCCTCGTATAACCCTGCCAAAGCCTGAACTTCAAATCAAAAACAAACTGAAAGAGAGAGCCGAAGATAGCACATTACAATAATCTACTGTAAAGGGGAGTCAGTGGATCTGGACAACGCTTGTAAACAAAATCACCAGTTGTCAAAATCAGTGAATGTTACAGCTAAGACTGTAAACTGGTATGTAAACAAAGGGTATGTAAACAACGGGCTCCACCGTACTAGCTAGCAACATGGCCGTTTACAACAACAACAACAATAATAATAATAATAATAATAATAATAATAATAATAATAATAATAATATAATAATAATAATAATATCTTTATTTATATAGCACCTTTAAAAACAATGGTTTACAAAGTGCTTTGACAAAATACATACGAGCAAGTACAATCAAATAAATACATACTAATCAAAATAAAAACACAAGTCTATAAAATGTGTTTTAAGAATTGATTTAAAAGAGGTTACTGATTCGGCAAGCCTTATTCTGTTTGCCAGATTGTTTTTCAGTGCATACCTTCACCCCAGTGGATTGTGAGGACATATTGACTGTTATTGACAAATAGTTATTTGACATCAAGAAGCGTTTTCAGGGAAACTGTGTGTTGTAGGTGCAGGGATATTAACTATGAAACATTTCAGGTGCACCATATAAGGCTTATTTGATCATTTTTTGTTTCAGAAGAAGAGGCAAGTTTAGAAAGCGATGATAGCCGAGATGTTTTGTGTCAAACATGCCCGACCCAAAATTTTGGGGATCAATTTCAAATACAGTAACTATATTTAAATTAATATAAATTAATATATTTAAAGTAATTTAAATCAGCATTTTTAGCCCGACAAGATATCAGAGGTAAAAAAAAGTACTCCAACCTACAGTATGACACTTATGAATTAAAGTTGGTTTTAATGGAAGGTGGCATGTAGTTTGTATACTGATGTGGCGAGCCTATAGCAGTGTCATCCTGGTAACCCCCCTCATGCAGTTTTGGATGTGTCTAAAAGCTGACATTACATGAACTCTTGTTCAACAGAAAATAAATGGAAAAGAAGAGAATCTCTGTTGTTTTTAACTTACTACCATTTTAGCGTCTTAACAGATTGTTGTGTAATTGAATAGAGTGCCAAAAAGATGCAAGCGCAAAATATGCGCTTGCATCTTTTCATCCCTTCATGCACGCCTCAAATGACTTTGACACATTCACTCTGACATGAAGGTCAGGGAAAAGATAAAGAAGAGTTTAAGGCTGAGAGATTTGAACCAAATGAAAGATGCATTCACTAAGCTTTTCAAAGGCCCGTAGCACAAAATGGCCATGTGTAAAAGTGCAAATGATTTTAATATCAAATCGACATTAGTGTCCTGGGTTTTGGGATAATTCTGTATATGCTCCATGGTATACTAGTGTGCATGTGAACACGGTCAATGATTGGAAGCTTATGTTTGTTGATGAAATTAGGTGCGTGCACAGCATATTTTCATGAATTCAATATTTCTGAAGTAATAGTGAAATATTGGGGTACACTATATGCCACGTAAACAAGTCCTGTCATGTCCTGTCCATGTCAGCTATCTCAGCAAGCCAAAGTGTCCTGCAAATTGGCCTCATAAAAAGTGAATGATTTGTGTCACACTTCAGGCCACAATGTGTTGATAAGGCAGAAACACAACGCCACCTGTTTTAATGTAAGCCATGTTAGCAGTTGTTTCTGACAGCTGCTTCTGTAGATAGTACAGCCAAATAAATTGACCACACCACCCGCCACAGTTTGTCAAGGGTTGGGCACTCCTTGTCACTACCACAGTTTTCCACTCTGAAGTGTAGCTGGATGAGCCCAGGAATACTGTCTTGTTGACATACACAGAATCTAGGTCAAAATGAGACACTAGCCATGCGTTCCAATCCCCATACTTCCCTACTATTTAGTATGCCAACAAAATATTTAGGATGTCCCAATACATGCACGTCAATTGTAGTATGCTGAAAATACATAAAAGTCCCACTAACTCCAATAGCATTTTGGAGTATTCGTCTTTATTCTTGACATTTCTCAACATAATGAAAAAGAAATCTTCCTTATCTGATTATTTTTTCTCTCCTGTGGCCCTAAAACTCTTCTGTACTTTAGTATGTAGTGTAGTAAAAAGAAAAAGTATGTGATTTGGAACGCAGGGAGAGTATCTCACCGAAGGTGACAGGGAACAGATAAGTGTGTTTTGCCATGTCTAGTATTCAGGATGGCAGAGATGTCTATGGTGTCTAGTCTCTGATTACAGTTCAACTCACACCAGACAACAACTCTGATCATCTTAAAGCCCCTATTTCACTGGGTACGCCTGTTGGCAACAGCATTGGCGTGGGGTTTTCCCAAACTGTCTCTAAATGTTCTTGGAAGTTTTGGGAGCCTCGCTGTCATGTCGCCAGAATTTTGAAAAAAATTCAAATGCGCGCAAAATGTTCCCTCAAAATAGTCACAGAGTTGTCAGGGGTGTGGCCAACCCGTCTCCAACTCTTCACAATTTAGTTGAGTTTGAATGAGTCAGAATGTGAAAGAACTGTGAGACAAGTTTGGGGATGAATACATTGGACGAACATCTGGCGATGCTTGCCCGGACACCAGGCGACATGTATGCGAACTCCCGGCAAATTGTGGTCCAAATTTCGCCGGAGGTAAGTGAAATATTCATTTTTTGTCTCCAACTAGTCTCAGCCCAGTGAGATAGGGCCTTAGGAGTATAATACAAGGCAAGTTCAAGAGAGCCTGGCTCTATTTTCCTGAGCTGGCTCAACATAATCTAAACCCTCGCTCAGAGCTAACGAGTATCACGAAGGAGGTTATCAACTTCATTTGTTGTTAGCCTTGGGTTTCAGCTTTTCTGTGCCCCATGAAAGGGGAGAGGGGGGGTTGGACACTTTATTTGACTCTTCTTCCGCATTATATGGAACGATCTTGTGCCGCTAACTTTACACAAAACGACTGATTGCGAGGAGCTGAGTAAAAAAAGAAAAGAAAAGTGTGTCGCTAATTTTACTGGGGAAATCACTTTAGTTTTTCAAAATGAAGATACCTTTGATTTAATAGCCTATTATTTGCAGCTAATAAATATCAATAAATTAAAGTACAGTTTAGTGAAGCTGCAAGTCTGCAGTGATACCCTTAGACAGCTGTCACCAGTCACGTCCCAAACTGTTTATTAGTAATTGTCCTCACCTTCCGCTGATGTTCCAGTGATATTTTGATGTGACGTAGGCTACTGTAGGCCTACCCATGAAGACAAAATGAAGGATTGTATAATAGCTATATTAGCTATAGTGCATAAATATCCTAAACGTCATACGTAACGCTACTGATAAAGAAAGAAGCCCACAGTGAAATAATGTTGCAACCTGTGATTTTATCGAACTTAATTAACAGCCAGTTGGTAAATTTACAGGTGAAATAATTTCAAGTGAGAGCATAGAGTGGCGCTGCATACTGTAGGCCTAGGCTATTTTAAATTTTTTTGCATCAATAGTGAAGCTCCTTCATTTAAAACACCCTTCTCTCTCTTCAAAGATCCTCTAGTAAAAACTGAGAGGTACCACTCTTACACAAATGTGTTGTCACTATAAGCCTAAGGACAATTTAAATTATAGAAATACATTTTTTCTTTAAATGGTTTTACGAAGCAAAGGCTCTTGAGATAATCCCAGTCAGTAAAACTAGAGAACGAGGATGCACCAGCTATCTGTAGCTATGTGTGTTGTGTGTGAAATCCTTCCTATAGGATCTCAGCTTCAAACTCGGATATATTGTTGAACCATTTACATTTTATACAAAATGAAATATTCATGACTAAAAAAGCAACAACAGAGTAAACAGAAGACTATCCATGGCAACATAAGGGCACAACCTCCCAAACTGCTGTCAGATTCAAATTCAAATGTTGCTGAATCTTGATCAGTGCATGGTAGTACAGTATGTGACAAATAGGGCCTACAATCAAGGTTTCTACCTCTGCCAAATATATGCAGTTTAAAAAATTGGAGGAACATGAATTGATGATACAAAATCTATCTGATATTATTCTGACATTTAGTTAACATTCAGAGCCACTCGGACAGGGATAAACATTACAGGGGTAGTAGGGAATCAAATGTTCACTGTGCTTCTGTGTAATGTATTTCATCATTCAGCACGGCATTAAGCCATGTGGAAATGACAGGACATGGTCTGTAACAGACAGGCCCAAGCCAAGAGAGACAGACAAAGGCCTCTGCAGTGGAAGAGACATGCAGCAAAGACACTGTGTGAGGTGAATTTAGGACAAAGTTCCTACTCCTCATGGTTCAGACTCACACACTCACAAATGACACATATTGATATAATTTAGCCTGACACTTTCCCAGGAGATGATAATCTCTGATGTCCATTATAAGAATTCAAAAAACGACTTAAAATACAAGATTATTCAGAACTTGACGGAGGATTTGTATAGTTTCTGCAGTATAATAGCAGTCCGTAATAATAATAATAATAATAATAATAATAATAATAATAATAATAATAATAATAATAATAATAATAATAATAATAATAATAATAATAATAATATTATTTAAAAAATACAGTACAATAAGAAAAATAAAGTTAAATTAATTATTAATTGTGGGTTCATATATTTTGGCCATATTGTGAGGTGGCCTTAATTTCAAAGTCACACTGTGTGCGTGTGCGTGTGTGTGTGTGCGCACGTGTCCTGGATAGAGGACGTATCAGGTACAACAAAAATAGTCGATGTTTTGATTTGAGAGAAAAGTTGTTATTGTGTAACTCAAATCATTTCACATCATTACATCATACAGAGTGCAACGATCTCTTTCTACCAAAGCCTCATATCATTTTCTGATGAATAAAGTAAATTCCCATGATTCCCATGAGGCAGTCAAGTCAACTAGACTGATGCACTTTTTTTAGAAGTGATACAATGCATCTTAGCCGACTCCAGTATGGACTATATCAATATTAAATGAGCCAGGTATTGGCTCCCTTTCTATAGTTAGTATAAAGGCAATTGCATTTTTATTAATCTTCATTAACACAAGCAAAATGTGTAAAAAACAAATTTAGTTACATTATTTATAGAATGAACAGCCTCATGTTACCACATAAACCTGAGATTTCAAGGTGAAATAAATAAATAAAGAGACATTTAAAGTCACTTAATGCTTAATCAGGTCACGGGCACGTGTGCATGCTGGAAGCCCCAAGATATTGGGATGAATATTAGTTTGAGCTCACTTAGGTGACACACATGCTAAAACACCCCTCTGATGTAGAAAAAAAGGCTTCATTTTAACGCTAAGGTCAAACCAGAGGGGCACCTGAGCTGCTCAAATGTCCCTTGTACGACCTAAGGGCAAGTGCAGAAGTGCCATTAGCCCGACACTGGTTAAAGGTGAAGTAATCAATTTATTTATGTTAATATAAGTGTTAAATCACTCTTTATTCATACAGTGATCACTTATGTAGTGTGCTCGTTTCATAAAGCCGATCTCTCAGTCACTCACTCTGCACGTAAACGGCAAATAAACTTTTTGGGGATCCCACTACTGATAACCAATCAGAAGAGAGAACGCTACAAACCGGCACCCGTCTTACTGCCGGTGCACGTGCAGAATGACAGATGGGTGAATGTGTATGCACCTTCAATGGCGGAGCAGGTAAAAATCCTTCCCGATGTCTGTTTTGATGGTTTTTATCATGTTTTATCACACTTATGGATCTGAGATGAGGCTAGATAACTCACTGCTTGAAGACCACAGTGCATTAATGTGATGACGTGGGGACGAGGGAGGGGACTGCTAACTGCAGTCACTGACAGGAAGTTGGCTAAACTGACCATTCCGCTTACTGAACCTTTAAGTACACTGGTCTGAATGAAGATTAAACAAAAGGCCACTTATAGGCCCTCCAAACAAAAAGGAGCAGGGTGGTTTTGCCCCCTCTGCAGCCACTGAAACCCTCTATGACTGACTGGTTTACATCCACATCTATTACACTCTATCCCTACAACTTGCAGCAACACAACTTTTCAATTAAACATTTGTATACTCTCAAAGCCTAAGTTGATGAGCAGAGCCACACAACTCATTACACAACCTAATGTACTGTACATTGCCTCAATATTCGTGCCCCGCCTCCCTTGTTCACTTGTCTGTGTCCATGTTTATTGGAGAGCTATTTACCTGATTTAGTGCACCAGTGCTAACTCTAATCCTGCCGTAATGGACCAAATGTGTACTGTCTGCAAACTCACCCTGCTGTTCTCAGATCCCCATACCTGCAGCCTGTTACTGAAACTCCCCACAGCCAATGTGATTTGATTTCACTATAACAAAAGGGGAAAACACCACGTGTGCAAAATGCATGAGAAGTTGATTGCAGCCATTCAAAGCTTTTACCTGGATGACTGGAGGAGGATATTTACCAAGCAGCATTCCCTATAACCCTCACCAGACCCCCATACTGGGAGCACAACAATTCACTTGTGTCCAGTATGGAATATCGTTAGCCTCATGGCATAATTGCCTAAATCATATTAGTATTTATTTACTATTCTACATCTACTCTATTCTACATCTACTTTACCCTACTCTATAACCCTTACAATATGACTTAATAGCAATTATGCTATTAGGCTAACGAAAAGTAGATGTAGGGTAGAGTAGATGTAGAATAGAGTAGATGTAGAGTAGAGTAAATATGATTTAC
Organism: Ammodytes dubius; assembly: GCA_026122265.1. Taxonomy (NCBI): domain Eukaryota; kingdom Metazoa; phylum Chordata; class Actinopteri; order Uranoscopiformes; family Ammodytidae; genus Ammodytes; species Ammodytes dubius. Next base: position 2,215,820 of record CM047520.1, read on the forward strand.
GCAATTATGCTATGAGGCTAACACATTGCAAGATAAATAGAGCAATTGCTGTTGTTAGAACTTTCATTTCTTTCTTTCTTTGTTTCTTTTTTTTTTTTGGGGGGGGGGGGGGGTATAGAGGGAATTATGCACGATTGCAATTACGCAATCCAGAATGTGATTGTACAGCGATAGTCAATGTTGAAATCCCAACTAAATACTTCCACATGTGACAGGGAAGTGGTTCATGGTTCAGTGAAGGAGCAAGCAGGCGATGCTAACCTGTGCTACACATACACAGAGAGATGGACATGACAGACGGAGCAGGATTATAAAACAGCTGCATGATTTAGACAAGCTTTCATACTGCACTAGAACTGACAAACATATAACCACCTATTGTACTCTTCTATTCATCTTTCACCGGATAGTTTATAATTATATTTGATTACTCTAATCACCGGGAACTGCTAAACTGAGAGACATAATATAGCCTATAATATGGCAAAATCTCAATTAAATTTGGGGACTGTTTTCACATGTGTCGGCATGGCCCTATAGATGTGAATCAATAACTAAATAGGCCTTTCCATATGTGTGTTAGTACATGCTGTATTTGTGTGTTTGTAGAGTTGGGGACGTTGGCCTTTTGTCAAATGTGTTGAGATGGTCAGGCACTAACAATAATGATATTAACAAGAAGCCTAGTCACTCTGTATAAAATGTGATTACAGTCTGCCTATGCAGTGTTATTGGTAAATGATTTCACTAGTTCTGGGGGGCTGTCAATCTGTCCTAAAAAAACACGTTATGTTATCACCCACTGATCACACAAAACCCTGAATATTGGAGAAGAATGTGTCCTCCCTTGAACAATTGAACATTAATCACACTAGCCCTAGTAAGCCATCCGCACACATTGATGCACTGATGCCGTCAAATCACAGCCATTAAGGTGAGAACACACCGGGCGCGTTGGGTGTGGTGGCCGCGTTGAAAAATCCTATTTTTGCATAGGGAACCATTGGTTTAGGCGCGATGATCCGTTGGCCGCGGCAAAGCGTTGCTTTTGGCGGTTTGGGCGCGTTGCCAAAGCTTCACCGCGCCGGCAAAACGTCGCCAAAGCGTCACCGCGCCGGCAAAGCGTCAAAAAAAGATGAAAATATTGAACTTTCAACGCTCCGGCGCGAGACGTTTAGCCGCGTTGGCCAATCAGCGGTGAGCTTGACCCTACGTCACTGGCAGAGAGCCGGAGGACAGAAAAATCTCAGACAAGATGGAGGAGCAAATTATCACCGCTGTGTGTGCGAAACACCGTGGAGGAAATGTATTTGCGGCTGGCTGGTGATATGAAGCCGCTCGGGGTGGGGAAAGTGAGCCAGGAGAATGGGCTTCCTGGTTAATTCAGTGAATATGTGTGGCTGTGCTTAAGCCGATAAACCAAGTTAGCACCGGTCGGATAGCGTTAGCTAACTCACCCGGCTGTGTGCGGCCACCACCTCCATATAATGAACCCAAACATAACGGCTAAAGTCCGGGGAACTTACACAACGAGTACAGCGAAGCACCGGTGTTTATGCCTATATCTACGCCAGCCACGGTCCCGTCACAGCCAGGTAATGTAAGCTACTTGCCTTTATTTTCTACTGCCCTGCGCACAATGCTGCTGTAAATGTGTTTGGTATGGTGCCGCTGCCTTGCTGTTTGTGTTCATTTCCGAGTGGCGTGAATCTTCAATGCTGTTTAGGCTATTTGTTCCGTTCACTTGCTGTTTATTTGTCTTTTGGCACAATTGTTGCCCGTGTTGTTGTTTTTGTGCTGACATGAACGCTGTTGTGTCGGGTCGGATCTGATCGCAGCCATGGTTGATTAGGGGAATAAATATATCGGGGGGGGGGGGGGAGACTAGCTGTTTGGTGGCGCGTTGAAGCTTTGGTGGCGCGTTGGACCATTTTTTGACACAAAATGACCAAGCGCCAGATCGGGCGCGTTGGTCGCTTTGGCCCAAAGCGCCAACGCGCCCGGTGTGTTCTCAGCTTTAGAGTTGATGTATCCATCCAAACTGATCCATGGTTAATCTTATACAGATCAAATATATATTCCTACCACCGGACAATATTCACTAACAGAATGTAAGAAGATTCTACGATAAGACCATTGAATGTGCTCTGTTTGCCTGTTCATGCAACACACACACACTTGCCATCTTCCGTAGCCAACGGCCTGAGAAGCTACGGCACCAAGTGGGGCCAGTGCTGGAGATTTAACTTTGGCTGTGCATATTGTACTACTAATGCGGTAACCTACAATCACACAGTGGTTTTTGGATTAACACGTCGTGAATACTTATCATTGTACTCAATTAAATCTTATAATCTGAAGCTGCTAACGCCTACAGAAAGCCAAAGCGGCAATTGCATTGTCTGAACCAGCAAAAGGCAATCGAGTGCCAATTGTATTGCATGTCATAAATCATCTGCTCGTGCAACAAGTCTGGTTCCATAATTATGACTGACTGCTTCCTTTCCTAAACTTGTCACTGCAACTCTAGCAATGCACTGTATTGTACATTCAAATCAGATTTTCCAACAGAATGGAAATACATGGGCAATACACAACAAACCAATGGGACACACCCAATGACCCATCAGTTTAGAAGAAATCAACAAACCATTTTAAATAGCTTTGTACCAAGAAGGCATTACAACCTTCTATTAATCACTGTGGATATACAAGTGCAGATTATGTGACTTGTACAGTAGGCCTATACGCCAGCACTGCTTTTTTTATGAAGACTTAGTCCTGAGAGATTCTTACGATAATCATTTTCAATCAATCGTATTGTTCAGAGGAACTTAAAGCTGGGGTGGGTAACTTTTTCACTGTAATATTTCTCCTATAAACCATTCAGCTATATGTAGGTGAAGTGGTCTGAGAATATCTACTCATCACTTTGCTCTCCCCTGCCTCTGTGTGCCAGCCCCAAAAATTGCCACCGCTCATGTACACTTTGACCAATCAGAGCGAGGCTCCGATTCTCCATTCTTATTGGCTGTTGGGACTGTCCATTCACATTGGCACCGACGTTGTTGCGTCAGTTGCGTGAGCGTTCACGACCGTAGCAGCCTGACAGTTTGGCACTACGGCAGCCAACAAACAGCAATGTCTACAATCAACGGCCCCTAAAGGTCCTATTTCCCATTTAACTGCTTACACCACTAAGACAGCAAGGATACGAGGAAAGACACTAGTTGAAAAGAAATGAACTCGCATAACTGTCGTTCAGAGGGAGGAGCTACAGCAGGTAGAGCGTGTCAGGGAGGGACTAGAGAGAACACAAGTGGAGCGGTTGAGGTATTTGGATTCAAATCTCTATCCCAACTGCTATTTTCTCCCAAATCATATACCCAGCTTTAATCTGTGGGAGTCAAAGGTAAAAAATAAAATAAAATAAAAAGTAGCACTTGCCAACAAATATGTTTGGATGAACCTGTTTCTAAAAGGTGATAACTCCTGAGCCCTGTTTCAGGTAGCAGGTTTTACAAACTCTGGGTTTAATCCTGCAACTCTGGGTTTTGGGTTTCAGAACAGTGGATCAGCGTTGGGTCAATCAACTCTGAGCGTGTTCACTCTGGGTGGAGCGTGCGTAAAAGCCATCGTCAATGGATCGCTGATATCATAATTCACCATGGAAACAGAAGAAACAAGTGCTTGATCCTCCCACAGAAAAAAAACTTCTCCGCTCCTCCCACTAGAGTAAGAAATATTAACAAATTAGTTTATGGTAAGGAGAAGAATTAACGGGGATATTATCTCATAACTCTGATCTAATCACCTCGGCCATTCAGAAAAACAACGGGGGAACATTTTGTCAAAAGAATCATTAGCCTACGCTTCCGTATGAGAAGCAAGTCTATTTTAAGAATTAAGTTACGCATATCAGTAGCAGCAAAAGTGTATGGCGCCGCAAAGCATTGCTGACAGTGTTTTATATTCGCTGTATTATGTAGTCAAGCTATAATAGCCTACTGTGCAGTAAACAGACTGTTGCTTCTTTTAAATGAGGAGTCAGACACATTATGACAGTTTCCATTGTAGAACATGATTGATGTATTACCAGATTCCTTGTCCTCTAGTGATCACAGTTTAAATTATTATATTATTTCTATATTCATATATGGCTATTGAACGAGACTCGTTTGTGACTTTCGGATGACACAAGTGAACAGTAACAATCGCGTGCAGCCCCAGCCGCAGAATTACATTTCAACCTGACATAAATCTGTTCAGTGGCACAGACGTTAAAAAATCCCTATTAATAAAAAGAAGAATGATAGGCCTACATACAATACAAATGAATGTAGGACATGTCCACGATGTGTAAGGTGGCCGCCAGATGAACGAACAAGGGCTGAGAACAAGGCTACTGATCAGATAAATGATCGATCAAACGTAAAATCATCAGTACATGATAAAAACATCCCGATGGAGATTTCTATGGATTGATTTTGCTTTAAACTTTACAGGGACGCGTTGTAACAGTGACTCTTTCTTCAGTCGGAGCTGCAGCGTAACAAACTCAGGGTAGGTCTAACCACCTCCCAAGCAGGTTAGACCCACGGCGTATGTTGCCCCAGTAACTGACTCCCGGTTGCGCTGAACCTGCTACCTGAAACGGAAAACCCAGAGTTTCCACTAACTCAGAGTGAACAAACTCTGGGTTGCCTCAAAACCAGCTACCTGAAACAGGCCTCTGGTGACCTTCAGATGTTTTAGTTTGTTTCACAAACGGTCAAAAACTCCCACAAAGTTCCACACACTATACTAGATATGAGAACAAGAAAAGCAGAAAATCTTCTCCTTTCAGACCCTGGGACCTTTATACTTTTGGCATCTTTTCTTCAGAGATAACTTAACTATTAATCGATTGTCAAAATATCAAATATTGAATATTAAATAACATTTCATTTTCTTTAGATCAACTATTTGAACCATGTCATAGTTACTCCAGTCCACATAATACAACAGCACAGTGCAGACTTTCGCCTTTGGTCAGCCTACATTAACACTAGTAAAGCAGCGTATAGATAGAGTTAGAGCAGCCCTATGCTTTCCATGGAAAAATGTAACTGAATCAAATATTAGTTTCATAGAGAACGCCTGTTTTTGTCAAAATCATTGAATATCTCCTCATGATCCGCTACCTGTCCGTACTGTTTGTGCACAGAATAGAAATCCAGTGTCAATACACAGCCTAGGCTCTGTAAACGGGGCATGTTGCTATGTAGGACCTTTAGTTTACATACCAGTGTACATGTTTTAACACTGGATTGTATTCAGCACACACACAGTACAGACAGGTAGTGGATTGTGAGAAGATATGTACTGATTCTGACGAAAAAATCATTTTGACAACAAGCATTATCAAAAATCACTGAGTCCACCTTTAATGTAGTATAACAATAAAATGGCTAACCTCAAGATTTGAACCAATCACATGTAATAATAATATAATTGTGATATAGTGAGGGAGTTGTTCAGGCCTGACTGTATATGTAAACGGCACAAGTCTAATCTGCACTATACGCCTGGATCCAAAATGTGTCAATCTCCTGTCTCTCCTCACCCACTCTGTGTGCACACTGATAGCACTGCTTTTCCCCTACTAGGAGTTAAGACTTGCCATGTTAAATTGACAACTTAATTTAGGGGCGGGGTGTCCATCTATAGCTCTGAAAGCAGCCTTACAAGTTCCAACAAACACATCAAAGGCGTGATTGTATTAGACATTCAATATGAACGCTTTCCAGCTATTTGTCGCCCCATGTCCACAAACAACCTGCTGCATGCAAACTGGCAGTATATATTTACCAGGGGCTACAGGGCTGTGAGTGTGGAGGCTGCCACAGAACAGCATGCACACAGGCAGGGAACAACCTTAAATAGCCTCAGCTCACATCTGATGCTGCCTTCAATATCTGCTTGGAAAAATCGCATTTGCGCATGATGTAAGTAGGATTTTTTTGGGCACTGCGGGTTTTTTAAATAAAGAAGGCGGTTTCAACCATGTGTCAAATGTTTGGTTTTGTGTATTTATGCTATTATTTTACATACACATAATTTGAATATAATTTTTAACTTAAAATGCAAAAATAGATATGATACATGATCTCAGTATGCTCCCAAATAAATCAGAAGCTGACGGCAACATGCTACAACAGCTGCAGTGCTCTCAGTGGATGCGTTTTACAAAATAAATGCCCAAGTATTTATTTTTTTCATTTATTTTTTTTGTTTTGCACTAAGGAGGACGACGTGCTTTTCTGCATGTCGTAAGCATTACTTATAAGACCAGCTGCTGTCATAGTTCCAAATCTATCCGCCTCCTAATCCTCACATCTGGAAACCAAGAAAAGAAGAAAACACTCACAGTCACCTTGCAGGATCGATCATGCACGAAGAATACACTTGTATTTTTTGACAGCCTGAAGGCATAACTACAGTGCACGTAAACATAAATACATATAATATATATATATATATATATATATATATATATATATATATATATATATATATATATTACTATGATTTGTAAATATTTAGATCAATGTTACATTCCCCGCGACGGCATGAATAGGCCTACTCCCCCTTATTGGATAATGCCACAAAGATTGTCAGATAAAGCTGCGACTTTGTGTTTGTCCAATGTCAGATCCACTGCAAGGTAAATGTCCAGGAGTCCAACCTGACCTGTAGGGCCACTCACTCACTAATGCACTGTCTGCGAAAGAGGGTCGCTTATTCGGCGAGACAGATGTTGGGACGAGCGCTACAGAGAAGATGTTCGTGTTGCCAAAGCGAAAGCAGAGGTTATATCAGAAAAAAAAAGTGACCTGCAAATTCTGTATACGCAATGCCTTTAAACTCAGGCCACAGAAGTAGAAGTGAGCCAGCCCCTGTCAATACCAGTAGCTTATGGTAGCCTGACTGTGAGAGACACGATCAATTGGGCCCATGAACCAACTCCCTCAAGACTTCAGCCCGGGTACGTGCTGTTCTCTAGTGCTGACAAGAGCGTCGATCCAAATATCTGTCAATTTAATGTTCTCCTGCCTCGTTATGAATATCAGCAACTCATTCAAAAATATTCAAACTACGTGTCTGCAGTGTCATGAGCCGGTGTTCAATTCGGCATTATATAACACAGCCGAAATTGAATGCAACATAAACTTTATTGGTAATTCTTCCCTGTATTCCTACTCGCTTGTTACGACAAAATCCACCATGGCTGGCCGTAAAGGAGTAGTGCTAAGCAATTATGAAGTTTAAATACAACTGCTCGCTGGATAAAAATTTTCCCCGAATTGTCATAAAGGCTGGAATAATTCTAGAAAAGTCTAATGCCAGGTGTGTTACCGTCTGCCGATCATCAAGGCAGCGCCGAATTGCAGGAATTCGGAATGTAGTTCGGCAAACACATTCATTCCCTCCCCAGGACATAAAAATAACACACTGTGGTCATGTCAGACGCGTGGACATTCATATGATTTAGCCATTGTTTAGCGCAATAATGTGCGGCCACCATAGCTGCTGTAGCCTGACTGTCAAGGCACGCAGTTTTTGGAGAGGCTGTCATTGGCTCAGACTGTTGTCATAAATATGGACATAAATAAATCAACAAAAAATAAAACATACCACATATGCAAGACGAAGCTCGTATCCAAATATTACGGGGAGTCCCGGTGGCCGTGCATTCCTCCTCAAATGGAACCAGTGTCGATCTCAATCCCCTGCTAAAGTGAACGGGACAGAGCGCCAGGGTTTAACCTGAAATGACCCGCGCTAGTGCAAATCAGGCTGTGGGCTGAGCTGAGTTTGTGTGTGTGTCTGCGTGTGCGCCTCCGTGTCTGTGCGGAGCTCACAGAGCAGTGTGCACGGCTCACAGAGGAGGCTGCTGCTGGACGGGAGGCTGTGTCACGGACCGACGCAAAAACTTCAACATCGAGCCCCAAACAAACCCGAGAAAAATAATCATTTGAAGCGACACACGAAACCAAACTGACAATTGTTGTTGTAGCGCTCCGGTTGATCGCCACGGGGAATCACAGAGCCCGACAGGAACCCAACAAAATAAGCCTCGCCCTGATTACAAACTCACAAGTTTTTTTCTCTCTTTTTCTTTTTGATGGCGGTTGCCTGTTTTTACAGTAGGCCTGGTGCAGGCCGAGAGGGAAGGAAATATACTGCTCCAACTATTTTGTGTTTGTGTGTGTGTGTGTGTGTGTGTGTGTGTGTGTGTGTGTGTGTGTGTGTGTGTGTGTGTGTGTGTGTGTGTGTGTGTGTGTGTGTGTGTGTGTGTGTGTGTGTGTGGCGTGCGTGAGTGTGTGTACGCGTGCGCTCGCGTGCGTGTGTATATTCACAGTCGCTTTTACAGGGGGAGCATTTGGAGGAAATTATTATTATTGTAATTATTATTTATTTAAATCTAATCTCTATTATTAAATTGTATTTTATAATGTGTTTAATTTTAACTGTGCACATTAGCCTAATATGCATACTTACGGAAGGAAGCCTTAATGGAACATGGTATAATACATTTTATTTTTTTCCTTTTCCGTGATACCGAAAACGTTTCCTCAATATTATAGGCTGTTATCTCGAGATCATGAGTTCTAATGAACTCAATATCAGGAGAAATCAAGTGTTGAGTCAAGATGATCATTCTCAGCATCACAACCATAGACAGTAGGCCTATAGTATAGACCACAACACAAGCTTGCCTCCTCATATGTTCTTTATCTCCTTAGCACCAGAAAACAAGGCTTGTTTTATTATGATTATGAGTGAAAGCAGCTTAGATCATTTGTGATCATGGGAAAACAGAGAAAATAAAATCTATGGTTCGTACCTGGCACCACGGGGGGCAAGAAGGGGCTTTTCCCTCTAATTTTTTATTATTTTTTTGCCCCCTCTGATTTAGCACCATATCCACTTGTCATTACCACTAGGGGCGCTCAAGCTAGTGGTACGGACCAGACAGCGACTGCTCCTCAATATAATACCTGGTCCCACTTTCTCTTCATCTCTGTACATGGCTGTAATGGCAACGCTCAGGGCCGGTTCTAGCCATTTAGAATACGGTGGGCTGATAGAAATAATAGGTATTCCTAAGAAATGTATTGCTCTTGTTGCTGCACGCGTGAGCAGAAATGTCTTGCCCTTGATCTCCACGACTGTAATGTAAGCTTGACACATCAGTGCTTGGGGGGGGGGGGGGGGGGGGGGGTTACCATAAACCAGAAGCTTTCCACATCAGTATAATAACCATCTGCCACCTTCTATGAAACGCTAAATATTTAATTTAAAACATTTCTACAAGAATATTAAATAGATAAAATATACAGAATAATTTGCACAATACAAAGCCACCTCAGAACTTGATGAAATATCACAGTATCTCTGAATTAAAAATCCGCTTCTCCTGGCAGAAACACTGATATTAAAGGTGAAGTAAGCGGTTTATTTATGTTAATATAAGTGTTAAATCACTCTTTATTCATACAGTGATCACTTAATGTGCACGTTTCATAAAGCCAATCTCTCAGTCAGCTGCTCTGCATGTAATCGGCAAATAAACTTTTTGGGGGAACCCAAAATTAATATCCAATCACAAGAGAGAACGCTACAAACCGAAACCCTTCTCACTCATGGTCTCACTGCCGGTGCACGCCAGAGCGACACATGGCGGAGCCTACAGTGGCGGAGCAGGTAAAAATCCTTCCCAATGTCTGTTTTGATGTTTTTTATCATGTTTTATCACACTTATGGATCTGAGATAATGCTAGATAACTCGCTGCTTGAAGACTGTAGTGCATTAATGTGGTGACGTAGGGACGAGGGAGGGGACTGCTAACTGCAGTCACTGACAGGAAGTTAGCTAAACTGACCATTCCGCTTATAGCACCTTTAAGGAACTTGTCAGACAAAAGCAGAAACATTGCAAGGTGAAAAAACATCAAATGTATGTTAAAAAAAACCTGTAGAACACAATATGCAATCGACTTTGATTGTTGTTGTGTGGGAGATTTAATCCTTGCATGTTTTCATTTTTTATACTTAAAAAAAAAATCGCACCTTGCATCAACCTAAAAAACCCACATTTACAATGGGCAGCCTGAGCCAATAGAAGAGAAAGCTTTGGTAGAGTGTTTGCAGAAGGGCAGAGCTCGTGGACAGTAACTAGTAAGGCAGCGTTTAAACGTTTCACAGACTATATATGCATCCCTAATAAATTGACGTCAGGATCGCCGTCTATGTGCGTGCTTGTGCACATGTCGGTTCATTAGCATCTGTACTTTGGCCTGAGAACACCTCTCCCAAGTGTGCTGTGGCCGAGGAATTGTACTTAAAGGCCTACTTCACCGGTTTGAATATGAAGGTGTATTGAATTCTGAGATCCTTTGTAGTATAAATGTGCAAAAAAAAATTAAATCGGTTCATCCTAGCCTGAGAAAAGGCAGAAAGAGTGTTTTTTTAACCCTACATTTCTCCTTCTCGTGACATCACAGAAAGAGAAATATAGGGTTAAAAAAAAACTTACTTTGTAAATATTACTGTGATGTCTTTTACTGTGACATCAAAGTAATATTTACAAAGTAAGTTTTTTTTTTAACCCTATATTTCTCTTTCTGTGATGTCACGAGAAGGAGAAATGTAGGGTTAAAAAAAACACTCTTTCTGCCTTTTCTCAGGCTAGAATGAACCGATTTTAATTTTTTTTGCACATTTATACTACATAGGATTTCAGAATTCAATACACCTTCATATTCAAACCGGTGAAGTAGGCCTTTAAGTACAGATGACCTGATCGCACTGGTCAAACGTACTATACTTTAGGGGGCAAACATACCGGGGCACGTTTCAGATGGACTAGTGTGAGTGCGCCCTCAAGATCTCTTAAAGGTCACATATTATGCTAAATGCACGTTTTAAATGTGTTCCAACATATCCATGGGTCCACGGTGTGCCTAGAGACTGCCAAAATATTAATAAAAATAATAATCTCTCCTTTTCTCACTGACCCCGTTTCTGAAACCCCCACCCCTCCCCCCCAATATACTCCAGTCAGAATTCTCCTCGTTTCTGACCTCACAAACTGGAAAGCCAGAAGCTTCCACTGTGTAGCCCACACCCCTATTTCTTATTGGTCCACGGCCCTGACAGACAGAGGGCGAGGCGTATCTGGCTTCGCTTCCGGACAGGGGTGGGGGGAGCTCAAAGATTGTATATTTACGAGGGGAGCTGCAGCTCTTTTTAAAAAATAGGCCATTGTGAGATTAGCTGAACATCAGCATAGTACAATAAATTATCTGAAAGTTTTTTTCAGCAAACAATTAAAGAAAAACGTATTAGGGACCACTAAGACCATATAATATGGTGTATAATGGCGCTTTTCCACCGCATGGTATCAGCTCGACTCGACTCGACTCAACTCGCATTTTTGGCGTTTCCACCGCAATTTCATGGTACCTGGTACCTGCTAGCGGCTGCTTTTTTAGTATCACCTCGCTCTAGGGACCAAGCGAGCTGAGTCGAGCTAAAAGGTGACGTCGGCAGACGGCCGGCCGCTGATTGGCCAGAGACTACCGTCTGCCGGCTTCATTCTGTTGATTATTCTCCCCTTGATTCTCAACAACTCTCCGGGACTTTTATGTGTATTTTGTCTCGCCGCGTGCAGCCTTCTTTGGCTCTCTTTCATTTGATTCGCATCACAGACCCGATTTTTTTCTCTCCATATATTCGCTAAGCTCACCCATTTGTGTTGGCTGTTGGGGAAGTTACTTTGAACATCCGAGAGGAGACATAGCAGCTAGGCTAAATAGCCTATAGCAGCAAGCTGGGACAGACATGATAGCGAGCGATTACATTACAAGCCTCGGACTGCACTGATTAACTCAATAAAATATTCAGGCTGAGACACGGCTTGCATTTGAAAACACGTATCCTGAAACAAGCACTTAACAGTCAACTTTATCATGCCCGTGTTTACGTGCATAGGGATGTAGCCTACGTGACGCATCCCTATGCTGTGTGGCAGTCACACATCAGGACACACACCCTCCCTTTTAACGGCCCGTAGCAATATTCTTCTACTTCTTTTAGCAAACAGATACAAGGTTTTCTTAAACATTTCTCATCCGTGTTTTTGGCGGTTGGTTCAGTTAATAGTGCAACAACTGCTCGTAATTTCTGCTTTGCTACTTGACTCCGGAGTTGGCTTTCAGCCCCTTACGACAACCCCGCCCACGTCCAGGAGGTACTATTTTCGGTGGAAAACGACCCGTGCTGCTACCAAACCAAGTTAAACTGAGTCGAGTTGAGTTGAGTCGAGCTACATTTTCGGTGGAAAAGCGCCATAATAGAACCGAAAAGTGTATAATATGGGAGCTTTAAGGCAGTGGTTCTCAATTATTTTCTGTCATGCCCCCCCTAGGGGACAGAAATTTTTTCGCGCCCCCCCCCCCTAAATTGAAATAGCCTATTATTGAGAACCTGCTAATATGTATTTATTTATCTGTACAAAACCACTGTATGAGTTTCTGGTACGAGCATTCTGCATACAATCACCTTATTATCAAATTAGATAACAAATATTTGCTGGGCCACATGTGAGCTTATATGTAAGCATTGGTTTCATAAATAAATACAAAATTGCAACTTTCAAATAACGCATTTTTAATGCAACATTGTCTCTAGTAGCTAGCTTTAATAACAATGTCACAAAAGAACACCGCATCTAGAAGAAGTCCAGATGAAATAAGTGAAATGTAAGTATTTCAAATTAAAAGTTAAAATGCCCCTTAAAAGTGTTATGTGGCTGTTAGTAGTTCAAAATGGAGGTAAAATATATAAAGATGTGTCACTTTGCTCGCCTCGTTCTACCAGACTATCGTACTTCATTTCATTTGTATCTGATTGATCTGGAATCGCTCAATTGACAAATGTTAAACTCACTTGAAGACGGGTGTCTGTTGAAGTTTAAAACTATTGGATCTGCCAACCAATCGCATAAAGTTTGGTCGTGACTATGCCACTCCTTCTGTTCGTTGATTGGACCGGCAGAAATCTTGCTGGAGAAAACCCACTAATATGCCGCACTGACTACTGAAGGGAAATTAAAATTGAGCGGAAGTATGTAGGCGGGCGGTGCCAGGCTATCACTTTGCCCAAAGTGGTACTGAATGTAACACTCAGTCTAGAAATGGGGAGAACAATGTTGTAGTTGGATTTGTAGTCATTATTCCTTATCGTTTCATAATGGGGCTGGGAATAGATACATTGAAAACCTTAAAAAAAACCAGTCTGACCAGTCTGCCTGTGCTGATCGTGCTGAGAGCACCAGTCTGCTGTGCTGATGGTGATGGTGCTTTACCCAAGTGCTAACTTGGTTCATAAAGCAAAACTGATAGCTGTACACAGCAGGCAACAGACACAGAGGCTATTCACAGAACTTATGGGAGCAAACTGTGACTATTATGTTTTCATCCATCTTAATTTCCTCTGTCCGTCGTCCCAAAGCGAGTGACGTCGGGAGGAGCTCAACGCTGATTGGCTATCGCGGCGCGGCCGGTGGCAAAAAGTTCAATATTTTCAACTTCTGCGACGGCCGCGCCGTCCTGGCCGCGCCGCGTGAACCGCGCCGCGTGAACCGCTTGCTGCCGGCGCCCATTCGCGCGACGCCGCGCAAAATACATTGACTTTGTACGTGAACTCGTGTGTTCGTACCTTTAGACTTTAACTGCAACTCTCTTCAGTTATTCAATAGAAATATCAGACTTTCCTCCAGCCTCAATTAACTAAACCTTGAGCGGCAGATGCCTCTACTCAGGTTTGTGCCACACTTCACCTCTTCAATGTTGAGATGTTTCTACCTGTGTAGAAACACTTTGATGGAGCCTGTCTGTGGAGTAAAAAACATTCCTAAATAACACCTGGGAGAAGATTATTAAGTCATCGCCTCACATTACAATGAGTAGGGATTTAATTATTATGTGGCAACAGGAAAATGATGGTTTGCCATCTTCATGAAGACATTGTTGACTGCCAGTGGTATAGCTTTAGGTGCTTAGAAATATGCACACAATTGAATACAACCCCAATTCCGAAAAAGTTGGGACGTTATGTAAAATGTGAATCAAACAGAATATGATCATTTCCTAATCCTTTTCGATATGTATTCAGTAAATAGCAGTACAAATACATTATGTTTTTGTTTAAACTGGTCCACAATTGTTTTCTGTAAATATACACAAATATACAATTTGAAAATTGCAACACGTTTAAAAAAAGTTGGGACAGGGGCATGTTTACCGCTGTGTTACATCTCCCTTTCTTTTAACAACACTGAGTAAGCGTTTGGGAACTGAGGACCTTCATTTTCGACATTTTGAAAGCAAAATTAATTCCCATTCTTGCTTGAAATACATCTTCAGATGCTCAACCTTCTAGGGTCTCCATTGTGATATTTTGAAATTCATAATACACCACACCAATGCTAAGGTTAGCATCGGCTCACACAAGTCACCAAAATATTAAACAAGCTCACAGCTCTGGCACCAACTTTGTGAAATATCTTCATCTCATAAGATCTCATAATTGTAGATGTATGACATGTTGACACATTTGTATACATTCCTCCAAATCAAACAAAATTGATTTGGATATCCAACAACGGTTAACTGACCTTGCTCTGAGCAGTTACCTTTATAAATGAAGGTTGATCTGTCAACAGTGATGTCCCTTCAGTTCTCCGCTGTCCAAGTGGATCAATGAACAATCAACACGGCGGCCAGAAATCTATACATATGTTGGCTCACAAGGTAGCGTGAGGCCAAATGTTGTCTGTAAATAACAAGCCTGTTAATAGTTAACTGTTTGATCTAGAACTCTGACATTTTGATGGAGATGACAGTCAAGTTTACTGATTCTGTTATACTGTATCCATCAGTATTCAACGGCATAATTTAAGTATTTCCCACTACCATCGTTTGTCCCTCAAATAACAGTATGAACTATTTTATTCACTAACTCTTAAAGGCTGATCTCGACTCCCAGATGTTCCCAGATTTAATAGAAGCTACTTGGTAACTATTGCTTGTATAAGCTTAAAGTGTGTATTGTGCTTAAAGGCCTACTTCACCGGTGGGAATATGAAGGTGTATTGAACTCTGAGATCCTATGTAGTATAAATGTGGACTTTTTTTAGAAATCGGTTCATCCTAGCCTGAGAAAAGGCAGAAAGAGTGTTTTATGGTCTCACTGTCTAACCCTACAGTTTTCCCAGTTGTGACAT
Organism: Ammodytes dubius; assembly: GCA_026122265.1. Lineage (NCBI taxonomy): Eukaryota > Metazoa > Chordata > Actinopteri > Uranoscopiformes > Ammodytidae > Ammodytes > Ammodytes dubius. Next base: position 2,231,154 of record CM047520.1, read on the forward strand.
CACAAACTGTAGTGAACTGCATTGTTTTACATTAATTTATGGTGGGGGGGTCTTACTGAGTCTACTTATCCGGGCATCGGTCTGTTAGAGCAACCTAATAAGCCGCTCTCTTATTTACTCCTGTTTCTAACTAGAGTTAGTGTTAGTGTTGAGTCTCAGCAGGATCACAGCTTCCAGGTCAATTATTAGTGAGAGGTTTCAAAGTCTTCTGGCAGTGATTTGTGAACGCCCACTGTCATGCATACATTGCCTTGGATGACACTCGGTGGAGGCTTGTTCACTTACCTCATATCACCTTGGCTTTTGTGTACAATATGTTTTATTTGGACGTGCGCCAAGTGTGTGAAAGGGCTGTTAGTTTGGCTGCTTTTACACTCCTGTCGACATCTGGAACTAAAATAATGGAGAAGCCTTATTGCACACTGAAAAATATCTACCATTTTCAGAAAGTTCCACTCCAACAGATGTATGGGAACAACTTTGGCTGTATGCAAATGAGGCAGACAACCTCAGTCTTACACTGTCAATGTTTATTAAGGTAAGAGCATTCAAGGTGCACAAAACCAAGATGAGGGATTAAGGCAGGATATTTGGGTTATCCAGGCTTGCTTTAGCAATGATCCGGTTGCACAAAAGCAGAAGGACATACGTTACCATGGAGATGTATCCTGGGGCCTATTGCATAAAACTAGGATAAGGGATTAACCTAGGATTTTTCGGTTATCCTGGCTTGCGTTAGCCATGATCCGGTTGCATAAAAGCGGAGGGACATAAGTTACCCTGGAGATTCATCCTTTACGTTTAGCCTGGTCCCGACCAGGCTAAACGTAAAGGATAAACTTATTCTTTTGCCTGACTGGCTCAGTCAGCTGTCAGCTGAAGGTGTTTAACAGTTATTCCATGATCTTCTGTGTAATGCTTAAGTTTCAATAACCTGTTTTAAAGTAGGCTACCATATAAAAGACTGCATTGTCATTTAGTTAAATAGTTCTTCTTTTTTATTATTTAACCTGAACCATTTATAATTAACTTAATTATAATTACATTAAAATGAAATTATATAAATTATAATAATTTATGTAATAGTCTGTTCATATTCCGGGCTATATTTATACAATTGATTATCGATGGTAGATGACGTTGCAAATGTGGGTCAAATAAATTCACTTTGTACTTATAACTATATCGAGGTGCATCTAAAACAAAATTAAATATCTATGAAAGTTTCCTTTTTTCTGTAATTTAATTCAAAAAGTGAAACTTAAATATGTTCTAAATTCATTACACATTAAGTGAAATTAATCTAGAATAAACATACTTTTCAGAAGGACATTTCTGATTGGTTGTATGCAATATTCTAATATTTTGAGATACTGGATTTTTTATTCCATGCTCAATCAATCATCCAGGGCGGCAGTGGCGAAGTGGGTAGGAAGATTGCCTCTGGAGTGCAGGGTCGGAGGTTCGATTCCCCGCCTACCCGCCACATGTCGAAGTGTCCCTGGGCAAGACACTGAACCCCACATTGCTCACGATGGTTCAGGGAGCGCCTTGCATAGCAGCTACTGCCATCGGTGTATGAGTGTGTGTATGTGGTAAGATATGTAAAGCGCTTTGGGGCTGAGAAAATCGGCTAGAAAAGCGCTATATAAGTCAAGTCCATTTACCATTTACCATCCAAAAAGAAGGCCTGACATATTTCACTTTGTGTAATGAAAGTTTCACTTTTTGAATGGACTTTCCATGATATTCTATTTTTTAAATGCACCTGCAGACTGCTCACTGTCAACTATTTTATCATAAAACAATGCAGGGACATCAAGATTAGTTGGCAGAGATGACATCCCCTGTATAAAATGAACTGCCCCCTGACTTACGGTTTAAACTAGCAAGGCATTGTGGGAAAATGGGCCGTCTTTTCCATTTTTCCATCAGTAAATCTGTGTTCGATCTCTGGGTCTACTTCTGAAAGCTGTGGGCTGGCACTTAACAGAATGACTTACACCTGGCTTGACAAAGCGGCTCCTTTACATCCTGGATTGGCGTTTATGCAACTGACTAATCCGAAGTGCCCAGGCTAGACTTTGTCAAGGCTGGCTTTATCAATCATCCTGGATGTCTTTATTCCACTTTTATGCAATAGGCCCCTGGTCATGACCAACTTATTATGTTGCCTGATCTGTTCAGTCAGCTGTCACTCCGATCTGAAATCAAGGTGTTCAACAGTTATTCCATTAATTCTGCGTATTGCTTAATTTTTATTAGCCTGTTTTTAAGTACCACATATAGGACTCCATTGTCATTTAGTTAAATAGTCTTACTTTTTATTTATTTAATCTGAACCATTTATAATTAGATTAATCATAATTCGATTAAGATAAAATAATATAAATTATAATCATTTATGTGATAGTCTGTTCATATTGCAGGCTATATTTATACAATTGATTATCGATGGCAGATGACATTGCAAATGTGGTTTAAATGAAGTTTCTCACTTTGTACTTATAGCCATATAGCTGCATCTAAAAAAAAATACAATATATCAAGTACAGTAATATCAATGATAAATTCCCTTTTTTCTGTAATTGAATTGAAAAAGTGACACTATGATATATTCTAGATTCATTACACATGAAGTGAAATTAATCTAGAATAAACATACTTTTCAGAAGGTCGACATTTCTGTATTATGAATCCTTCTTTTTATTGGTTTTATGTAATATTCTAATATTTTGAGATACTGGATTTTTATTTCATGATCAATCAATCAATCAAACAAACATCAAAGAAAAAAAGGCCTGACATATTTCACTTTGTGTAATGAATCTATGAAAGTTTCAATTTTTTGAATGGACTTTTCCATGAGATGCACCTGTAGACTGCTCACTGTCAACTGTTGTATCATTAAACAATGCAGGGGCATATATTGACAGAGAATACAGCTGCTTTCATGAAATGGAACAGCCCCCTCACTTAAGGTCTAAACTAGCAAGGCATTTTGGGAACATAGGGCGTCTTTTCCAGTTCTGCATCAATAAATCTGTGTTCAATCTCTGGGTCTACCTCTGAAAAACTGTGGGCTGGCACTTAACATAATTACTTACACCTGGCTTGACAAACCTTTTCATCCTGGATTGGCGTTTGTGCAACTGACTAATCCAAGGTGCCCAGACTTTGTCAAGGCTGGCTTTATCAATCATCCTGGATATCTGAATTCCACTTTCGTGCAATAGGTCAGGAGTAATCCTGTGATAAAGTCCTGAGAGGACCCTGCTCTTTGATTCTAAAGGACTGACAACAACACCTTTTAGTTTCCTGTTGATGAGTTTTTAAGTAGTTGATACATTTTCTGCTGTCACACTGCATCAGAGGTAAACGTGAAATTATCTCAACATAACGTCACATAGCAGAATGCAGGAATAAGAACTATACAACAAACAGGTTAGGTTCAAGTCCAGTGAGAGGGCCGGATGAAATGTCCTCGCGGTGAAGATTTGTCCATAATATAATAGTTTAAAATTGAAATGTGTCTTCACACAACACACACACACACACACACAACACACACACACACACACACACACACACACACACACACACACACACACACACACACAACACACACACACACACACACACACACACACACAAACACACACACACACACAACACACACACACACCACTCACTATCAGGATATAGAACACAAACACAGATTAGATTAGACATTACTTGGCAAACCACAGCTTCATATGTAAACCACGTGACTTGTTGCTGCTTGCAGAACCTGTTTGCCTCAAGTCTGCTGGTGCATCAGGATAACATGGTTTCACATATCCAGTTATCGCAGCATTTTCAGATCGCATGTAAATAGTACAAATGAATTCACGTAGTAGATGATTTGAATTGCTCTTTCACATGGAGGTTCAAAGTTATTCTACAACAGAAAGTGTTATCGCTGTATTAAAGACACACCTCTTTCATTGATTGAGCCTTGCACTGGGACCTTTAGGAGTTTGAACTACAGACTCCATTTTGGGTAAATAAAACACTTTTGGTGGCGTTTAAAAAATTATTTCCTGGATACATTTAGAACATGATTTCAAGATATAATTATCACAACAGAGTGTGTCGGAGGAAGGTGCAGTACAACTATAGGAATAAGTCCCGCACGCTGTCAGAGGCATGCCTGCTGAAGGTCTTGTTTCATCGTCTATTTCATGTCGCTCATGAAATAATTTGATCAGTGAAAAAAGGATTCAATTTTGCGGGAGTTTTTCCCAAATACTGTATATAATTATGAGCCTCTGTTGATATTCAGAAAAACATTTAGGACACAGAAAGAATCCTTTTCCCTTTTTACATTAGAGTGAATGTACTTCTGGCCCAGTTACAGCAGTAAACAGGCAATGTTCTGGCGCTGATCCTGGAGGCCTGTGATAAACAAACTGTATGCTACATGCTTAGCTCCAAATGATACAGGCAAAGTTAGCAACAAGCTGTTGGAGAAGTGGAACAATTGAACAACTATGAAGCCAATTTGTTTGGCCAGTAGTTAGTGATAACAGACAAAGCTAAATATCTTAAATATATTTGACAGGTGATCAGAAAACAAATGGGATGTTTTGTTGTAGTAGTGTATATAAGAGTAAACATCTGGAACCTATGCACTAAAGTATATCTTGGTTATATTTCTAAACATGTGGCAGGTTGAGTGAATGAGTAAAGTCTCCATTGTACCACAGTAGACTCATTGCACATTTACTATTGTGATAAAAGCATAATTATCCGGCACATATAACGTAGTCTGACCTTTGCATTCCTGCAACCTTTTTGTCTTTAAAGCAACTGAATAGAACCTGGATCCCTGTAAAGTTGAACAGTTTAATACATTGCTGAAGACTCACTTTTGTTACATTGGCCTTTAACACAAGTTGAGACTTTGACACTCCTAACTTTTTTTTTCATGTATCTGTGCTATAGAATTTTTTTTGATTTTGACTTTAACTGTCCCCGGGGAATCTTTGGAATGCATCTCTCTGCATTAATGGCTTTATATCTGAATAATGAACAATAACTGAAACAATGTCTGTTTTTATCATTGTTTAGCATAGATTTTTCAAAGATATGGGACTCATTCTAAAAACATGTATTTAATGTACATTGGGGTTCATAATGAAGACTTATGCAGGTCACTTATTCAGTTCACGCTCATTTTGAACTGGGAAATGTGGAGACTTGGCCTGTCTCCAAACAATGTTCCCAAACCCCTGATTAGTCGAAAGCACAGTGCCTTTAAACACACACACACACACACACACCACACACACACAACCACACACACACACACACACACACACACACACACACACACACACCCCACACACACACACACACACACACACACACACACACACACCACACACACAACACACACACACAACACACACACCACACAACACAACACTATATTATCATACAGTCACAGTCATTGGTAGCAGTTGGGCTGGACCCAGTGTGTGTTGCAGGGGGTTCTCCTCAGGCCACAGGTTCAGTGAAGAAGACTAGAGGGTCTGTACTGCTAATCCCAACAGCTGGTTAGACAGTTTAAACAGTGACTGTATAAACCCCAGTGTCACCACGAACGCCTCATCCAGCAGCCAAGAACCCAAATACTTCACTGCACCCTGGCACTGCTCCCACTCTACTGATAGCCTACATATGGCTTTGATCTTGTATGGGCCCTTTATACTGTAGTGTGCTTTCTTAACCTCACTTGAACCCTTACAAAACAATGATCAAGGAATATCTGTTCCATTAATGTGGCCGGTGTCTGATGTCATCGGACTGATTGCTAGACAAAAGCTTACATAATGTGCCAATTAGGTAACATGGAAAATGCAGTCTGCTGCTGCCATCAATTGGTGACATGTGGGAACTGCACTTCTATCAAAGCAATACTGGAGGAGTATTTATATTGTGTTTGTAATTTTAGGAACATTTTCTAGGGCAATTTTTGAAATATCTTTGAATGAAGCAAATGATGTGTCCATATTTCACAAAGTTTTGCATTTATTTTTTTGCAATTCAATAAACGCAAGAATACATTTATTCTAATCCATGAGAACAATAAAAACATAGTGTTTACTGCATCTACACCTTAACATGTGGAATATATCTAACTTTTGAATTCATATATTTTGGTTAAAATTGAATAAATGTTGACTTTCTCTATTTTATCATCCTGTTGTTATTGCTACGTTTGGAAAAAGCCTGAAGTGATAAGACAAAGGCTTAACTAAATGAACACATAGCATGTGATAAGACTACAAGATAAGCAGCTGATAAGGCCATTAGAATCATAAACATACAATGGATGTTCTATTAAGAAACCTCTTGTGCAATCCAATGTGAAACTGCCAAACAATATGGAGCTTAAAAACAGACCGCAGTCAAATGCTGAAGAAGACAGCTGACCTTCTTCTGCATCACACATCAACAGACTCATATTCCTACCTTTACCTGTGCATGGTGCCACCTTAACTAAGTCTGTTCGCAGCGGCGGACAGTTGCCTTCACGTCGGACAGTTCTCGCCTCCACGGCGCCCATTAATTCCTGATAACTGCCTCGTCGGGCATTAACACTTCCATATATTTAAAGAATGTTTAGGGTCATTGTCCCCTTGAAAAATAAATCTGGGCCCAATATGATGGTACTACGTGCCTCTACAGAATGTTATGGTATACTTTCTTATCCATGATGCCATCTACTTTCACTAAGTCACCTGTTCCTGAGGCTGAAATGGCACCCCACACCATAATACAACCTTCTGTGTTTAACTGTTGGCTAGAGACACTCATTTTTATATCCGTCCCCCATCCCTCCGTCTCCCAGTTTCCGACGCAGTTCGACACTGTTGCACCAGTCATTGTGGTGTTCTCCTCACACATCTCTCATGAGGTTTTTCTTCGGTACTGAGAATTTAGAGATGCTTCATTTCTCCGTCTGAAAGTTTCTTTTTTACTTTTCCCCTTTTTGGTTCTGGTGTGAATTGGTGGCATCTTGGTGGTCTAAAGTGTACTATACAGCGCTTGTGTGTAATAGGCCTAACTTGTTTTTTGTAAGGAAAATGACTAATGTCTTTATCATGGCTCTATTCATGTTTTATAGAGCATAATGATGACTTTGTTGATATTTCATTTGTTTTATGGGTATTTTAATGGCCAATTCAACAAAAACAAATGAAATGCCAAAGTGTTCTATTCATTTTGGCCACCACTATACAGTATATCCATTTTTTTTTTTTTTTTTTTTAAGATATTTTTGGGCATTTTTATGCTGTATTTGATAGTGCAGAGAGACAGAGGTGAAATGGGGCAGAGAGGGGAGTGGACATGCAGAGAACAACCGCGGGCGGGAATCGAACCCAGGTCTGCTGCTGGGCCCGGCCCGGGAGGGGGACGACAGTATATCCATTTTTAAGTGTCATTGTATTTTAATCTTCAGAAATGCATCACATTCTAAAAAGCTCATCATGTTTTTTTATGAACACTGAAAAGTCACGTGAAAATAATACAAGAAAAAAAAAGAATCTGTGAACTTCACTCAGCCTTCTTCTTGAAAAACACTGTTCCCTCACTAGATGGAGTACTTGTTTTTCAAATGGCTGTTGGCCCAATACTCCCCACTACATATGATATCCTGGATGATAAGACAAAGGCGTTTCAAGGCTAGTGTATTGAATTGTTTCCTTATCTGCTCCGTTGTCATTGTTTCCTTGGTTGCTGCCCTCGGTTTGACCCCTTCAATACTTCCCCCTGAGCTGGCGCTGCAAACTCAGATAGATAGTGGTACAGCTTACACCACTGCCTGCTGACAGAGATAAGATTTCATATACACCACAGGGCAGGACTCGCAACTCCATCCATCCAACATGAGAGCTGTGTTGTTCTCAGCAACAAACAAAAAAAAAAAAAAACGCTTTGAACAATATCCCTCAAATGTAGCAAACCAGTGCTCTATACTGGAAAGTGTGCCAGGAGCTAAACATTAAAAAAAAAATGTGCCGGGGTTATGCCGAGTTCTTCATTTGTCTTGCATGCCATCTGTAGCTGTAGGAGAAAAACTAGCAGACGTTGTGATTATTAGGGCAACATTTTATTTAATATTCTTGTCAGGTTCAGCACTGATGATAAATTAAATATTGGGTTTTAAATGTGGGAAAATGAATGTTGGGTGTGTTAGATTCACTTTGTTAAAGTGGATTAAATAAAGTATGTGCTGATAAACTCATAATTTAAATTGACACAGGGGAGCCAAAATTTGTCAAAGAAACATTGTAATTCACAAATCTCCAGAAATGCAGTTTACAGTGTGAATGCTTTATTCTGAAAAGGAATATCTATAAAGGTTAAATTTTTTCGAAATGCTGGGTGAATCCTGATGCACCTCCACTGTCTGTCACTCTTTTCCCATGTTAGTGACAAATTCTTCTGTTTCTGTGATGATGCAATCCAGCGCCATTCTCTGTGCTGTAGCCTGCCTGATGGAGCCATCTCTCCTGATTGCTCCTGTGCTGTCTCCCCCCCTAGAGAGTTCACAGGATTGAATTACACGGGCCAGAGCTTGATGAAACCACGGTACAAAGTCATCCATCAAAAACCCACCAACGTCCACATGATTTCCTCCGTCCTATCCGCTGTGATTAAGTCTCATGTGATCAGGAATAACTGAAGCGGGCGGAGGTTAACAGCAGGGCGCTGAAATGACACGTTTAAGAGTTCAAGATGGCTTTTTCAAAAGGTCGGAGCTTTCCGACTGCTCATTGCTTCTCTGTTCACTATCTTTACATGTTGCCATTTTTGATGACGAGCAAACCTATCCTCACCCAAACAGTCAGATGGGTAAACAAGCAAAAAAAAACACACACAAACTAACAATCAAACAGAAAATGTATACATAAACGAAGGCAATCAACATCCACAATAAAACAAACAGTGACACACAAGTCCAAGCGCAAGCAACACAATCCTTAATCAAATAGAAATACCGCCCGGCAGTTAAATTCCTGTGTGAGGGATAGAATTGCAGAATGGGGAAAGAACAGAGGGGTATAGGCAATGCTTTAGAGATAAAGCTCCTAAAAGCTACAATAAGGTAAAAGGTAATTGCGAGCTGACAATTTGTAAGGTCACAGTGACCTTTGACCTCAAATATATTTTGGCATTTTCAAGCTTTATTAGATAGTACAGAGTTGAAATGGGGAGACAGAGAGAGAGGGGGGAATGACCTGCAGTAAAGGTCCACAGGTCGGACTTGAACCCGCGACCACTGCAACGAAGGCTGTAGCCAATATGGTACGCGCTCTATCCACTACACCACCGGAGCGCCCCTATTCAGTTCATCTTTGAGCGAAAGTCGACATTTGTGCAAACTCAAAGGGTTCTTGAGAATTTGTGTACACAATATGTGAGGTCACAGTGACCTTGACTTTAGTCTGACAATGAAGGGAAGCTAAAATCATAGTCATTTTAGTTTTGTTTAATCCCAGCTGCAACGTTTTGGAGCTTTTCTAAACTTTTACTTGGCAGCTAAGGTCCGCGCCACACATCCTGCGTCTACCACTGGAGTGCCTCTGTTACTGCTGCGCCTCTCTCTCGCTGTTGCCGGCCACACATCCAGCGTCTCAGCTGCTGCAGCGCTGCTTCTAAAAGCCCTGTCGTTCTGCATAGAGTTTTCATAGATAACTCCCATTAATAGCAAGATGTTTCATGTCATCTTATGATACATATGATGAATATTGTGTTTCAACAGAAATCCAAATCTCTATTAGTTAAAGCAGAGAGCCTTACAGTAGTTTGTGCCAACAACAACAACAGTCAACATATTGGATGTTTATTAAAGATCACCTATTATGCTTTTTCAACTTTTATGACCTATAAACGTTGTTATAATGATTTATAGTCATATTTAACCATACTAAAGTGTCAAATAATGACTTACATGTATTAAGACGTATTCCCTGCTGACCGTCTGGGGTGGCTGTGCAGAGCGCTAAACACTAGGCAGCCGGTCGCGATTCACTTTATCTACGTAGATTAATCCGGATTGTCCATGTATGGTAATGCTGCAACATGCTCAGCGCGCTCCTGCCATGCCCCCACCTGCCTGCTCAAATCTGCCCACACACCGCTGAAAGTCTTCCGATCACAACGGAGTGGGGTTGGCAGGAGGGGGGCGAGGGGGCGGAGAAGGACGAAGCCTAGTGTGACAGAGACTGCTGAAATCGCCAGATGAGAGGAAGAGTTTCCCGAAAATCTACATAATTTTTTGTGCTGTGATTCGTGTCAGGTTGCTCTATAGGAGTCATTAATGAGAAATTAAGACCAGAAAAGTAGTATTATTGGTGATCTTTTAACTTTCCAGTTTATGTAACGTTTTACTGTCTTATGCCTCTTAGAGCAGTTTGTTCCGGTTATTTTGGCTTTCCATTTGCCAAAAGTTGGGTAGGATACGGATATAAGCAAGCCTAACCGCTCTAAGCCGCTCCCATTTTCGGTACTCCTCCGTTGGGGTACCAGCCGAGATTCTTAAAAGCGAGCTGTCCTGCTCTGAGCTGCTCCGACCCGACCCGCTCTACTCGCTGGAAAGGAGGCATTAGGCCCAGGCCACTACATCAGTTAACACACTACAGCGGCCACACATCCAACCGCAGACAGGAAAAATAGACCCAGGATGCTTGGCCCGGGCCTAAGACAGTAAAATGTTACATAAACTGGACAGTTTAAAAAACATCCAATATGTTGACTGTTGTTGTTGTTTGAACAAACTACTGTAAGCCCTATGAAAAAGATCCAGACAGGACATGTAGTGTATCAGTAGCATCTCTCTTCTACTATATAGATGTCCACTAAGCCTGGATGAGCCACGCTTTATCCTTTTACATAGGCTCAATAATTATTTCTCTCTCCGGCACAGCCCTGGCAGCTCTTCTCCATCCGTCAATCAATGACAACTAAGAGCCCTCAGAGCATGGGGACAAAGTGGGCATTGATCAAGCGGGTGTGTGTGTGTGTGTGTTGTTGTGTGTGTGTGGTGTGAAACATGTTGGTAATACAGTTGTTCGGCCCCTCTGTACTGTTTCAATGGGGAAGAAGCACCTGGCCTTGGAGCATCGTTCAGACCAGGGACTAGAGAAGATGATGGACTGCTGATCCATGTTCATCTTCATGAGGACAGCATCACTCTGTGCTTCGTAACCCCTTTAAATACAGGCTACAGGCATGTCCACCCAATGCTGTATATGGGTTGAAAAGATGTCAGGGATTATTTTTATATCCAAGTTGAAAACTACTGTATATAAAAAGGTGAAGTGAACTATTATGGAACATTATCCATTATGCAACCCTCTAAAGGACACTCATTTTAGGTAATCACCTTGTTTTTTCCATCAAACCATAATGTCAGAGAATATGATCAATATCCTATTTGTCTCCGGTACACAAACTGCACAAGGACTGGAAGCATGGGAAAAACTTTCATCAAAAGCCAGAAAAAATAAATACAAATAAAATTATTAGACACAATGTAGAAGGACACTCTATTGAGGGTTCCTTTCCCTTTTGTGCTGAGGTGGAACGTGATCCCCGACTGCAGCGGCAGGTATTACCAGTCCATCTGTTCCCCTGGTGTTGAACAGTGACCTGTCATCATGTGTTCCACCCTTCAGTAAAGCTTCAGTTCTGGATCATCCAAACCCAACCTGGGTCTAGAAACAGCAGAGAGAATCTAGGTCCAGCTGTCAGCAGCCTCCTCTTCTCTTTCCTCTGTCCCATGTCTCCTCCAGTCCATGTGGACAATGCTGTTCTTTGAGTGTCTGTGGACAATGAATCTAGTTTGAATCTCTTTAAACAGTTAATGGCTTCTACCAACTTAAGATACAGTATGTCCTGTTTGTTCTAAAAGGACTGTGTTACCATGTGACAGCCTCCCTGTGTTTGTTTTCTTTTTCTCTCCCAGTCCTTCCTCTGTGTCTCTGTGTGTCTTGTTGGACAGTCATTACTAAAGTTGAACCCTCTGAGGCTCCGTGCAGAGACACAGGGGATCTCCCTCTGGTGGACTCCAGGTACAGCCTTCTCCTCTTTCTCTCTGGGCTTCAGTACAGAAGAAACATGTGTTTAAATATCTGACATCTCAAATGATCTGCATGGAGTGATGTAACACCTACCTGTTGCCATGCCGCGCAGCAGCAGTGGCCATCTTCCTTTATTCTGGACGTGTCCTTTGGGCCTGTGTTGGATTCTGTTTGGAGAGAGGGGCGTTTTGGAGTGAGACGTCTGCCATGAGGACGTCCTCTGTGGGTGTTACACAGTGGACATACAGTATGTCCTCTGAGGGACAGATTGTCTATGAGAGCTGGGAGCTGCTACATAGACTCATCCTGCTCTCTGACTTAAACTTACTAAAACACACAAGATTTGGATCAATGTTTGGACTATTTGTCTACTGTGAAGAGAGGGGCAAAGCTGTCAACAAGGAACCATCCAAGTTGTGTACAGTAAGGATGGGACGCTGTTGACCTCAACTGAGGAGGTTATCGGCAGTGGAGCAATTTGAGGAACTCCTGAATTCGACTAACACACCCTCTATGGTAGAGGCAGAGCTGAAAGCTGATGGGGGATCATCATCAATGTCTCTGGTGGAAGTAACTGATTGAAAATTAGGGCTGTCTAAATTAATGTGTTAATTTGGATATTAATTTAAATTATGTAACACATTAAAACATATTACAGCAGTTAACACAGTTTTGTATACTTCCTGTCACATGTTCACCTGAGCAGCCAAGCTATCAAAGCGAGCCGATTAATTTAACCTAGATGAATTACAATTTGTTTTGCGATTAATTAGTTAATTTTTTTAATCCATTGACAGCACTGTTAAAATATAAACCCAACACACAACCACAGATAGACATTAGTTAAAGATGAAATGGGTTAACACACATATTAAATAGAATGGGAGCTCTTGAGGAAAAGCCTCTACTCTAGCTGTACAATCCCTTTTAGCATCACTGTGTCTGATAGCATTGCAGAGCTGACTGCAATCATCCAAAGCTCTCTGAGGAGTACGCTGTGCTATCGATGCCCATCACACTGAAATATGACAGGCATTAGGCCTCGCTCGCTGACTTAACATTCTTTTAAAAAGGTGCATTCCTTTTAATACAGTATGTGCCGTGTGAAGAAAAGCCAGGGCAGAGGAATGTAACTGTCTGAATCAGACAGTGACAGGTAAGTGTGACGGGCCGGGGGTCTCCCTGCATGGACACTGATCTAAAGCGCTGTGTGGCAAATGGCAAATCCCCCCGCAGCAAATAGACTTTGTGTAATTATGTCGGTGATTGGAGCAGGGGAGGAACATATATCCTCTCGGCTCCTGGGAATCACACCAAAGTTGTCTTGCCCGCTTTGAGCGTGAGTCAATAGAAAGACAAATGACAACATTTCCTGTCAAACGCTAGACATTAACAGTGGCCCCGGTCTTTGTAAAGCCCAGAAAAACGACTATACATGAAGACATTTCTTACAGCACAACACAAGCTCAATTGCGCCTGAGATCTCTGATGAGCTGCCACAGTGGGAAAGGATTGGGATCTTGAGTGTTAATCTGGGATGGTCAGCTGAGGCTTGTCTGTAGCAGATCCAGACCTGATACAGATGCAATTTGGATTTTTTTTAAGGAGCTGGAATAAGACTGTCAGGCAGAAATGACAATTGTGATCATTGTGTTTTTCAAAGCTCCAGTTCTGTGCAGCGAATTAAAGGTGTTTCCATTCCCCCTCCTTTCATCTGACCCCAGCCACATGATGGATCTCAGACAAATCTCTCAAGGTGAGACAATGCAGGTGAAAAGTGTATTTAGTTTTTATAACATATAGAGTTCATCATGGAACTTTGCCAGTTGATTAAATTTTTTGTACTTTGTAGGCTACACATTTTTCAGAAATGTTTGAACAAATATGTAAATTTGGCAACATTAACATGTTAATTAATCCATTTAAAAAAACCAAAATATAGATATTGGATAAAGCCAGAGTTCAATTCTTTATAAGGTTTTTATAACATATTAATGTCCAAAGTTTTAAAAGAACAGAACAGATTTGGGACAAAGTGACACTGTTACAATATGCGCTCCACATTAAGCATGAAAATAACCGACTGATGCTCTGTGATGTAGGTAGATGGTAGAAATTGCGAGAGACCTTTTAGCTTTTTACTCGCCAAAGTAAATGCCAAGTTTTTCCTCTACTTGTTTTGCTTCTGTTTGTATAATTCAGTTCATAGCCATTCATCCCAAAGTCCACACCTTTCTCAGTGCTGATCCAAGTCTCTGATATTGCTATACTGTTAAATAGGATCTTGAGCGGTTTAATATGTTATTGTATCCTGTGGAAGTTGGCATATGCAGACTTCTGCTATTAAAGTGGATAATGTTCTGATTGGAAATTGATATTAAATTGCTTATCTGTGTAATAAATGCAGCTGTTGTTGATATTGTTAGAAACAAAACAAAACAAAACATTTCCTATTGCACTGTGTACAAATAGAGCAAGGAGACATCTTAAGCCATAGGAACCAATGACATTCGTATGCTCATACAGTCCTCCTTAAAGGAATACTTCACCCATACGGAACCAGCGTTCTATCATTATAAAATAACTATTATAATATAATGAATGAGGTTTTTCTTCCCTCAGTCTTCCCTTAGTCTGCCCTTGGCCCAGCTGTCCTGTTAATCCTAGCCCTTACTGTGATGTCACAGTAAGGAAAATTTAGGGTTAGACAGTGAGACCATAAAACACTCTTTCTGCCTTTTCTCAGGCTAAGATGATCCGATTTATTTATTTTTTGCACATTTATACTAAATAGGATCTCCGAGTTCAATACACCTTCATATTCCAACCAGTGAAGTAGGCCTTTAAGATAAAACAATAGCACAAGACAGGAGCACTTAGAAACAAATCTCTCTTTCCTGTCACGCTACACACACACACGCACCACACACACACACACACACACACACACACACACACACACACACACACACAACACAAAACACACAACACACACACCACACACACACCCCACACACACAAACACCAGAATCATTATCTACAAGACACAAGGTCAGGAGTGGATTTCCTTAAAAAACACAGGGAGCTTTCGATCTATCGATTGGGGTCACCTCATCTGCATCTTCCCCTGCTCTGGTGTCTACCACTGTGGCTCCCCTGCCAGCCGGCCGGCCTGCGCTGGGAGCTAACAGAGTGAGTGGGTGTGGGAGACTAATTGAGTGTCGAGGGCTGTGTGAATAAAGCCACTCTGGTAATCGTCTGGCTCAGCAGCAAATGGGAGCGATAAGGAGCGCTGAGTTGATATGGTGTCAGAGAGAGGAGTTTCCCAGCCCTCCTCTGCCATCACTCTCCCCTTTCTCTGTCTGTCTGCAAGAGCAGGGCACTGATAACATCTCCAGGAAGAGGAATGCACACTCAGCCCTCAGTGCTGATAACAACATCATCTTTTGCCACTGAATGGGCTGCAGGGGGGGAGGGGCGATGGATTACATTAAGAACTCAATGGCAAACCCTACCATATCTGAGGTGCTGCTGTGTACAGTTGAAGTGACACCCCCAAGGCCCAGTGAAGTCCAGGGACTACAACAACCAAACCTCTGTAATACTGTGTGAGCCAGCTTCAACTCATAAACATGGTTACCACTCTCAGATTACTTTATATTATTTCAGTGATTCTTGAGAAGTGGGACAAAACAGGGTGCAATGTTGAAAAAATACAAACCCTATGTTTAGTCAAATTAAATTACATGTATGTATCCAACATATACTAAGCTACTGAGCTACGCTTTGATACAACCCCCCAGCTTCTGTCCTTTTTATCAAAATGGGCTTTTTACATTGCCATTCCTTATTTAGTGTCAACACCGTCAGACACCAAAAACACAAATACATTTTCCCTCAATTTATGCTAGACACATGTATAGATAGATAGATATGTATAGTGATCACAAGTATTCACCAAGACTGACAGAGGCCACAAAAAATATTTTGAAATGTATATGAATATAGATATTTTATGTCGATTTTGTCATGATCCTGCCTGGGCCTTCTTGCCTCTGTGTTGTTTTGCCCTTTGCCCGTGTGCTTGTCTGGTGTAATTGCAGGGTTGGAGTCAGGTGAAGCACTCACAGCTGCCAGCAATCACTAATCAACCGCTCTTCATATACCCGGCCCGACCTTCCAGACACTGGCAGAATGTAGTCTCAGTTCCTCACAGTCAGTCGCTCTTCCTAGCTTACCTACCTGTTTGCAGCTCTGTTTGCATTTTGCCTCATCCTAATTCCTGTTCTCTCTGCCTCAGCTCTCCCGGCCTGACTCCAACCACCGGCTCCAACCTGCACCAGACAGCACTTCCTCCCGGACCCCTTTGCCCGCCTGCTCTAGCCTGCTCTCGCCTGCTCTCGCTCAATCCCCTGGACATTCTCCGTTGCTCTCTCCCTGGACCCCCCCAGGACAGTAGGATTTCATCGGATCACGGCCCGAACCCCCAGCGGATTCTGTCTAAATAAACATTCTTAAACTGGTACTGTCTCCGCGCCTGTGTCCTCCCTGTCCAGCCGTAACAGATGTTCCTCTATGTATGTTCTTCAGTTGAACTGTATAATAGAATGTTTACTTTAAAATTATTCAACATCAATCAAGATGTGTTCCAAATTTTAAAACACATTCTCATATTAGGTGACTGGTTATATTTTCACATATACCAACCATTCCTCCTACAACAACTATGAAATATCATTATGTATTGTTATCAAAATAATATAAATCTGACGGAGTTGACAAGTATATCTGACAGAGTTGACAAGTATATCTTATGAATTTGACATATCGGACGGTGGTGACAAAACCCAGATAAACATCTAATACATGGGAATAATCAATAACAGTGATTTTATAACAGCATATTATTGGTTGAGCGTTAATTCAAGATTCACATTACAGTCTTTCAATCAGACTTGCTCTAACAGACTCAGACCAAATCGCCTCACTTTGTATATCATCCTGTACTTTTTTAAGAATCATCCATGACAGAAGAAGATTGTGAGAGTTTACACACTCCCCAAAATTGCCATCACATTGCATCTTCTGCTGTACTAATCATTTGTGTGTGGCTGTTTCCACAATGTAATATAAAAATGTTTTGATGTATTGCTCGTCTTATACATTTCCTTCAGGCCTTCGATAACAGGAAGTTACAATTGTTGGTTGGGAGAATGAAGCTCTCTGTGTTGTTCCTCTAACTAGGTCATGGTATGCCAAATATAAACAGCCCCCAAATCCCCTATCCCAAAGATACAGATGACAATATTTTATATTTTTCTCATGGAAAATACATCTCATGGGGGGGGACCCAAAACAGCAATGAATGTATCTATAACAAGTATTGTGTGTGTGTATAGCAGCCTTGATGTCATTGCTTTGTGCCACATTGCTACATTTCTGTCCAAAAAACTATTCAATAAAGTGAGCCCCACTGTTGCACTGGGTGACATGTTCCTTCGTTACTATGAACAGTTTATTTTCTTTTCTGCCGCCCCAAATACGCACCAGAACAACAAATATGGTTTAATCACAGGCAGGACTTCAACATGTACCAAGCAGTTAATGTATTAACAGCTAATGAAGTAATTATATTTCATGCCTTAATGTAATAAAAGCTGATAATGTAGTAACTTGCCAATAATGTAATAACATTTCTGAACCAATATCGTGACGGCTTTTTGCCCATAAGTCAGAAGCCTACATTATTTGTTGCTACATTATTGTCCGGGTTTTAAAAATACCTTTTAAAAATGTCATTCCTGAAACCGATAATGTAATAATATACTTAATCACTTTATTATTATGTATTGGTTATAAAGTATCACATTGCCTTACTATGTCAAATTTGAAATAATATAATTTATTTTTCCATGATAGGGACAATGCTCATTCATTAACAGACATGATGCTGTAAATAAGCCAGAGTTAGCTGCGTGTGCTCATTTTCATCCACTAAGGCACATACTTGCTGAAAGACTTGCCCCCACACACACATCGACTCTACATTATGGGCAAAAAATTATTACGTTACCGGTATAGACATTGTATCACACTATTGGCAAGCTACTTCATTAGTGGTATGGTTACATTAACAATGGATAGATGATAACGTTATTGTCTGTTATTGCATCATCAGCCTTTCTAACATCATTGGCTGCTACAGTGAAGTTTCAAACAGACCGGACATGTCAGTGGTCCTTTGTTTCTAGGTAGACTTTCAATGCTCTTCCATGACATTTTATGACGAACATTTAAGAGAGTATTATATCCCTATTTTGAATAGGTGAGTCACTGGAGGATGTGTTTACTGCCCACATCTATATGATGGACATATGTGCACCAACTGTAAGATGATTAAAGGTTCAGTAAGAGGAATGGTCAGTTAAGCTAACTTCCTGTCAGTGACTACTGTTAGCAGTCCCCTGACTCGTCCCAACGTCACCACATTAATGCAACGTTATGTATAATGTTACTGTTATCTAGCATCATCTCAGATCCGTAAGTGTGATAAAACATGATAAAAAACCATCAAAACAGACATTGGGAAGGATTTTGACCTGCTCCGCCATTGTAGGCGCATACACATTCACCCATCTCTCGCTCTGCGCGTGCACTGGCAGTGAGACGGGTGCCGGTTTGTAGCGTTCTCTCTTCTGATTGGATACCAGTTTCGGGATCCCCGAAAAGTTTATTTGCCGATTACATGCAGAGCAAGTGACTGAGAGATCGGCTTTATGAAACGTGCACATTATGTAAGTGATCACTGTTTGAATAAAGAGCGATTTAACACTTATATTAACATAAATAAATTGCTTACTTCGGCAACACTTTACACTAAGGTACACAAAAAAGAGTAGTTACTGTTTTTAAAAACACTAACTACTCTTTTTGGAAGAGTAACTACTCTTTTTTGTGTACCTTATTGTAAAGTGTTACCCTTACTTCACCTTTAAAGTGATATTACTCCTCAGGCCAACAGCTGTAATCCACTCAGAACCTGATGAAACATTCTCAAAGTTTGGGCATCTAGCTCCCTGATAAGTGACACTCCTGTGTTTGACACACAGCGTAGAAACACATTTAAGGAAAGGAGAGAAGCTGGTTACACATCTGAATGTCTAGAGATGAAGTCAAATCATCAGCGGAGAAGCGTATTCAACACAGCCATTAGTTACTTTTGTAGAGGCACTAGTGATTGACCTAGACTGTATAGTAGACTGTATTGATGTGATGTAAGTAAAGAACACCTATCAGTTTGTCCTTCACTAGTCTCCTGTCTGAGCTGTATGGGTTCAGAGCCTTTTAGGACACTGGGCTGGATAAAAAAGAAAATCATTCTGATTCTCCTGCCTTCTAGAGTTACTTTACGCCAGAGAACACTATTGTTTTCATGTCAAGCCTACTATGCATATTTTGTTACTCCAAAAAGCAATCTATAGGTTTTTGGGATTTCTGTGTTTCTGCCTGGTGTGGAAAAGAAATAAATGAACGTCAGCCCTGAATGTTATGAAATATGACAATTTAAGATTCCCTCAATCACTACAGAAGTAAGCAACTTTAGAGGACCCCTTGAGAGGTTACATAGGCCTACATCTTTAGGGGCACTTTACACGGTGAAAACGTGAGTTTTCCCGTTTTTGGTTTTAAAAAAAAAAGCCCGTTCAGACACAATTTATCTGACATCTTCACCCGTACACAAAGTTTTCAGAGGAAACGGGCCGAAATCGCTGAAGTAGCAGCCATGCCAAGCCAATAGTCAGCGGTGACACAGCCTAGTAGATAGCTCTTCCGGTACAATTTGATGCATAAAACCTTACTGTAACCGAAAATTAATGCCACTAACGTTCATAAAGCGGTTGGTGTAAGCTTGGGGTTACAAATATTGTAAAAGACAAGCTTATTTCACCGCATTGAACTCGGAAAAACAGCAGACTTGCTGATAGTGAAGGGGCTTCGTGAGCGGATACCTTACTGTTAGGCGTACTTCAGAATAAAAGTCAACTCACGTGTGTCCAGCGAAATGCTATGAATGTTTAGCCAGTGAAATGCTTTTACTGTGAAGCCGTAGCCTTAATGCTCTTTTTGTTGAACAGTAGCCTAACTTAACCGCTGCACGCTGATAGTGTTTTTTTTAATGTAGAGAGAGCCGTGTCCCTGGCATATAGAAGTGACACACGTTTATTTAGCTAGAAAAACAGGCAGAGCACAACTCTTTCCCTATTTGCTTGTAGGAGCGATTGGTGGCACGATAACAAATTCATCAGCAACAGCACAACGTCCATGCGCACAATGAATACAGCTCGGTGATCCGCCATTGTTGTTGTTGTTTTCCAACTGGCGCACATGGACCTACAAAGACGGCGCATGCCTATTTATATCCAAACGCAATGCGCATGTGTGAGGGTGGAGCCGTGACGTCAGCGTTATCAGGGGAAATGGTTTCGGTGTTTACAGGAAACCAAAACCGTTAAGTTTTCCAAAAAATCCTCCCTCGGAGGTGATCTCAAAAATCTGCGGTTCATGCCTGCGTTTGCGTTTGCGTTTGCTGTTTTCCTGTAAATGATATAGTGCAACCGCAGAAATTTTTCTGCGTATGCACCGTTTTGCGTGGCCGTGTAAAGTGCCCCTTAGTCTATCCACTTTTCATCTTTAATATTTAAAAGTTTAAAGGTTCAGTAAGCAGAATGGTCAGTTTAGCTAACTTCCTGTCAGTGACTGCAGTTAGCAGTCCCCTCCCTCGTCCCTACGTCACCACATTAATGCACTGCAGTCCTCAAGCAGCGAGTTATCTAGCATCATCTCAGATCCCTAGGTGTTATAAAAAAAACAGACATTGGGAAGGATTTTTTAGCTGCTCCGCCATTGTAGGCGCATGTACACATTCACCCATCTGTCACTCTGCACATGCACCCGCAGTGAGACGGGTGCCGGTTTGTAGCGTTCTCTCTTCTGATTGGATACCAGTTTCGGGATCCCCGAAAAGTTTATTTGCCGATTACATGCAGAGCGAGTGACTGAGAGATCGGCTTTATGAAACGAGCACACTACATAAGTGATCACTGTATGAATAAAGAGCGATTTAACACTTAAATTAACATAAATAAACCGTTTACTTCACCTTTAACATAAATAAATTGCTTACTTCACCTTTAATATCAACTTGAAGAATTGGTGCTCTATACTTTTTGGGATGATAGTCTGCTGTGGAGAGTGTGAGAACTGTGGTAAATGGACTATACGTTTTGAGATTGTATTAAAATACAGTGCAGCTGCTTGGATCAGCATTATGCCTTAATGAAAAGGCAACCAGATTTTAACAATCACTGAAAAGTAAGACTCCTTGCTTCTTTCCAAAAAGTGATGCGTCTAAACACCCACCAACAGACAATTCAGCGTATAGGGGTCTCCATGTGCACCAGACAATGCTGCCCTGCTGAAGCCATCAGTGAGGATAAAGTGTGTTGTGTGTGTGTGTGTGTGGGTAAGCTGTGCACCTCCTAAATGGTGGTGTCATGTGGTTTAGCGGTGTCAGTTTAAAGGAGCGCCCCCCATCAAACTGGGTTACAGACCCCGTGTTGCCGTGTTTTGCTGCGGTGGCGCGCCCGTTAGAAATAATATAGCGCTCCTGCTGTGTCTGTGAGCAGCGGCTGCGCGCTTGTATGTCGGGTCGGTTACCCCCCCGTGCCAAAGGACTTCACCTCTCCACCCCTAAGAGGAAATAACCGCGGCTCTTCTCTCCGCTCGGCTGCATTCAAAGGCAAAAGGTTAAGGAGCATCAACTTATACGGATACAAGTTTGAAATAAAGATGTCAGAAGGACCAGCTGCGGAATGCGGGTAAGTTTTCCTGTCATACAATATTTGGATGAGGCGAATTCTGCGGGAAAATACTCGTGCCTTATAAATCATTTAATGTGAAATGAAAAAGCCCTGCAGGAAAAGTTATGTGACATGGGAATGGGTTACAGCTCGTTCATTGTGGCGTTGAGTGTCGGTCGGTGGGTGAAGTGGGTCACGGAATGACGCGCGGCTGCTTTCATCCAGGCTGGCACCTGCTGACGGCGGCTTTATTTTGGCGCTTCTGGAAGCAGATCGAGCTCTGGAGCGCGGACCAACTGAGCATCCAAACAACTTCAGTGGCAGCCATATACAAGGTCCCAGCTTACTCGCGTTTAGATTGGATGTGGTGATGCTGCTTTATATGGCCAGAGAGAATGAACGTGGTGCGTTGGCAGAGACAGTTTGGATGAGGATGATGATGATGATGAAGAGGATGGAGGTAATGAGCGTGATAGCACGTACCTGTTGCAAGTCTTAATTGACCAGCAACTGATGCTTTTATTTTTTACCTGATTGATTTTGCACACAACAAACTTATATTCAATTACAAAACAGCAATCTTAGCATAGCCTACTTCCCCTATTAAATGGACAGTATAGGCCTACTTATATAACGCTTTTCTAGTCGTAGCCTATCTGTCCACTCTACTTGCTTTACACTACTGTCATAATCACTCAATGATGACAGAGGCCGCTGCCCATCAGAAATCCTGAGGCTTCAAACTACATTGTTTGCCTCTCACTAAACCGTTCACACACACACGAACACACACACACACACACACACACACACACACACACACACACACACACACACACACACACACACACACACACACACACACACACACACACACACACACACACACACACACACACACACACACACACCTATGGCAGCAGCTACCATTCAGGGTGCAAGCTAACCGTCGGGAGCAATTTGGGGTTCAGTGTCTCATTGACAAGGGAAATTTCAGCATATGGCAGGAGGCGGGGGGATCCAACCAACAACTCTGCAGTCAGCATAGACGACTGCTCTACCTGTTTAGCCACAGCCGTCCCCATTCTAATGTGTATTTCAGCTTCAGTCAGTAAATGCATTGCAAGTGTATAGTCAATGATAAAGTGATTGATGTTCAAGAAAGAGAAGTTATTTGGTTTTTAAACACAGATACAGTGTGGTGCTGGAAAATGCATGTTTTCCTCATTAAAAAAACATGCATTGGGACTTGAAGATGATAAAAGAAAGCAGACATGACTGTTTGAGCTGTTCTTCTCTCTCCCCCCTCCTTTACCTGGGTGTCAGTGCGCTCCTCTCCTCTCCTCCTGCAGGCTCTCTCTCTCTGCCAGCTCTGCTTCTCCCTGTTTCCAAAGCTCATTTCCCATGCCTTTCATGCTCGCAGTTTAAAAAGCCCTTTGATGTTTTCCCTGGCGCTGACTGAACCCTGTGCATTTCAAAGCCACCCTCTCTCCACCACCAGTATGTTAATGTCTCTGATTGACTTATGCATCTTTTAATTAACCCACTTGTATGCACGGCGCGTGTGCATTGTCCTCGGTTGAAATTCCATGGGGGGAGGGGAGGGAGGGGGGGACACACCAAGCCTGTGACAGAATGACGTGCTGCTGTCAATTGGAGGGCGGGGTGGGGGGGTGGGGGGTTTCAAAAGTCAATGGCATTTATTGCTGGAATGGATCCCCATGGTTTGATAGTGTACTGCATACTTGTTTCCTCCTTGCATTTGTACACTGGTTGGTTGTAGTGATTAAGACTTCAGCTATATACACCATGCAATATTAATGACTGTGGAAGATATCAAAGGATGAACCTCGCAAATGCAATAGCCTGGAGAGAGCCTACATTAATAATGTGCTTTAATTCCATCAGCGATTCCAGTGTTTCTTCTAGCTTTCATGTTGAGCTTTGCGCCCCCAAATCAAAGCCTTGGTTTTGATTATTCTATATGGCCTACATTTCCACTTCAGGATCATTTCTTACTTTTGTAAGAAATTATATATTTTTTTTTCTCCAAATGTCACAGAAAACTGTGCTGCTGTATTTGAAACGTGATCAGTCATGTGATTACATCCAACAGTCAGTAGGTGGCAAAATGCTCTCAGGGAACAGAGGAGATGTATTGGGGCCAACCTTGTGACATTCTGAAGGGCAGCGTATAGTGCTGTACAGTCAGGGGTAGTATGGACAGCGGATAACACATCGCTGTTGCTTCTCTGTCTTCTTGGCCCATTTAAGTCTTTCAGAGGATGCAACTCTTTAAAACAAACATCTTTTTTACACTGCTAGAGTTCTCACTGCACTGTATCGGCTTCAAATGACTTAAAGGAATACTTCACCCCATATGGAACCGGCATTCCATCATTATAAAATCGCTATTATAATATAATGAATGAGGTTTTTCTTCCCTCAGTCTTCCCTTTGCCCAGCTGTCCTGATATCCTAGCTCTAAATTTTCCCCTGTCTGATGTCACGCATGGGAAAATGTAGGGTTAGACAGTGAGACCATAAAACACTCTTTCTGCCTTTTCTCAGGCTAGGATGAACCGATTTCTAAAATGTTTGCACATTAATACTACATAGGATCTCAGAGTTCAACATACCTTCATATTCCCACCGGTGAAGTATGTCTCTGTGTTTGAGGAATAATGTTGAATTCTAACTTGTGTGGTGTTCCGTTTATATGAATGCACATTATGGTTACACTCAGGCTCTTCTTCGAGGGCTGTTGCTAATATGTTTCAAGGCTGTATTTCTAGCCAGGGGCCCCAACTGGTTTTATGTGATTGAATTAGTTACATAGACGAGAATAAGGTTTCAAAAAAGCCTACCTGTTAAAGTTGAACGAAACGCGTATTAGCGAGAAAATCAGTGTGTACACACACTAATATAATACAATACATCATCAGTTCTTTGACAACTGGGTCAACTACTTGGTGTGATATCGCCGAAAAAACAGAAGTGATAGTGTTTTTATTTTTATCTTTATATTTTATAACCTAAAACGCATACTATGTTGATATAGCCTAATGTATACTTATTTTGATAACAATATGCAACATATTCTACTATTTGATGCTACACTTTTGTATGAATTCTACCACCACTCTATATACTTTTTGACTATTTTGACTGTATTTGTATATACAACATACTATGTCAGATAAATAATGGTGATATGACGATGGTGAAGCGAAGACATTTTTTGAATTAGTACTGTTGGGGAAAGACAGGCCTTTTCCGGTCTCCCTGCCGTAAATCGTTTAGTAAGTTCCAAAGGAAACAAGAGTCTTAATAATAACTGTATAAAAAATATAGTTGTTTTTACTGATGTTCTCGTTTGCTGTTACAAGTCATTTATGATCATTAGAGGAACAATGGGACTGTTTCAGAAACATTTAGAAGTTCCTTAGAGGAGGTTTAACCTCTGACAGCCAATATGAAAACAAATCAAAACACATGAATAAAAGCTTTTGGTAAAACATGTAGACTATATAATGGGACACTACAATTCACATTGAATGTCACTGCTCTTGGAAGCAGAACCTGCAGCTTTGTGTTGGAGGATGTTCAATGACAGAAAAACCTTGCATATGTTGGGGTTTGGGGCCTTAAAATGAGAAAAAACAAATCAATGTTAGAAATACAGCCTCGGAAAAAATTAAGAGACCAGTCTGGATTTCTCTTCAATCTTCATCTGTACATTAGTTATTGACAATATTTTTATTGTGAATTTGGTAGAAAATGTTGTCAGTAGTTTATATTATAAAACCAAAATGTTAATTTAACTCAAACATGTGCCTCGGAAGAGTAAAACAAGAGACACTGAACATTTGGGGTGGTCCCCTAATTTTTTTTCAAAAAGCCCTGACCTCTTGCATGAGCTAACCCAACTCTACTGCACAGCGTAGTATCATAGCATATCCCTTACTTTCGCCACCATCCCTTCCCCTCCTGTCTCCTATGTCTTTGCCCTGTGTGTTAGTGAAGCAGACGTGCCGGGTGCACTGAAGCTAACTGTGTGTGAGTGTGTGACAGCCTGCCCCGCTGTGAGCCAGGAGCCTCCTTCACTAATTCCACAGAGGTCTCAGTGTGTTTCTCTCTCCACACAGCTCTAGATAAAAGGGGGAGGAGCAGAGGGTGTCAGCAAAGACAAACATTAAGTCAGAATGAGATTGACTGCAATTGCTTCTAATGATGAGCGCCTGTTGAAGGGTTGTTACTGACAGTTATACAACGGAATGATCCCGAGACGCTCCATTCATACCAGGATGGAAACCCTTGGAGCTGGGTGTGCCTTGCTCTCTGGGGAATGGAACTAGGGCAGTGCTAGCATGTTATATATGGTAGACAAGTCAAACAGTACTTTTTTCCTTCTTAGGTAGAGAGCCGAACATTGTTCTATGTATAAGTAACTGAAGCTAAGGAAGTTGCTTTCGTTAATCTCGTTTTTAACTAAAGTAATGTACACATTCTGAGGAGATAACGCGCTGGATAAATTCTAGTAAAAAGGCCTCCAAAGTGTACAAAAGAAGACTTTATACAGACAAACTTTCAAGTTTCAGGGCTTTAACTTGACAATTCAAGCAAAGGCTCTGGACTACTAAAGGCAAAAGAGACATTCAGGTATGTCCTTGAAACTCTGGTTAAATACTGTTGCATTTGTTGGAATTCATTTATAACAGCTTAAACAGATTTGACAGTCGGAACCATAAAGAAAGTTTGCCTTCAAGTGGCTGTTTTCATTTTCCATTCTGTTTTTTCTCAACTCCGAAAGCAAACAAATCTCCTATGAAACAAGCCTGTAGTGCCCTAGAGGGCAACGCCCTCACCTTCACATGTATATTGCCTTGCTTTATACCAGTTATACCAGCTACACACTGCACTAATGTACATCAGTAAGTAATGGAGAGATGAAACAATGTAAGACGCACAGTACACTCTCCATCCATGCAAAATAAATGCTCTTCTTATACATGGAAATGTAGCTCTTAAAAAGGATATCAAGCATTGTCTATCCGGCTATCATGTTATCTTCTACAAGTGATGGCATAATTAAACAACTATGGTGCGGGGAGGCAGTAAATGAGTAAGATGGAGCGTGTAATGTGGAGAGTCAGAGAGTGGAGGGGTGGGAAAAGAAGAAGACAAGATTATAGAGAAAAGCCTTTGATGCCTGAGTCTGGCTATGGGAATCCTTAGTGTGTCTTCAGGGGGAAAGCTCCTCTCTCACAACATCAATAATGAATGAAAGATATCTTGTTCAGTTAGAATAGTGAACTTAACCGGCATACTGATTTGTTACCCGTGAACCTTATGTAAAAATTGCATCAGTGTGTTCGCTATGCTTCATTAGCCAGATAAGGATCGAATGCGCTCGCATGGTGACAATGGAGGGGAGGAATGGGTGGAGGCTGTTGTTGAAACAAAAAAAATATTTAAAAAAGAAGAGTTTGTGCATCTGATTTTCCGTAATTCTATTGTTTCGAATCGTTGCTTAACTGATAAAGTGTACATTTGTTTATCCATGATAAATGGACTTGATGTATATACTGTATATATATATATATATATATATACGTATATGCGCAAGTTATATACAGTTTTATTTTATAAGCTTCTAAAGCAGGCCTTTAATAGCAATAACAATGTTGTCAAAAGAAAAAAATATCCCTAAGCATGATTTAAAGTATACCCCAAATGCTGAATATATATTCTCTGAAGGTTTTTATGGAAGTCTAGAAATACTCATTTAGCACAAGATATTCATATTAATTCATGTGCACAAGTCATCATTAGCCAGGCTTTGTGAACAGGGTTTTGGAGGAGTTATAGCAGCAATATTGGGATGTATCAGAAAAAAGGATTTTCCCAATATGTTTGAAAGAAGAAACAACTGAAAATAAAAAAATTAATTAAATATAGGGGAAAGTGGGGTGAGTTGTGCATTTTGGAAGTTGCAAAACCCCTTGTTTCTAGAAAACCGTGGAAGAAATTGGAAATGTGACCACATATTTAAGAAGAGCCATCAATTTGACTCATCCTGTAAAGAAGGGAGACACAAGGAATAAGATATAAGCACATTTAAGCTAAAAAAACTGTGTTTTGCCTTTCAAAGTAAAATTTCCATGATCAAGGTTTTTTGATTATTGTGTCTGAACAATTATAGACACGTTTGAAAACATTTGACACGTGTTTTAGTGCTTTGGTATGCTACACTTTGAGTCTATATAGTTAGCACGATGTCAGCCCTAAATTGCTGCATCATGCCTATTATCCAAAATTCTGGGGATGGGGTGATTTGTGCCAAAGTGCCTGGGTGAGTTATAAGTAAGTAAGTAAGTAAAATGTATTTAGAAAAGCACATTTATGACAGTTTGCACTGTCCAAAATGCTGTACATAGTGCATTCAGTAGGTAAACAATGAAGGTAAAATAACAATAACCAAAATAAAAGACGTAAAGCCCATACATCCACATAAACACAGATAGTAGTGCAGAGGTAAGTAAGTAGTGCAGAGGTTAATGGGGAGGAAACACCAGGGTGTACATATGGGTTTTGAGCCTTGATTTAAAGGCAGAAATGTAGGGGGAATCACATTTGTCAGGTGGTAGTTGGTTCCACAAGCACGGAGCAACTAGTGCAAATTACATTTCTGAGGGTCGTGCCAGTGGCATGGCTGTATACGCTGGTCACCAAAAGAAAGTGATTGTCTACAGTAGCTCAGAAGAGAGTGACATCTCAATTCCACTTAACGACACCACTGATGAGAGTTCAGATGGCCAGAAAGATGATGATGGTGACTTTGTCATTGTGAGCTTTGCAGGCAAAACCACCTAGATCTGCTAGGCCTTGTTTAAGAAAATGTACCTTCAATCTTTGTCAACTATTTACTTTATTTACTTTAAATACACCTTAAATAAGTGATTGTCTAATGGATTTGTCTTGCATTACAGTTTTTGAGATATATATAAATTGGCACAATTCACCCCACCTTATTTTCTCCAAATGCACAAGCGACAAGACAACTTTTTTTCCGAAAGCTATATTTCTACAGTTTATTCCAGATCCAAAGTTTTTATTGCCAGGGATGCACAACATCCTGAAATACATGTACATATTTGAGTTGGAGACATAACTGTCAAGGCCTCACTTTAAAATCACTTTGAGTAAAAAGTTGCACAACTCACCCCACTTTCCCCTATATATAAATATAATATATAAATAAGATCCTGAGGGACCAACGGAAAATAAATAAGTGAAACAATGTAAAAAAGGTAGGTGCAATAAGCTAAGGCTTCAGCCTACACCTTTTGGATCAACACTATTGATAAGAAATGTCAATGTATAAATCAAGATTTTTTACTTACGTACGTCATGTTGTGAATCTATGTTGATCAAATCGAATGATCGAAATAAACTATACTAAAACTAAACTAAAACTGCTGGATAAAAAATGTCAAAAATATTGTGACTTTAATGATATATTTATATTTATTTAGATAACAAATTTCTATATTGTAGGGATGTCCCAGTCAAATGTGTTGACCCCAATCCAGAAGTTGATAATAGTTCCAATAGATTGAACAGCCTAGAGCTCCTATACTAAGAAATATCTGAAACCTTGAAATAGCGTAGTGTTCATTTGGCACTTGACTAGATAATGTGACCCGTGCTTGTACAGTAGTGAAAGTGAGTGGAGCGCCGTCCCTCACAAATGATGTTTGACAGACACCAGCTCAAGAAAGCAAACAAACCCTTCCACAAAACTCTCCACAACGTTTTGTTTCTGCCTGTACCTTATAGAATGAATGTTAATTGGTGAGCGGCTATACTACTGTATAACCAGTGATAGTAATGCTCAGCGCCGGCTACAAGTGAGAAACCGCAAACCGTTTGACAGAGTGTGCTACCTCAATGTTTTCCAGTCTGCCAAAAAGAAAGAGCAGACATAATACGTTGGATCTCTGTCTTTTGCCAATTTGTTTATGATGTCAGAATGGAGTAAATCACTGTACCAAATAATGTCACAGTCACACACTCTAATTTAACTTGCAGATGAAGGAGAGTATTCCTGCTACAATCATATGAAAAAGTTTGGGAACCCCTCTCAGCCGGCATTATAATTGACTCTGCTTTCACAAAAAAAATATAAAAGTGGTATGTCTTTAATTTACCAGGAACAGCTAAGTACTGGGATGTTTTCCAAACAAAGATTTTTTGAAAAGCAGTATTTGGTTGTATGAAATAAAATAAAATGTGAAAAACTGGCTGTGCAAAAATATGGGTACCCTTGTGGTTTTGTTGATTTTAATGCCTGTAACAGCATGTAAAACTGATGACTTTAAACACAAAGTTGGTTGGATTATGTTGTTAAGCCTTGAACCTCATATAATTGTCTGTTTAATCATGAGAAAATGTTTTTTAGGTGCCTAAATGCAAGTTGCACTTCTCTTTGACTCTCTGCTGAAGTGAGACAGAATGGGATCATCAAAACAGCTCCCAAAAGATCTTAAAAACAAAGATTATTGATTGTCATGGTTTAGGGGAAGGCTACAAGAAGCTTTCCCAAAGGTTTCAATTGTCAATTTCTACTGTAAGGAACGTTGTCAGGGAATGGAAGGACACAGGCACAGTTGCAGTTAAACCCAGGTCTAGCAGACCAAGAAAAGTACAAGAGCAGCATATGCGGCGGATTGTGAGAATGGTTGCACACAACCCAAAGATCACCTCCAAAGACCTGCAAGAACATCTGGCTGCAGATTGTGTATCTGTACATGGTTCTACAATTCAGTGCAATTTGCACCAAAACATCTGTATGGCCGGGTGATGAGAAGGAAGCCCTTTCTGCGCCCACGCCACAGATACAGTTGCATGGAGTATGCAAAAGCTCATTTAGACAAGCCATTCTTTCTATTGGAAGAAAATGCTTTGGACTGATGAGACAAAAATTAAGTTATTTGGTCTTTATAAAAAGCAGATGTTTTGGTGCAAATTGCGCTGAATTGTTGAACGATGTACAGATACACAATCTGCAGCCAGATGTTCTTGCAGGTCTTTGGAGGTGATCTGTGGGTTGTGTGCAACCATTCTCACAATCCTCCACCTATGCCGCTCCTGTTTTTTTCTTGGTCTGCCATGCCTGGGTTTAACTGCCACTATGCCTGTGTCCTTCCATTTCCTGACAACGTTCCCTACAGTCGAAATTGACAATTGAAACCTTTGGGAAAGCTTCTTGTAGCCTTCCCCTAAACCATGACAATGAACAATCTTTGTTTTTCAGATCTTTTGGGAGCTGTTTTGATGATCCCATTCTGTTTCACTTCAGCAGAGAGTCAAAGAGAAGTGCAACTTGCATTTAGGCACCTAAAATACATTTTCTCATGATTAAACAGACAATTATATGAGGTTCAAGGCTTAACAACATAATCCAACCAACTTTGTGTTTAAAGTCATCAGTTGTACATGCTGTTACAGGCATTAAAATCAACAAAACCACAAGGGTACCCATATTTTTGCACAGCCAGTTTTTCACATTTTATTTTATTTCATACAACCAAATACTGCTTTTCAAAAAATCTTTGTTTGGAAAACATCCCAGTACTTAGCTGTTCCTGGTAAATTAAAGACATACCACTTTTATATTTTTTTTGTGAAAGCAGAGTCAATTATAATGCCGGCTGAGAGGGGTTCCCAAACTTTTTCATATGATTGTATATATCTACTTCATTTCATTTGTACAGAAGGTCTGGAATCATTCAATTGTCAAATGTAAAAGCACTTGAAGGCGGGTGTCTGTTGAAGTTTAAAACTATTGGATCTGCCCAGTGCCACTCTGGATCTGCCAACCAATCGCATAACGTTTGGTGCTCCGGCTTCTGACTACAACTGAAACTCCCGCACGTCATTGTTCTCAGCCACTCCCTCTGTTCGCTGATTGGACCGGCAGAAATCTGTCTGATTAAACCTGTGAATATACCGCGGACCCAGACTGACTACTGAAGGTAAATGAAACTTGAGTGGAAGTAGGTAGGTGGGCGGTGCCAGGCTACCTGCTACACTGGCAAACTGTGGCACACACAGTATAGATTAAATAAAAGGTTGTGATTTATTCGAGTTGATACTGAATGATCCTGTTTATCGTCATCTCTGCAATAACGATGAAAATGTGAAAACCACCTTTAGGTTAAAGAAAAGAGAAGAAAGATCATCCCTCTGTCCTCCATGAGCAACGTGGAATTCCAAAAGGTGTGGAGAGCTGCAGCAAGGACCCCCTAGGGTTCAGAACATAGCAAGCGTCGATGACAACAGAAATGACATTGATAGACAAATACAGTAAACAAGGAGGTGGTGGGGTGGAGGTGGGTAGCAAGAGCTTGCAGAGGAAGCAGCACCAGTAGGCAGGCTAGAGCAGCTTAAATAAGGCGCCACTTGAGTGGATGGCCAATGGGAAGCTAGGGGCGGAAACTGGCTGTCAGCTGACGTGCAGAGTTTGACGAGAGGCACCTATTTGCAGACCCATGGGGAAAGTGGAGCTCCACCGGAAGCCACGCCCCGAACTCATTTCATTGGTCAGAATTGTAACCTACTCTGAATTTGTTTTCTTCTTTTTGTTTTACTGCCGGAGTTCACCTAGCGGTGAATAATAATACACAGTTTCCACCGGTTATGGTGCTAGTACACAGTAAAATACGTTTGTTAAGGGTCCCAAGTGGCCAGGACGGTGGTAAAAAGTAGATGTTGAGGTAGAAGATGAATGAAGCAACGAAGCTTTGTGTACATCTTCTGAAATCCGTCTGTTTAATTCACAATCATCACGAGTAGGTCAATCACATACAAATATCAACTCTTATAAATGAAACACAAAAAGTTGAACTTTTATCTTAGAAGTCCTAGAAACAAATGCTTGTCTTTTCCTCCTAAACAAAGCTGTAAATAGCCTTTACGTAGTGTCAGTTGGAGCCTTGTTGCAGCAGTGCAGGCTAATGCTGTTCGGATTAATACACCTTTTGTATTGTATGTAGCCTATCTCATTCTGCGGCTGCACGCGATCGTTACTGTTCACTTGCGTGATCACAAAGTCACAGACGAGCCTTGTTAAATAGCCTAATATGAATACCAATGGAATTAGTTTGGGGCGTGGCCCCATCCTGTTTCCGGTGGAGCTCCGTTTTCCCCATGGGTCTGCAAATAGGTACTCTTGAGTTTGACAGCCAACTTGACTCCATATCCTGCCTGAACTAACGCTACGCTCCATATCTGGATCATGTGAAAAAAATGGTGTAACCTACATTTAATAGAATAGGGCTGTACAGAGTGTGCAGCAAAACAGAGACTGAGTGTGTTCATACTGTACGTGCCACTTTAAGCACTGCTAGCATATATGATCAATGAAATGCATATATACATTGTACATTTCTTCTGAGATGCCTCATCATTCATCCCATGTGAAAAGACACACACCTCAACACTTTTGCCACCATACAAACAGATCTAAATAGAGGGAAATGTTTCATAAAGAGTCACTGGCCAGGCTCAGAGCCACAAAAATACCTATACAGCCTTCTCTTTCCATTAAATTCAAGAACCACGACAGCACAGAGACTGTACACCCATCCACCCACAAACACACAGCTGGAACACTGCATCCCATACACCCACCATGTCACTTCTCTGCACTCTATCAACAGCAGGCAGTTCCTCATGAGGCCTGATTGATTCTTTAAGATATATACAACCTATGGGAGGAGCACTGAGGGGTTTTAATGAATTAATCACATGTTGAATTCCCTAAAAATGAACTGCCCATGAAATGATTATGACACAGTCTGCTGTATCTAAGAGAACAAGCCGAGCCGACAGTAACTCAGTGTGATGGTTTTGATCAGGGAGGGAGCGCTGCCTCTTTCATGTGCCGCTCTCTCTCTCTCTTTCCTGACGTATAGCTATGTTAGAAGTGAGGAGAAGTGGGATTTCTTTCAGCAGCAGAAGTTATTTGAAGGGCATGTGACTCCGCTATGCAATGCAGATGACTGTCTCATCTGAATAATCCTCCTAGTTACCTAATACGCTGGCATACAGTACATGTATGTTGCTGCTGTGGTAAAGCACTAG
Organism: Ammodytes dubius; assembly: GCA_026122265.1. NCBI lineage: Eukaryota > Metazoa > Chordata > Actinopteri > Uranoscopiformes > Ammodytidae > Ammodytes > Ammodytes dubius. The sequence goes on from CM047520.1 coordinate 2,265,301, forward strand.
AGCTTAATCAGCTCAGCTAAAGGTCAAACAGCCTTTACACAAACATGGTGTTGGTTACACACCTTGGTACAGCTCTGAGGCAGTGGGGGTTTCCCAAAACAGGGCAGGTCACAGTATGCTTTACATTGTTTAACTGAAAAGAGTTTTTAAATATTGACATATGGACTTTTCTTGGTGTAAATCCATTAATCAATATCATGTAGTTATATGGTATGTTATTTAAAATGTACATCTATATAATATATATTATATATATATATATATATCTATAAACCCATCTTTAACGACCATTATCTCAACATTAGCTTTTTTCAATATACTCTGAACCAAAAATCTCAACTTCTAAAGCACAATTACATCAACACAATATTTAATAATCACTCTTAGCACTGTTCTGAGGATTAAGACCTGTACATAGTCATTTTTGATTTATAAAATGTTAAAAGGCTGTATCCAAAATGTGTTCTGTAAAAAATTAAGTAAAGATTTAAACTCTGGCCGTATCCAACATCTTGATTATAGTTTTTTTTAAAGAGAGACAACTTTACACATGATTTGTTCGATAAAGCAAGATGTGCATATTTATTCAAACATTTCTGAAAAAAAGTAACAGTTTTAATGTAAGTTATTTAAACTGATGATATCTATACGTTTACAATGTTACCCTGCAGTGTGTTGCCTGAAAGAAAGATGACTAACAATGACCTACAAATGTCAAACTTATTTCTTTCCTCGTTTAGTATTCAATACATACTTTTTGGCCCTTGGTTTGAGGGACGCTACTGTGGAGTCCGTTTAGTTGATGGATGTGATGTTTTATCATTTAGGCCAATCTACTGTATGGGCAAACAGAACCCACAGTCACCGTTGTGTCATTTCATATATGCTGTGTGTGCGTGGGCGAGACAGACAGAGAGAGAGAGATAGAAAGAGAGGAAATTATTTTCAATCGGCCGTGTGTGTGTTTATATGTTGTTTATTGTTTTTGATTTAACAAAATATAGGTTTAGAGCAATTTGGCTTTCAGAACACAGTGTCCTCACAGCACGTCACTGAACGTAACTGCGGTTGCGTTCCGAATCGCATACTTTCTATATGTAGAAAAAAGATTTAGGATGTCCTGATTCTTGTGGCCAGATTTAGGATGGTTAGAAGTACCCGGATGTCCTACTTCATGCGGCCAAGATTGTTAGTGTTGAAAACTGCATCCTATTTGGGCGATTCTGACCCACAATCCATTGCGCACGTGAAGTGACGTCACATCGACGAAGCCTCCATATGAAAACAAACAGGGATGCGACGGATATAAAAGCAAGAGGCAAGATAAAGGCGCAATGTTATGATGAAATAAGAGAGTAAAGTATGTCCCAATAGTATGCCTACTGCATCCTAACTAGATTCTTTTTATCGTCGGATGTAGTATGTAGAATAGAAAAAAGAAAGAGTATGCTATTCGGAACGCAACCTGCGTCTTGATTTTCCTTACTACGGGGCGTGCTGAGGGTCATAGGCGCATGCCCGTTAAACAACTGAACGCCGTTAAAAGGAGTTTGCGCTAACGCGATACTAACCTGTTACTTTGATAGGCCTACTAAAAATACTTTTTCCATTTCCAACATTCTGTGGCTTTAAAACTGAGCGGTGAACCTCTACCCACTGCCATTGCTGCCTCCACATGGAGAGGTGGTGCACAAGTTGCTGTCAAACTCTTAAATGTTAATGTATATTTGACGTAATGGTTGAACACACTGGTTTCTTATTGTGATGGTAGCAAGAGCAGAGACAAGCCCCCATTTTCTCTCTCCGTTCTTTCCCTCCCTGCTTTGACTCCTCTTTCACCCCTCATTTCTTAAATTAGTTTATTCCATTCTATTTCGGGGCTTTTCCTTGGGTAATTAAAGCTTTCACATGTGGAAAATGGTGTCCTAATAATATGCTCCCCACTCAGCAGAGACTTAGCTAAATAATATGCAGTAAGTAGGCTGCCTTAATGAACTACACTCCAGTTAAGTCTAGTTAACAACAGAACACACTCATGCCGCTTACTCAAGTTGGGTGTCCTGCTGAGAGCTGAGAGGAGTCACTTTTTTATTTGATCCTCTGTTTAATTCCAACCTCTGGAGTCCTTTTGAATATCAAATACTGTATTGGTCCGAATATAAGACAGGCTTTTCCCCCCGGAAATAGGTCGTAAAAAGTCGGATCGTCTAATATGCGGTGTATAATATTTGGCGTCCAGTAATTGACTGCCCGTTACCAGAGCGATCATTCAGCCTAAAGGCCAGGACACACCGGCCCGATAATCGCCGTCGTAGAGTCTGGAGGGGGCAGGGACACGAATCTGTTTGGTGTGTGCTGTGAAATCGGTCGTTGTAGATGTCGTAGATAGCGCTGCTATCCAGCTGCTCACAGACCAAGTTTAGCGCACCGCCGCACCCCTCACACTTTTTCAGAGAGAAACTTTCCTTTCAGCACTGCTACATGATTAACTATGAACATTAAATAAATGCTGCAATTCAACTGCCTTGGACAGCAGCGAGGGTGACCCGCTATGCCACTGGGCCGAAACAGAGCATAGCAGAGACCCCAGCGAGACTGAAGCAGCAGGGCAGAGGAATGTCCGTGTGAGGAATAGTCTGTGGTGAACACATCAGAGTTCGGCCTATTGGCATTACTGTTTAGTTGCAATGAAGAAAAGTGTTTTAATGCTTTTCTGCTTTTTAATTTTCTTAAATTTTTTAAATTAATATAAATAATTTCTTTATAAAAACAAGGTCTGGTCTTCAAATCTTTTTTCCAAATATACATTTTGAAAAACGGGGGGATCATCTTACAATCAGGGTCTTCTTATATTCGGACCAATACGGTACTCCTGACAGACCAAGGAGTTGGACTCTGAATTCATGATTCAACTCTTCACTTCATTCTAAAAGAAATGTGTTGAAGACCATGAAACTTGCTTAACTCGGATATAATACATAATTGAACGTTCTGCTGCAAAATCTTTTTCCAAAGTTTTTTTCTGTGTCGCGTCGGGGCTACAAGCAGAAATAATTTTTCTTTAAAGGATTATTTGGTATTGTGTTCAAGGACGTTCGGATGTCTGATGTGGCACAGTCTAGACAGAAAAACCCTTAAAAGCTGCATTAAAGGGACTCTTACCGATCCTGCAATTGAGAATTACAGCACTATCATACCATCTCGCCTCCCTCCAATGCCCCACCCCCTCATTCCCATCCCCAGTGTTTTATTTTTTTGTTGTTGAAGAAACTCTATTTACACAAGCAGACTTTCAACCTACTGCCTCCGTGCACGCACGTGAGTTATATTGTAGCGGAGGAAACTGGTGGCTGTACCGGTACCGTGCTGATCTGCTTGTATCACTGGTTTCACTTCAGAGGTGTCGGCCAGAACACCACTTATGGCCAAAGGCGTCAGATTATAAGCATGAGACTAGGAGAGGAGGAGTATGGTTTATCCGCTCTTTATTTTCCTTCTTTCACAGGCACAGCCGCATATAGATCGCGGGAAAGAACAAAGGCTTAAACTCCGCTCGTGAGGAGATTGTTAAGGTGCGAACACACCAAACGCGTTGGGTGCGGTGGCGGCGTTGAAAAATCCTATTTTTGCATAGGGAACGCTACATAGCGTAGCGTTGGGCGCGTTGAACCATTTTTTGACACAAAATGACCAAGCGCCAGATCAGATGCGTTGGGCGCGATGGCCACCGCACACAACGCGTTTGGTGTGTTCGCACCTTTAGAACAGCTGTTGCGACCCGCGAATCGCAGCCATTAATAACATGCAAACTATATTATAACAGCGATCAGGACTGCATGTACATACTCACACACGGGTGATTCACATTTAAACTCAGATAAACACGTTTCCATGTGGAATGATCGCTTACTGCGGCAACTTTTATGCTCACACATCTGACCGAGGGAGAAGAGAAAGGAAACTTACTAAACAGACTCTCCAGCCGACTGACGTCACGGCCCTAACTGACTGCTATCCACACTGAACAAAACACATCTCAACACACTGTAAGAAATAACAACACTGTAACTTATCAACGTTGGGGCCTTTTCTACAATGGTCGCTACTCGCTACTGTCTGCCGTGGAATCAAAACAAACCCTCTAGTTGAGAATGCGCAATACAGAAGCAGACGGCAAACAGACAGGTCTGACGGCCAATCAAATCGTTCGGTCCGAATAACATCATTGGTTGAAGTTTTCACAAAATATTATGAGATTGAAATCATTGTTTGTTTTTATTCCTGGTGGGTCTGTCTTGCATTTTAGAGTGTCATTACCTTATTAATACCATTTTAACCTAATCCAAAAAAAGTGTAAAAATGCAACAAAGGTAAGGGTAGCTTTAATGGAAGATCTCATGAATAAAATAGGCAAACATACAGTAGATGTTTACAAAAATGAAGTTGGTTATTTCTTGATCTGCTAACTAGGGGTGTCACCATTTTGATTGTAAGACGCAAATCGATCGAGTCAATTTCACCATGTCTGCCTTCAAAATTACAGGTGCAATTGTTGATTTAGCCTTGCCCCAGGGTCCCATCCAGCAGGCAATGCGGAGAGGGAAAATAACAACTGCGTAAACATCAACAACCCCTGCTGCTTGTCTGAAATCACTTAGTGTGGAAGCAATTAGCATTCCCGCAATTTTGCAAGCTATGCTATTGCACGTGTAGCATACATACAGGCCCGAACATACTTTCCGCAGTGTGCATCCACGGAGTCATCAAGGGGTCTGACTGGTGACGTGGTTCATTTGTTTCTAAAAAACAAAGGTCCACAGAAGTCTAGCAGCTCGATCATATACTAGCGCTAGTGTTTTCTCAGGCTTTCTCTTGGAGGTTGACTGGTCCTTGCACACAGATCTCCCCCAGCTCCAACAGATGCTTTAAATGCTCAGCTTGTTATGAAGCAGCTTCAGTAGTTTAGAACCAGTTGATGATGTGATTAATTCTGTGTTGGAGCAGGAGGCATGTTCCCTCTATGACGTCTTTCCTTTTGTTCAAATGTTAGCTACAATTGTTTGGTTATTTTAAAATTTATATTGTAAAACAAATTATTTTAATTTGGCAATAAGCCCTCAGTGTGGTACATCTTAATTAAGGAATAATGGAGAGTATACTATATCTCTCTTGACACAATGTAGAGCATCTTTTGAATTACATTTTTTTATGAGTTATCATGTCTTTAAACCAATGATCCTAGAATAGACCAAAATGGCACAACCATCTGTGCAAAAAATCAATCAAACAAAAATTTAAGGTCATAAATGTAATAGTGACCTTTGAACCGTGACCTCTCTACTGCTTACTGTACTGAAGATCTTGAACGTCCAAGTGTTTTTCAAAAGCACCACTCCCAGCCAACTGGTGGTGGCTGTATTGTATTCTGGTTGTGTTGCAGACCGAATGCATTCTTCATTTGAGGACAACTGAGGATTCCCATAGAACCCTTTGTCTTAAGAGGATACATGTATTGAAAGCGCTTGTCCATGATGAAAGAAGAGGCTATATGTGTAAATCAATATAAATAGCTGGTGAGCAGTATGCAAATACAGACAATGTATAATTAACTGGATACTTGCAAAAAAACTCCGGTATGGTTCTTTTTTTTTAAATTCAGAAAGATAATTTCAGACCATCCGAAACAGGTCATTAGTAATGAATTATATGTACTATACACTACTGATGACATAAATTAAAAAATGTCTTTGCATCAGGCTAACTCACTTGTAACCACTTGGTTTCAGCAGCTCCAGGTCACGATTACGTACAAATATTATCCAAAGCTAGTTCATAACATAATTGACATTATTTTGGTGTGTAATTTTCAGCTCGCGGCCGTGTGTACCGTGTGTTTCTGTGATTACTGTCGATGAGTGATGATTCACCTCTCTCTGAACCTTCAGTCGACAGTTGCCAGAGTGACTGTTGGCAAAATCAGTTGATGCACTGTGCCAAGCGTTTGTACCCGTTCGCTGTGTCTGGAGAGGGGGGTTGTCCCTGGCACCTTGCCACCCCCCCCCCCCACACACACATCACTGATCCTCAAAGTCCACAATGATAAGAGTGGAGGGAGGTGTGAAAATCCTCTTCAGATTCTCAGCTCGTGGAGCCAGAGCCTTTCAATATGTTCCTGAAAAATCCTGCTCAATGAGGACGAGCTCAGGCAGCGCTGTATCAACAGGCATCCACCCTGGTATTGAGCCATCACTCAGGCCCATTGATGCATCACATGCACCACATTCCACATGGTTGTTTGGAGGAAAAGGTTTGCAGGTTTATTCAAGGCAGATGACACAACTGTTTGCTCCACCCTGTCCTCTAGAGCTTCTCCTTCCCTCCCTCCTTCCTCCTTTTGGGACACAGTGGGGCGAGCCATGCCCTTTCCACTAAGTGTAGCTTCAGCATACTCACTCAGCAAGGAGTAGTCTGACTGCATGACATCAAATGGGGCTTTTACACTGCATGGTACAGGCTCAACTCCTCTATCCTTCTTTACTCTACTCTACTCTGCTTTTTTTGGTTTTCCACTATGAAAAAGTACCAGGTAGCTACCTTTTTTTGGTGCCTTTCGGTCAAGGTTGTAGGGACCCAGTTCTAAAAGAAGATCGGTGAGAGATAATCATCACTGCCATCAATGGGTGTCACCATATCCTGCACAACATACGGCCAAAGCTACTGTAGCGGTCACAGTGTTTGAGCTTGCTGTTTGAGTTGGCTGCCATTGTCCAATGACGAGCCCCTAGGTGGTACTATCATGGGTCCTATCTTGTAATGGAAAACTACATCCAGAAAAGCTCATGAGACCAAAGGGGAGTAGAGTAGAGCCGGTATACTGTGTAGTGTAAAAGCGCCAAAACTGTCAGTGAATTCCCCTTTTTTCAATGAAATGGCTGTGACCAACTCATGTGAGAATGTATTCCTGTAACATTTCGACTTGAAATTGCACCTTGTCTTCACAGGATGTGTTTTTTTTCAATCAGCACTGTAGCATAGCAGCAGCAGGCACAGTGTTGAGTGTATCTCTGTAGTTATGTGCGTAAACCAGAAGAGAATAAACCTAGTGTGTAACTATTGTTCAGGACGTGGTGCGAGGGAAACGCAAAAGAACATTTAACTCTTCCTGGAGGGTTGAAGAACACTTCAGCACCCACACAATAGATTTGTGTTCTCTTCAACTTGGCACATTGGGCTCTTTTTACAGTGCCCTCCAAAAGTATTGGAACATTGAGGCCAAGTCCTGTATTTTTGCTGTAGACTGGAAACATTTGGGTTTGACACCAACATATGAATATGAGACAATAGATCAACATTTCAGCTTTCATTTCCAGGTATTTACGTCTGTATCTGATACACAACTGAGAAGATAGCATTATTTGGAAAGGAACACCACATTTTTAGGTGAGCAAAAGTATTGGAACAGATAAACTTAAAATAAATTAAATTGAATAAGACTTAATATGTTGTTGCAAATCCTTCGCTTGCAATAACTGCATCAAGCCTGTGACCCATTGACATCACAACACTTTTATTCTTCTTTTGTGATGCATTGTGATGCTTTTCACCGCAGACCGTTGATCCATTGTCTCATATTCACATTTTGGTGTCAAACCCAAATGTTTCCAGTCTACAGCAAAAATAAAGGAATAGACCTAACTGTGCAAATACTTTTGGAGGGGACTGTATGTTATTCTGAGTTTAATTATTATCATGCACTTACAATATGATTACAGTTCCTGGTGATTTCACATGAGCATCATTAGGCTTTTTCCTTTATTGCCAAAAATCAAATTGAGTTAGATATCCAGTGGAGGGGGAAGCGTGATCACTAACAGGGAACTGGAATGCTAATTAGGCTAGGCTGTTTCACTGGCTGTAAATACACATTCCTGGCCCTGGGGGGGAAGACATTCCTATCATTCCTGCTAGATTTCAGAGTGTTCCCCTGTTCAGAGTGAGTGTGTGAGGCTCTGTGGTGAGCAATGTTATTTCTCCACATCTAGTAGAATGGAGTTAATGGCGTGGATAAGATTCTTTTAGGTAACGTTTCCATTACAAGATTTCAATCTGATGCAGTTACTGCACGAACACGGTTTATAGCAGATGTGATTTATCTTTTGTATTTTTAAGCTTGAGCTGGACAAGGCTTCTTTTTTTCCAACACTGCAGGTGAATAGGGTACATTTTTAATGTACAGTATATATATCATGCAATTTGGCCAGTTGATAACATTTTAAAGTACATTTTTCGATTTAAAAGGTTTTCTGTAATGGTAGTGGAGTAAATATGAAAATGTGGCGATATCTAGCTAATTGTGTGTACATTTGCGTCTTTTTAAGAACCATGTATCTACTGTAGATGTTGGACAAAGCCTGAAGTTAAAATCTTCAATCAATTTTTAATGGAGAAGTAAGCAATATTTTTTTGTTAATACACATGTTTAATCACTATATATTAATTCAGCAGTCAAAGTTAAACAGTATGCACATCTCATAACACAGGTCTCCCAGTCATTCAGCTTTGCAATAATTGCCTGATAAAAAATTGAGTATCCCGCTTGTTTTTATCCTATCAGGAGACAGAGTGCTATAAAGAGGCGGGTCTCTGTGCGCGTGAACAAATATTTTAATAACATTCAGAATAGTGCTGAGAATGATTATGGAAAGTTGAGTTGATGTAAGTGCTTTAGAAGTTTAGATTTTTGGTTCACATTACATTATTGAAAAAAAAATTAATGTTAATGTTAAAGATGGTTGTATATTTGTATATTTTGGACCATTGATACTACTAGTATGAAATAAGACATGTTATGGAAGCAAAATAGACAAAAATCTCCGAGATTGACCAGCTTGAAAAAACAATGTTTTTCCCTGCTGTGTCTCACCTTGAGAGTACCATTTACATGCCGAGTGAGTAGTCGTCTGCATTCAGATTCCGCTTCTTTTCAGGTTAATGTACTGACATGAACCTTTGACTGTTTTCATGAATAAACCAGTTCACAGTTTATTCCCCTCTGCCCCTGACTGAGCGCTTGTGTCTTTAAGCTAATACAGGGGAGGGAAGCATGAGAGAGCGTATGAGTTTCCTGTGCGTTCATGCTCCAAATCCAAAGTGAAAGCAACAAGATGTTCTGTGACCAGTGTGTGTGTTAGATGTCATGTTCATTCATGTTCGCCACTGACTGAATACCACAAGCCAATTTTTCAGTTAACGATGTGACTTGTAGCTTACATAGTTAAAAGTCAGACCTGATCTATTTTAACCTATTAACACACGGCACTGATAAATACAGTGTTCTGATTGTTCAATCGCGGCATTCAACGGTCCGTTAGTTCTCGTGAATGAGATCTGTTAAGGATAATTATCCGTCGCTATGGGTAACTGTTCCTTACGGACATTCTTTTGATTAATCACTTCCAGTCATATCAATATGCTGATAGACGTCTACGCCTTCAAAAAACAATGGAATACTTTTTCAGCCAAAAATCAATCAAAAAGGGAACGTTTGAGTCATGGTTAATGTCTGAAAAGACTCCAGTCAAGATGTGAGGAAGACCGCAATGGACAAATCCTTTTTGTACCATAAGCAATAAAAGCATTTATTTTTTCTTCTTTTTTTTAGGGCATTTTCACTGCTTTTTTTTTATAGTGCAGAGAGGGGAATGACATGCAGGGAACCTCATGGGAGGGACACTCTAAGCACTACTACACCATGAGCGGACCCAAAGCATTTTTAAATCAATATTACCAAACTTTCAACAATATTTTGCTTCAATTAATTAATTAATGTAGTTAGTAGTGATGTAATAAGCCTGATAATTAAAGAAGACAAGGTCAATCTCTTGTTCTTCATCTTTTATTTTAAATGGTTCATCGAATATTCGTGAATTAATGTGCTGGCTTGGTAGCAACCTGCAGTTTCTCACTTGTCAGAGGAGGATGTGCTCATGTTCAAACAGAAAACGAATAGGGTTAAACTTTGCTTTGTGTCTCACTGCATGCTTCGGCTCTTCAGGTTAAACGTTTTTTTTTTAATGTCCAAGTTGCAAGGTCTTTTTTTATGTCAGGGGCTGGAATTGCACCTTATGAAACAGATAGATAATCCACTTCCCTGTAAACCAGAGGGAGTATATTTGTGTAGCAGCAGCAGGGTTAGGGTTGGGTTTGGGCTAGCAGCAGAAAAGACATAGGGTGTATTCACACAGGGAAAGTCCGCTAGTTCACTTGCTTTGGTCCAGACTAGGGTTGCAAAGGGGTGGAAAGTTTCCGGTAAATTACCGGAAAGTTTCCGGAAACTTTCCACGGGAACTTTCGCCCGGGAATTTTGGGAATATTCAAAATTGGAAATTATAGGAATTAACTGAATGTCGTTAATTTAAATGATTTTTTTTTTCACGTCCAAACATAAATCTAAACATTTAAACACTATGTTTGGTCATAGGCAGACATCCATGCAAAATAATACAATTAAAAAACATTGCATTTGAACAGATTTATTTGTAAGAAGAACTTTATCAAGTTTTGATTATTTTATGAACAATCAATAATTTCACTGAACAACAAAAAGATGAATGTTGAGTTAAATATTAGTCATCTGTCTGAACCCAACCATTCAATAAATAAAGTCAAATGCCCCCCATGTGATGGAGGAATGCACAGAGCATGTAGGGGGCGTGGCCTCAGTACCCCTGCAGTAGGATGTGTGCTAAGTGCAAGTTGCCAAGTGTACTTGCATACAATCTGGTTGTTTTAGTCAAGTTTATGCTAAAATACATTGTCCCCAACTATATATAAAATCACAGTTTAAGCCTCTGTAAACCTGGTCTAGTAAAAATCAATATATGATATCAAGTTGGGTGTCTCAATAAACTTTAAAAAAAATCTGATTTGAAATTAAATATTCATAAATATATTAAAACGTAGTTGAAAAAACTGCTTTTTACAGTCTAGAACGTTTGCCTGGACTGAAATAACATATTTAGGAGAATTGAGTGCATTTGGGTGGCTTTAAATTTAGTAAATTCCCGTTTATTCCCGTTAATTCCCAAAATTCCCATTAATTCCCATAAATTCCCGTTAATTCCTATGGAAAGTTTCCAACTTTGAAAATTCCCGGAATTTTGCAACCCTAGTCCAGACCAAATAGAGTTTAGATTTTTTTTGTTTGGTGTGGTACACATTCATATTGCCCCTTTTGTAAGTGAACCAGAATTACAAAGCAAAACCACACGTGATCTGAGGTCATTCATTCATTGGACAGACATTCTGGGTGGAGAGAAGCAGGAAGAACGAAGTAAAAACTGCGAAATATATCATTGATATAATATGGGGTTAAAAATAATAAAAATGCCCACATCTAGCCTATGAATAAAGAAGAAAAAATCAAATTATTGTTGTTTCATATGGTTATAATATGAAGCCCTATGACAATACCACGTTATGTGGCTTGTAGTCTACGATGTGAAACATAATTTTTACTGTATTTTTGCTACTGGACGTGCGGCTCGCAAGAAGAATAGGCTCATGCCGACACTCAGCTGATTAAGCTGTGTATCAGCTGGGTGTCAGTTTGGCGCAGTTCACCTCCAAACTGACACAGGGATAGTATTGACGGTCCCGTACATGGGAAGCAAAATAAAAACACACACTTCTTGCGCAGCGTGAACCTGTTGGCACTGTGCGAGAGACGCTCCCTTCTCCTTCATCTGATCGCTGAACACATTCAGCATTTTTACGCGTCCTCTCGATCAAATGTAATATATTGTTCTGGGCTCCCGGTCAAACCACAACTTATCGTCCTAACAATGGCGACAACAACACTTTCCCATAATGTGAGGCTGACGGCAAATTATTAAAAAAGAAAAGGCACAGTGCTTCCAGCATTTGGGTCGGATCGAGTCCGGCCAAATTCACACCACAAACGAACTGCAGCAGAGTGCGTTTAGAAACGCACCGAGACTACCTCTTCAGCTGGGTCTCGGAGCGTTTGTTTGGTCCGCCCCCGAGTGCGATTGCTGTATTCACATCTGCCTGAAAGATGCGCACCGAAGGCAGAAGTGCATCTGAGTTCGTTTCAACCGAACTAAACACGGCATGTGTGAATACACCCATAAACATGGACACGTCTTGAAATAACTATAAGTAATGAGTAAAGGAGGGACTGTGTGGGTATGACAGCATGTGCTTTTGACAGTGTGACACATTGTGATAAAATTAAGTGCAATCTACACTGAGTTTAAGTTGCATTGCAGCTATCAATCAAAGATAATTCATAAGAAGCCTGATGCAAACGACCTCTAGCTTATGCCATGCACACGCAACACTTTTGGCAGACGTTTCAGGTGGAATTTGAGACTATGAAACTTGGGCTTGTAATGCTCCTTAATTTGTCCAAGTGATCACTACAAGGGACTTCTTTTTACGTTGTTCAAATGTTATCTATTAGCTATTCACACTTCAGCCATATGTTCTTGGCGGGCTGGGCAGAATCCATCAGTCTCTTCCGTTGACCTGGTCCAGGCAGTCTAGTCACGTCTTCAGGCCCCTCCGAGCTGCCTTCAACACACCACCCATCATCTGGCCTCAGCTGCTTTGATCTCACAGGCTTCCTCCAGAGGCAAACTCCATACTACTAGCTTTCGGGGACTTGACATCGCCGAAGCAATCTAGCTCAAACGATGGTCGGGAATTTGAGGGAGCCTATTAAATGCTGGTTTGATTTCCACCTCTTTAGTGAGATGGACCCCGCCAAGGCATCCATAGAAAAAAGAGAGAGTACCGCTGACTGGGTTGGCCAACAGAATACAAATGGCTACTTTCAAATTTGGCCTTGGAGAAATGTGTTACTCATGTGAACCGAAGGCACAATGATCTGCTGTGTGCTGTACAGAGAAGGAGCTTTTTGACAGCAGACACTAGCTTTTCTATGTATTCCTTCCCCGGCAGCATTTACTGTATTTAGTCTATGGTCCCAGGGAGAATAAGATGCCATGATATGATTCATGATTTGGTCAAATTAGAGCCGGCCCAAGCCTTCATGGTGCCCTAAGCGAAATATATATAAGCTTTGTTAAATGTCATTCACACACCCAGTGTTTTCCGCTAGTACCTCCACTGTGCAGCTGTGCGAAAATATTAGACAGCCGAGATTGAGACCCTCCCCGGGAGATTTTTTTAACCTTTGTTTAGTGAAATGCATGAATCTGATGCACTTTGAGAGGAAAATTAAGAGGCTAAATCTGAGAAATTTTGTGTGAATAATTTGGAGACACTGGGTCGGATGAATTAGAAGCTATTGAAGAAGGATACATGGATTTTCCATAAAAAGGAACGAAGCAGAAGAACTCTGTTGTCCAGCTACTAGGGCTGCTCGATTATGGCAAAAATGATAATCACGATTATTTTGATTGATATTGTAATCACGGTTATTAAAGATGATTATTCGTATGGTAGGGATGCACCAAAATGAAAATTCAGCCAATTCTTTCAACATTACATAAACAAAACTCCCAATTGTGCTCCTCAAACATAGCCTACAACTAAAAAGCCAGACAAAATAAATAATCAGTAAAACCTTCCAATCTAAGAGTAAAATTTATATTTTACTTGGGATGTGATTGTGAACCATTCATTGATTTGTACTTCGACTTATAAGAGGAGGTAGGCTATTGTCATCATATAATTTACATTGTTATTTATTATTTAATTCTCATTTAAATTACATTGCGAATTAATAAGTATTTTATTATTATTTCATTTATGCGTTCAAGTAACTTTAGTTCCTACCCACCTATTGTTTAGGGGGGGACACATTAACGTGTGGGATTCAGTTTATGATGGTCGAGCATATGCGAGAGTAGGCCTATTGTGTTGCCGTTTTGGCTATCATTAAAGAAGAAATCAACGCCGAGAGCAATTGTATCTGTTGTTTATTTGTAACCCGAGTGTTCCCACCATTCCGAGGAGACCGGAGGACGCTACCACATAAAAATAAGGGTTACACTATGAATCTACAAAAAGATCGACTTATTGCCTTCTTTTTTTTTGCAGTGCACGTTGAGTTGCTGTAAAAAAAACTACACCACAGCTGACAACGTAATGTTCAGACTTCAGAATTTGCATCAGAGCGCTGATCATAAAAATTAGACGCCTTATTTAAACCAAGTCCATGCTTAGGTGCTGGTTGTAACTTTTCGTCGGTAGACTGAAACTAACGAGGGGGTGCGTCTCACTGTATATTTGCTCTTGTCGCGCAGATAGTTTGCCGACATGGCACAATATATTCAGGCTCGAGAAATGCAATCAGAAAGCGGAAGCCTTTCCCCTCAACAACGTTAACCTGCAGGAATCCCCGACTATCATTTTACCGTAAAGCCACAGAGCTTTTCTGCGCGGCGGCTCACACCGGCAAGTTCTCACAGTGAATGACACCGTTACCCACCGCCATCACAGTGTCTCACTCACACCATGTTTCACCGAGTGAAACGCTGCTTCAATCGCGCAAGGCTTTTGTGTTTCGGTGTAACATCCTGGACGAGCGTTTTCACTTCATGCTGAATAAACAATTTCACTGGAATCGCTGAAAGCGACAGTGTTCGGGCGGGGGCGGGGCGGAGCGCAGGTGGAGACAGAAGGGTGCGCTGCATTTACTACACATGACCCGGCGTGCCGCGCAATAACCGTTTTATTACGATTATCTTGTTTTCATGATCGAGGGAAGCCAAAATTGTAACAGAAATCGAAATTCAATTAATCGCCCAGCCCTACCAGCTACTGTATCTTTTTTTCCACAGACGAGGCTGAAATAGGCTATAGACTATACACAGTGCATGGGCAACTGAGGCAGCCCCATTTCCAATTGTTTTTAAATAAACTCAATACTGTGCATGGATGTGAACGTGACATGATCAGATAATTTCGGATTACCACCCAGATGAACTGATAAAATGTTTAGGCTATTAATTATCTAGACCAAAACATTTTATTCCTTTTTTTTGTATGATAACTTACATTTGCATAATATGATGTTAATATCAAACACACAAACTGAAAAAATAAATAAATAATATATATATATATATTATATATATATATTTTTTTTTTTTTGGAGGGGGCCCCCCTGGCGGTCGGGGGCCCTAAGCGACCGCTTAGTTCGCTTATGCCTCGGGCCGGCTCTGGGTCAAATGGTATTGATCACTGTGAGGGAACCGAGGTTGTTGTAGCGAATTGTGTTGTAATTGGATAGAGCTAAAGAGAAAACCGAAGATAAAAAAGATAAACAAAGGAAGAAATACTCATTTGTATCCAGGAAAATATGTTGAATTGATTTAAATGAATACCATGAGGAAGGAAAAAAGACAATAAGAATGATAACAGATACACACGTTGTTTGTTCAAGCCGATTTCTGTGCTTACAGTAGCAGGAATACATCTGACCAAAACAAGTTGTTTGCCTCTTCAGTATTGGCGAAGATGCATTGATCTATAGTTGTGTTTTATAAGGTGTGGAAAGACATTTTTCTCATTTGCGGTCCTATCAGATTTGAAAACATTTCAACTTGCCAAATAAAGGGGCCTTGTGCCATGCATGCAGAACAAACTGATTTTTTTCGTGTTTTGTCCCAAAACGCAGTACAGAGGTAATAGACTGGATGAGGAGCAGTGAAAGAAATGTGGTTAATGAAGCGACAGCAAAGGCAATGGCTAGCAAGACATCAAATGAAATCAATCAATGAATCAATAAAGACGGAATAACCATAATAATGTGTCATGGCAAATGCGTCCTGATCCAGATGACTTGATATCTTGTTTTGCATTTATTTATAATGTTAGTGATGGTTTTCTACGTGATCAATTCAGTTTTTCTAACTCTCCAAAACAATACCTTATATTTCCTCGTTTCCACTGAGCTACAGAGTTTGGTTTGGTAGAGAAAAGGTAAGCCTAGATCTGTCTTGTGTTTCCATTGCCCACAGTACCCTTACTTGGTAGGCGGGGTTTATGCTGGACTGGCCCTTATAAACAGTCCATGCTCTAGCAGCGTCAGCTATGTAACTATCGTGACATTTTCTCAGGGAAAGGTGCAGCACGGTTCGCTTATTTTGGTACCCTTTACAACTTTTGAAAGTGAAAAGGTGATTAAATGTCGTACCGAACCGTACTAAACCAACCCGTTCAGTGGAAACAAGGCTTTAGTTGATGAGACAGTAAGTTTAACAGTTTAACCAACTAACTGACTAACTGTTTGGAAGGGCTGAAAGACTATAAGTTGGTTAAATGTTATTTTTTTTAAGTAATAGTATAAATAGAAGTTAAATGAAATACAGTGAAACTGAATGGCAGACTAACTAATTAACTATAAATCTGTCAGAAGGTCTATTTTTGATCCACCATTTAAAAAAATAGAATTGAGTATGTCTATTTGGGCAAATTATGTCTAGCTATGCTACTACGTTCACTTTATAATATTAATATTTAGGAGTGTTTCCTACAGGTTGAGAATTTACTTGCGGTGGTGGGTGGTGCAGGGTCTGACAGCGCGGCGTGTGATGTAAGAAATGAGTCAAACAAAGGTTTATGAACTATTAATTGATAAACTATGTGTCAATGACAATAATTTAGAAAGGAATACTTATTTACATATTAAACACACCAGATTATATCATTGGGGTGTATCCAATTTTGTATAGGCCACCTTTTAAATCTTGTTGTATACTATATACGGTAGTGAGTAGGCTACAGTAGTCGTATGAGCTCTTTTGACCTTGCTGGTGCTTCTTCCATTTTCACTACTCACACGTAGTCAGACAAATTCATTGCGGTGCATTGATCAAAACACGATTGAAATAAACCTCCCTCTGCCACCCCATCACTCTATAGCTTCTCAACACACACACACACACACACACACACACACACACACACACACACACACACAAACACACACACACACACACGAGCCAAAACAAAAACACTGATTAATTGCATGTTGCATGGGGATGATAGATGGTGACCTCTGTTTCACCTTTGCTGTTGTCATTGTTCTGCAGCATGACGGATGGACACGTGAACACAAACCAATGATCTGTTTCCCATCCAGGCCCCATAGCCCCTGAGTCTGAATAATTCAATTTGTATCCACCAAAGCTGCATTTGTCAAAAGCTGGTATGTGCTCTCAGGGTTTTTTTTTTCTCCCAGGATGCTTTGCACTGTACACTTTGAATCTCAACATTCAGAGCAGGTTCTTAAGAGATCACTCTGCACACGGGGGGAAGCCAGGGTGTGATGGTATTTCAACAGCGCTGACTCAAAAATTGAATGTTACTTTATCCTGGTCAGTTAAATAGCACTACAATGATTTTTTTTTTAACCTTTATTTATACAGGTAAATCCCATTGAGACCGAAGACTCTTTTGCAAGGGAGACCTGTTTTCCTTTCCCACGTTACCATTCACACACACATTCATACACCGATAGCAGGCTAACTATCGACATTCACACGAGGCAAGGTGGGTGAAGTGTCTTGCCCAAGGACACAACAACTCTGATACAGTTGGCAGGGCGGGGATCGAACCTCCAACCCTTTGATCATCGGCCGACCCGCTCTGCCAACTGAGCCACAGTCGCCCATATTGTCTGTGTGTGTGTGTGTGTGTGTGGTGTGTGTATGTGTGTGTCTGTATGGGTGTGTGTTCTAGTGGTACTTTGTAAAATGCAATAAATTCAGATCACTGTGTCATGATACAGTGACATAATGACGTATTCACTTTCCCTAACACATCATGTTCAACAACATCAAAACAGCGAGAGCAGACTGTGCTGCGCTGTGGGCACAAACATATACTCTCACTCAGCAGCGCTTTTTTTTTAAATTTTTTATAATCAATCTTCAGAGATCTTCTAAAATAGGATTAAGTAGTCTGTCATCAATATGGTTGGAAAAGAAGGAAATGCCCTTCATTTGGTCTCTAATATGAAATGCTGCAGGCTGCAATCACCAAAACAATGTTATTCATTCTTTTCTTTCTATATCGTCATAAATATCGTCCTCACAAATGTCCTTGGAATATAATGATATAATTGTGAGGCCATATCGCCCCCACCCTTACTTACTGTATATCATCATGTAGGCTATTACACGCACTGTTACCTCAATTATTGCTGGCAGGAAGTGACACTCCCTAACATGCCATGTAACCATGTAAATATTTTGTGTTTTTTTACAGTCGTCTTAACTTTAACAGCACTTAGCTCTGGCACTGGCCGTCTTTGCTTTTTAAAGGAGATATTCATCCCTGTGTGTGTTTACACAGCTGCTTCTTTACGACGGGAGTGTTGCCTATGAGAATGGACAGGAGGTTTCAGTGGCAAGGTGAGGCCAACCAACCTGTCACTTGAAGAGTTCAAGGGGCTCAGAGCCTTCAGACATACAGTCAAAACCCAAATGATTCATACCCCAAAAACAAATTTTGACTTAAAGTTACTTTCATGAAACTAGCAAGCTTTTTCTTGATAGGAAATGACACAGGCTTCCAAGAAGATAAAAAGACGATGTACAAGAGGCATCATTGTGAAAAAAAAAAATATTTTTCAGCTTTTATTTACATTTGAACAAAAGGTGGCATGTCCAAAATTATTCATAGCCTTCTCAATAGTCAATAGTAAGTAAGAATAATCATCTTATTATATTTTGGAGAAGCCTGTGTCATTTCCCATCAAGAAAAAGCTTGCTGGTTTCATAAAAGTAACTTTAAGTCAAAATTTGCCAGGGGTATGAATAATTTCTGTTTTGACTGTAGCCCTCATCTGCTAACATAGCACATGCCTTTATCACCCCCCCCCCCCCATCAAAACTCTGAGTAATGAGTGGAATGATTTCTCCTCCATGCTTTCATAATGTCTGACGAAAGAGCAATGCAATATCCAAATCATCAGGAGCGCGCCGCCATCGGATGAAGCAATCTCTATTTACTGTTTAAAGCAATGGCAGCATTTGTGGTGATGTGTCCTCGGGGTAATACTGTTTTTTTTACATGTTATTTGGGGGCCTTAACACCAATTGTAAGTCTTATCTTGACTTGAATTATTGACCCTTAGGACAACTGCTGCAACGGGCTTTGAAAGCTAACTATGGATTATTTCTGTCGTTCATTCAGTTTAATAGCACGGGAAATCAAAGCGAAGCAATAGCAAAGTGTGTTTAGAAGGAAAGATAGTGGACAGGGGTAGCACATTCTACAGCTCTACACGGGGTAGTTGTCTGTTATGGCCTCTGGAGTAGCTCTGTATACAGCTTGGTTAATTGAGAAAATAGCTTGGTTGTGTGGTGCAGTTGATCTAGTGCCTTATTTAGACCAGCCAGAGCTTTGGTCTCGGTTTGACTTAGTGGTTGAATGACTTGAAATAATAATAATGAAATAATATGGAATTGCAATATTTTTGAGACATTTTTTTAAATTGTAATTTAATTTCTATATTGTAAACCTACATTCTATTTGGGGTCTATAGTTGAAGCAAGCTCAACTGCCACCATTTCTTTTTTCTACATCAACAGAATCAGAGAGAATAATACGTACAATGGCCCTCATTTATCAAACTTGCGTGGAAACTGGTGCAGATTCTGGCGCAAATACCTCCCTACGCCAGGTATCGCGTGGGATTTAACAAACAGTCGTATCTCGCCAATCTCAGCGTACGCCAGGCCATTATTGATAAATGCGGCGGCTGAAA
This sequence comes from Ammodytes dubius, assembly GCA_026122265.1. Taxonomy (NCBI): domain Eukaryota; kingdom Metazoa; phylum Chordata; class Actinopteri; order Uranoscopiformes; family Ammodytidae; genus Ammodytes; species Ammodytes dubius. Next base: position 2,285,069 of record CM047520.1, read on the forward strand.
ACAATCGTACCACGCCCCTATATTTTCTCAGTTTAAGGGCCTCGCCCAGAGGTTTTGCGACATGGATAAGCGCATTACGGCACAAAAGAGGAACTTTTCTGAAGTAGAAATTGACAGAATAACAGCGAAAGTAGAAAAATAAAGAGTTTCATTTCGGAGCATTACAAGCGGCATCGAAGAACAACAGAAGGCAGCAGTTAGGAAGAAAATAACTATGCGGTCAACAGCGTTGGTGTTGACAACAAACGATCTCCAGCTGAGGATTTTGCATTTTAGGTTTACATAATGGCTATTGCTCAAATGCTATAAAACAGCATATATAATTTTATGTCGCCATTTCTTTGAATAGACGAAGAAAAAGTGGTCTGACTCAAAAATCGCCACTAAAAAAAGTGTGTTGCTGTTCTGAAATGCAACCAACTGGGCTGGGGGTGCGGGCATAATATAAGTGGTAGAGGAGAAAAAGACGCACCAACTGTCCGATAATGGTCCCCATAAAAGAAATACACGTCTGCAGAATGATTCAAATGTATTGGCCCTTTTAGATAGCACTACTCAAAAGGGGTTTAAAAACTAAAAATAACACATTTTGCGTTTTACTGTATGACAGCATGCGCTTGGTCAGCCCGGCCGTCAGCTGCACAAGCCGACCCGGCAACGATCAGCTGTGAGAGCGCCCACTGTCCTGCTCCACCAGCAGATCGGAAAAACGTGCCGGTTAACGGTGGAAATAAATCGCTCGCTTAAGCGATCAATGACACATTAAAAGAGGAACTAACATCTAAAAAGTGCTTCAAATAAATAAAATGTTAAGCTGAATGTTGTGCCGTGTATTTTTTATCATAAAGAGCAGTGTAGCCTAATACATATTTAATAGGTTGCTTAGGCTAACATTTTGAATGAATGCAGCCCCGTGCCTCAGTGTCCCCCCAGCTGCTCCAAGTCGGAGACAACTGCCCTTACGCAGTCCCATGCAGCGCTCCTAAGTGGCCGGTGTGCGCCCTATTGAATCAGCTCTCCTACTCAGTTTCACACCATAAGCTGCACAATTTTAAGTGATTAATATCTTTATTTCGGTCTGAGCAAACACTGCATTTGTATTACCTCTAATAATTGTCCAACAAAGTCATCGGCTACCCGGCACAGCCTGCACTGCGAGTCCATGCTGTTTACAAACTTGCGTACACGAGCTGAGAGCTGGCGTGGGATTTGAGCGTATCCTACGCTCACGTCCATATTGATAATTGCCGAGATTTGCGTGGAAATGTACGTACACCCACTTTTCTGGTCTACGCAAGGTTGATAAATGAGGGCCACTATGATCAAACATTCAGTCAGAGAAATGTCAACTTCTAGCGTTTGGAGTTCTCTATATAAAGACATGCAATCATGTTTTAGTAATAATGACAAGCTATGGTAAGTATATACATAGCTGTATAAAAAAGTAACCTCTAACAATATTTAAAACTGGGTTGACTCTGCCCTTTAGATAATGGAGCTCATGTTTATATGGCATCCCAGACTGACTGCACATTCTGATCATCACAGTCAGTCTAACATTAGTACGTACATTTAAAGTTACAAAATGATATAATAATTCCTGCTGAGTGTTGTTTCTAACGTCATGAACAGTTCCTGAAGCGGTGCTGGAGAACTGATCCCTTTGCACCTACCTGTTTACAGAGCCTAGGCTGTGTATTAACACCGCACTTTCTTTCCGCAAACAGGTAGCGGACGGTGAGGAGATATTTACTGATTTGTACAAAAAAGTGTTTTGTATTAGGATCACTGACTCAAGCCCTGCGTTCCAAATCACATACTTTTTCTTTTTACTACACTACATACTAAAGTACAGAAGAGTTTTAGGGCCACAGGAGGGGGAAAAAATCAGATAAGGAAGATTTTTCTTGCATTATGTCAAGAAATGACAAGAATAAGGACGAATACTCCAAAATGCTATTGGAGTTAGTGGGGCATTTATGTATTATCAGCATACTACAATAGACATGCATGTATTGGGACATCCTAAATCTTTTTCTGGCATACTAAATAGTATGGAAGTATGTGATTTGGAACGCAGGGCAGCTTTTCACTTTCCATACTGGCAGCACAGTCTGCTTTGCAGCTCTGCATCACAGAGGTCAGAGAGGAAGGTGATACGCTTTAAAGATGATGTGCTCAAAGGTTTGACAGGAGAGCTTCTGCTTTACCGTTATTTACACCTGAAGTCTAAACCTTCTAGTGATCCTACAGAGAATAAGCTACAGCTGAGTGAATGAACCAGTCGAATCAACAGCTGTCATACATTTGCCTAATGCAATTAATCTTCTACTACTACTAAAGTTTTCTACTACTACACACTACTACTAAACTACTATTAATCTTTAAATTCAAATCACGGCTCTGGTAATAAGAAAATTGCATCTGTAAAAATCACACAATAAAGCCATCGATTGTTGTCAAGCTCCTAGTTTAGAGATACACTGCACTTGTAGTCACTGGTATCCAAAAGGTGTTGGAGATGAGAAATAGTAAATATATGTTTTAGCCAGAGGTTTATTTAATGTTAATCCCTCTCTTGTCGTGAAAATGTGTCACCAGAGATTTATACTTTTTTACACAAATAGATAAGTCAGCCGTTCAAGCAAATCGTATCCTTTAACTGCATATCTGGTTCCACACAGCTGCGTGATGGAGAGTTGTTGTGTGACAAACACTCTCATGCTGTTACAGAGACTTCTGCCGCTGCTGATGCTAAGTGCTATACCTTCTGAATAGGGCCATTTGTCTGGGATGATGATTGGTGTCCCATTTAAATGAGCATTAAGGGCGTGAGGGTTTTTTATTTTGCTCAGAGACTCGGGGTTGGGGAGATGGATGGCACCCCGGAGGTGGCTTGGCAAAAACAGGTCCGCCTGCCCTGGATTTGTCAATATGAAGGAACCTGTCACACACGGAATCAATAGTGGGAGGAGGGATGACTCGCCAGTCGCCAAGCAATTATAGTTCCTTAATTGATAAATTTCCTATATTTCATCCTAAATGTCAGCCGTAGATTTATTTCCACGTCATGGTCAATACTTCATTCGGTATGTTAATGATTAACAAATTGCAGCATTTCATTATTACACAGGAATAAAATTGCCTCGTGTTATTGTGCAAAAGTTTTCTTTTCTAGGACTATGAACTGAGACTGAAGTGCTATGGTATACTGTTAAACGTTTGGTATACAACAGGGAGCGGAGAGAACAGAAAAAAAGATCAAGGACTGCTAAAGAAGGCATACTGAATATTTCATTAAATATCAGCTTATGTAAAAAAGTTAAAAGAGCCAGATCTGACATTTTCACTTCAAAAGGCCCTGACGTTCTGAACCCTCCTTTTGCAAGGAAGAGAAGAACAGAACGATAAATAAGGAATCCTGGAGTTTATGCAGACATCTTACTTTCCCTATACAGTGCATGGGGACGAGTGTCTCTCTCAGAATAATGTCAAAAAATAAATTTCGGTATTACACAATTTCTTAACTGTGTGCACTTATTGTCTTATCTTATTGTGAAGTTTGTTTGAAAAACAGCCTATTACAAGTGTATGGAAAGAAAGTTTCTGTCTGACGCACTGTTAATGATAGATGGACTGTATGGATGTAACAGTGATGTCACCATACAAATGCACCCATACTATTAAACCAAGCCCCAACCTCAGTGATTTTTACCAGCATCCAATAAGGAAGTGACCAAAACTGTAGTAACCAGGAAGTGCCACTGGGGGTGGTACCATGACTGAGCCATTTGTCTTTGACTCACTTGTTAGACAGGCCGTTTTCAAAGTCTTATTAAACCTATTTACAGCCTGGTCCACAAAACCATTTTAGTCTGTATATTTAGGTCATATCTCCATGACAACACTGAGGGGGGTGAATTTTTTTGGACCACGCTTGTTTCTATTCTTTTGGAAGTTAAAATGTATTGCGCGATCTCTTGAGTGACAGCTCTCCGCCCATTGTCCCTCACTTTGCCTCGGAGGTATACGTCAGCTATCTCCTTCCCCCGACTTGAGGTGGAGTAAAAATCTCACAAAATGGCGACGTGCACAAACCAGAATTATTGGATGCCGTGGAATAACTGAGGTCAGCCCGGATGCTACATCCATATTACTTACTATCTATGTATTAAACCTGTCGGCAGGTTTGAAAAAGCACGTTTTGTTTTAAAAAAAATCCCCCCAAAAAACACTTACAATATCCAGAAGCTGCAGAACACCTTAATATTTGTCAGATTCTGTCCATGAATGCCTATCGAAGCATTTGCATGATAAGGCTTGTAGCCATGCGTGCTGTTACCTATGCAAAACTTTCCAGATCGAGTTAAAAATGAGCCCAAAATGAGTTGAAGAACCTTGGTTAGTCAGTTCTGTTTGGTCTGTGATGCCCTGTTTTGTACTCTGGGGTTCCGTCCTGTTTATGTTTTTGTTTTTTTATCTTGTATTTTCTTTTTAACATTGATGTCAGGGGACTACAGATGAAACATTGCCTTTAAGCTAATTCTGACATTTTTAACCCATGTAAGATGATCATGTGTTTTTATTAATTTGCACTGTCCCCTTCTTAAATAAACTGAATTGAGTCAGTAATGGTTTGGACAGGGTAAAATGTATTCACTCTATGACCTAAAGTGAAAAGGCAGCATTTGTTGCTTGGATGAGATTGTCCACCCGTTCCCTCACACAGTCTGACTATTGCAGATAACTCTCTTGTCTTTGAAGGAAAGAACATTCTGTCCAGCGAGAATCTTCTTTCCAAACCACAAAGCATAACTGAGCCGGTTGTTTGGTGCACCGCTCTGCACTGCTTAGCTCTGGACTATACAGCCTTGTTGTCTCCAGAGGTTGGACTCTATAACTCTGTGACCCTGAAGCCCACCTAGTTTTAGGTTAAGAGGTAAATAGCTTAAACAACTTTTGGTTTGGAAGGTTGTGGTTCCTACGGGAAGAATATTAATAACTTTGGGGTTGCTATCATTTTTAATTGAGTGACATCATCTGGTCAAAATGTCAGATTATTAAAGGAATACTTCACCTATACGAAACCAGCGTTCTATCATTGTAAAATTGCTATTATAATATAATGAATTATTTTTTTTTCCCCTCAGTCTTCCCTTGGCCCAGCTGTCCTGTTAATCCTAACCCTACATTTTACCATGTATGATGTCACATGGGAAAATGTAGGGTTAGACAGTGAGACCATAAAACACTCTTTCTGCCTTTTCTCAGGCTAGGATGAACCGATTTCTAAACTTTTTGCACCTTTATACTACATAGGATCTCAGAGTTCAATACACCTTCATATTTCCACCGGTGAAGTAGGTCTTTAATTACTAGTTTGGGCTATGATTTGTCTCAGAATTACTCAACGTCTGTGCCCAGTCATTCTGGCTAACTTAGGTCTAACCTAAGGTCTGTGGTTACATTATCAATGCTACAAGTTAATGTGTAATATTAGTTTGCCTTGGCCAACAAATGTGTTTTTTTAAGGATGGATTTTCAGTAACAGTAAACACTATGTTAACTCATCTATGGACTTTAAGTATTAGTCTGACTGTTGCAGATTGCATAGTGGTAACGGTCTATTATGAAAAAAACATCACGTTTTTACAGAAAACATAACCCTCTCTTTTTCCCCACCTGATGTGTATTATATTGGGTGCACTGTGCTACTCCTGGTTAGATAAGATTGAGTGTGATCTCTAGGCAAAAATAAATACACAAACAAAAGCTTACCAGAATGAGCACTGTAACTTTTTGTATAAAGCCCGGTCGTAACCCGGGAACACTGCTTTTAGTCTCTCAATTCATTTGAAAAGAAAGAACAAGGGGAAAACTTTGATCTGCCTTCAGCACATATGGAAGCCATCTCCGAAACATTCCATTCTAGACTAAAGCGTGTTTTTAGAAGACGCTTAAATAGCCCTCATTTCTAGCCACGCTGCATAGAGTTTCAAAGCCTCAATAGATTCAGTTACCGTTAATACGCCTCTTGTACGGGAGTGAAACACAGGTCAGTGGAGGAAGGGAATGAGCAAGTGATCTAACTGTACACACAGCGAGCGAGAGAGAGAGGGAAAGAGAGATTAACGGAAGCTGGAGAGGATATTGTGTGTTTGTGTGCGTATGTGTGTGCGACGGAGATAAGGTGTTGCACTTTTTTTTTATGGATGCATTAATATCACCGTGCCAAAATGAGAAATAATGTAAATGCATGCACTTAACTGGAAAAAAAAGAGGTAATTCCAGCCTTCGACACAGATGAATGGGCGCTGGTTATAAGATGTATGAGGCAGAATGATAAAGTAAATAAGTGAGATGAAGTTCAACATGAGGTAAATAGAAGTTCACAGCAACCCCCCCACTGTTCACTATACCACCCCCCCCCCCCCCCACACAATCCCTCTGAGGAGTTCTTAGAAATGCATCCGCTTGTGTTTATGAGCATCCTAACCCGGGCACCATTTCCTCACATGACACATCGAGGACACACAGTGGTTTAGAACAACAACAATAACACCGTAAACAAAGGGATTTATGAAACACTGATTTAGAAGTCCCCCCCCCCCCCCACAAAGCTCTGTGTTCAAATATTCACTCTATACTTGATTTTACTTGAATTATCTAGAAAAGTGTCTAACTTGAAATGCTAGAATGCTTAATAAAAAATCAGGAAACACCCTGAAGCAGCAAGACTGTCATGTTTAGATAAAGAAGTCCTCTTCATCAGGAATTATTTTCACTCGGCTCACAACAATATATTTGATGCAGCTGGAACAAATAGTCGTCCAATTTTTTTTCTAAGCCTGGATATCAATACAGTAAAACACAACACAAACTATAAGTCTATTTATCTTGTTTTTTATGCCGAATCCCATCATAGGCCAAGCTACTAGTAACAGCTGAAAATGACGTTGAGCCTGTACTGCTGGTCTGCGCCATGTATAGTGGTCCAATTTATTCTGTAATAACCTTGCAAGGTGCTAATAATGCCAATGGAAAGTTTAGCGGATTCAAAGGTGAAGTAAGCGATTTATTTATGTTAATATAAGTGTTAAATCGCTCTTTATTCATACAGTGATCACTTATATAATGTGCGAGTTTCATAAAGCCGATCTCTCAGTCACTCGCTCTGCATGTCATCGGCAAATAAACTTTTCGGGGATCCCACTACTAATAACCAATCAGAAGAGAGAACTCTACAAACCGGCACCCGTCTCACTGCTGGTGCAAATGTGTAATTCACCTCAATGTACATTTTGGACCTTTTATTAATACTAGTATGAAAGAAGACATGTTATGGAGGCAAAATAGACAAAAAATGCAAAAAATTGAGCAGTGCTTGAAAACAAATGTTTTCTTTTGCCTGCAGAGTCTAGACTAAAAAAAAAACATTTTGGGTTGCTCTTGCCCCCCCCCCCCCATCCATCCATCTCATATCTCTCTTGTGGCCACGCCCACTGTGTTTGTTGACGGATGGCGTCCACACCCACCTACATATCTCTTTGCTAATGTGTTGACTCCATGACACCTTTAATCTGACTGTAATGAGTAACACTGTCATCAGCGCCCTGTTAACGACTCCAGTCATCAGAGCCATGGATTAGAGTTAGACCCTGCAGTCCCTCCCCCCCCTCCCCCCCACATGACTTGTACATTTGGTGTATAAATATGCGCTGTGAGGAATATTAGCCTGCTCTCAGCCCTGTCGTTCTGATTTCATATAAAAAGGTAATGAATTGTTAATGGCACGATTACTCTGAAATAGAATAACTGTAGGAAAATGGTCCTCGGCATTATGGGCTCCCATTGCTTTGGCTCTCTCCCCTTTACGAAATGAAAGGTTATCCATTATGTGTCAATACTTCCACAGTCCATTTGTAATAGCTGTGATCCAATGAAGGATCTTATTATGGAATATGAAAGCCCAATTATTCTGTCTTTGTGAAACCCGCTAAGGTCAGTTATCATAGTTAACACGTGGCTTTTTGCTTTGAACATCTCAGCACCATGTTTTTGCCCATAGGGTGAAACAACATATTGACTTTTATTTGCAGCTTTTTTTTAATCAAGGCCTTACAACTGAAGGGTTGGTTGTTGGATGCTGTTTAGCAAAGCAGTGCTAAACTACAAGGCATATGTTTTTGCATCAATGCTTCAGTAAAGGCTGGGTGTTCTATGGTGGTGAATATTCATCACAGGACCACTTATCTGTTGAGAAGCATTTCTCACACACAAGGGCTAGTATTGTCATTTCTATGTAGATAATGATCGTATTGTGCCAATAAATCCAATAAAAGGACCAAAAACCTCTATCTTCCAATGCATTTGACCTTCCTACCCTGCATGTAACTCTCAATCCCAAGCCCATGTAGTCTTTAATAATGGCTGAAAAAAGTGTGGAATCATAAAGAAAAATGACAAAAAGACTCATACTATAACTAATGCAGTTAGAATGTAGTTTTGAGCAAACTTTTTTTCTCAAACAGGAGTAAAATTAAACGGTGCATTTGCTTGGAACTGTTTTCAGCTGCAGATTGATACACATTTGGGGCCACATCACTAATTTATTTATTTATTATTGCACGTGCTAATAGCTCCATGGATTGCGGCGAAATAGCACCCGCAATCTGCCCGTTTTAGCTCAGTATCCACTATGGAATTTTTACACACCGGCGCTAACACGTCCACAAAGTTTGGCAGCTGGGTGCAGTTTGCCCTCGTTTAGCATTTACGTGAGTGAGCAGACAGGCCGGCCGTCAAGGAGAAAACACCTGTACAGTTTTCCCCGGGCCCAGGAAGGGTGGGTGGCACAGGGAGACACTGGGAAAAAAACTAGGGCTGTCAAACGATTAAAATTTTTAATCAGATTAATCACAGGATTCTGTGGATTAATCACGATTAATCACGATTAATTTTACCATTCGAAATATGCCCGAAAAATTCGAATTTTCTCTGTATATTGTTGTATGAACGGAAAGATAAAGGACAGAAGGTGGATATGTACATTTAAAATTGTGTATGTTTATTAATTGAACATCCAAATGATGGTTTTAATACTGAAAATAAATTTAAATCAAACAAAAATATATAGGCCTACCTACCAAACCATAATTCAATTGGTCTGTCTCTTTACTATGTCTTTGGGCAAATATAGGATAGGCTATAGAATGGCATTTATTTGGTGAATCTATAGGTTGTGCATTCTTGAATACAACTTGATTACAGTCGCGACCGCGGTGTGTGTGTGTGTGTGGTTTTGTGTGCATGCGTGCTGGTGGGTGGGTGCGTTTGTACGCGCGACCACGTCCTAGGGGACTGTTCATTTGTGCAAGGCAGCCGACGTTATGTTTCTCCTCCTGTTGCTTCGACATCAACTGTCACCCGCGGCAGTTGATTTTATATACTATCTATGCCCACGACACAGACGTGGCCGTTGGCAGTTTAAAACTTTAAAACACGGCACGGGCTAACGTGCTGCTATGTTTGGCTGCGCGCAGCTACTGATCCTGGGTCAGCCACAACGTTAAGAGTGACTGTAACAGAGCTGGTGGGATGCACTGGGCGGATCATTCTGCGCATGCGTTAAATGCCTTAAAAAAAATTAACGCTGATAATTCCAGAAATTAATCACCCTGCGTTAACGCGTTCATTTTGACAGCCCTGAAAAAAAAAAACTAAATTTTCTCACAAGAAAAGATAAAAAGACAAATACACTGTTTTGCTTAGGCCTACAATAACTAACAAAAAAAACTCAACAAGGACATTCTCTTCCCAATTCTCTGCACTTTCCTAGAAAATATCAGTATGGCTCTATAAAGCCTTTTCTGGTCAAACCCAGTTGAGAAGCCTGCAGCGGTATAAGCCGTCTCAATGAGCCGTGATGGGAGTGAAGCTGAGCGGGCTGACAGCAGAATGCTCACCTGAGCCTCCCATTTGTCAGCAGCTTCTTAATATTTCAGAGGCTCTCCTCAAACAGCCAGCACTAGCACTTTTTCTGTGGGGTTTCTCACTGCAGGCGAACTCCAGCAGGGGCTTACACTTGGCTTTAATTAGAGGAGGAGGGTTCCCTTATCACAGGAGCAGCTGTAGCACATGGGCGCCAGGATCCTGTTCTGAATGTTTTATCAGACTGTGTGCTGCCGGGGGAAGCGCTTTGACTAGAGGTGTCAAACAGAATGTAGGAGAAGTCCTGAGGCGTTTGTGTATATCAGCAACCGGACGATGTTTGTATTGGTGGGTAGGAAGCCTGTTTTGGGGGCTGGCATGCTTCCCAATCGCACAGTGGCATTATGTACATGTTTGCACATTTAGAGTGTGAGTGCGTGCATGTATCAGTGAAGTGGTCTCTCCAAACCATCCTGCATTTTCAATTTGGATTCCCACACTTCCTCAGACAAAATTGAATCTTTCAAAATAGAAATGGAAACGTATTGGCTGGTTTGCCCTGTTCCATTTTTTTTTAGATATGGAGGGAGGACTGGCACCGCTTAAATATCACTAGAAAAGTGGTTTATGAAATAGAAAATATTTTGACTTGCACATCTGATGATGATTGAGCTTGGATTGAGACAACAGCTATAACTATCTTTGAATGTATAATGGGGCAAGTCATGAGTCTATCACTTGCTGGTATGTTATAGGAGAGATTACAGGCGAAGGAGGGGGTGAATCAATTATTTAGGCTGAAATGAAAAGTACAAAGGAGCCATATCGCTGCCTGCAGCAAGCTCGGGAAAATTAGGTCAGTTTCGTAATATTCTAGTGGGGATGTAAGCGCTGCAGCTGCTGCACTGAAGGAGTGCTTCCAAACAGAGATGCCTTCCATTGGGTTTGCTCTGACGAAAAAATCCACTGCTCAGCTATAAAACGTCCTGTGGAATTGATAAGATGTGAATGTAGTAGCTAGCCATAAACATTCTATCAGGCTGGTTTGGTTCCTTATTAGATTTCTGCAGGCGTGATCGCTGTCTTCTATGCAGAAATACAGTAAGAGGAACGGCCTTTAAAGCATGTCATCTTAGCTGAATGTATTCATCGCAAGCTATGTCTTCAATGTAAGTATTAATGTATGCTGTGCAGTCATATAGTCAAATGAAGAATGCAACACATTGTTATCAAAGTGTTGACCAGTGAATCGCAATTGAATCAAATTGTTAGGCAAGTGAAGATTCATCAGACCACTATATTATTTACTCAGCAGCTTTAGTTCCTTGCAGGCTAACTATCAACATTCACACAGGCAAGGTGGGTGAAGTGTCTTGCCCAAGGACACAACAACCATGACACAAGTGGCAGGGCGGGAATCGAACGGCCAACCCTTCGATCATTGGCCGACCCGCTCTACCACCTGGGCCACAGTCGCCCCCAATGTGCCTTCAACATCACAGAGCTGGGCGACAAAAAAATAAAGTCCTAATCTGTGTTGGTTGTGCTAGAGTTAGTGAAGGACATGATGCTCCAGGGCCTGGCTGGACTCTCTGCTGGGGTTTTAATGAGCGCTGGCGGACAGGATCAAGAGCCTTCAGGGATCTGTCCCAGAGGAGTGGGGGGATTGGGGGATTGGGGGATTGGGGGTGCTGTTTATCCAGCCATCATGAGCCAGATCTTCCCCTTGACTTTAGTCTGGTACTCTGCCGCGTGTTGTGTAAAACAAATCTCTCCTTCTCACATCGTCAGATTAACTTTTTATTGCATCGATTCCAAGCATGTGAGGATTATATTGCAATGTAAAAATGAGAAAAGATCTATCCAAAATATGTTCTGTAAGTGAAATAAAAATGTAACTCTGGATTTATCTGGCATAGATTTTTTTTTAAAGGTTCACAAGGAACTTTTAAATATTTCTGAAAGAGTGTTATTTTTCCTCTGATGATCTTAAATTACTTGTAACAGCAAACAAGAATAAGACCAAGAGCACATAAGAACTACTGATAAATATACAAATATGAATTTAAGTCATTAGCTAAATCTAGTTCAACACAGTGTGGTGCTGTCTAAATGCATCTTTGTACTGCAAGATAGGAAAAACAGAGAAAAGGTCATTTTCGGGTAGGAAGAATAACACCCAGCATGACACTCACTTACTGTCGGTTACATCCTGGTCAAATGAACCAGAGCTCTCCAACAGCATTAGGAGAAGCTGGAAATAAAACATGGCTAGAAATGATTTTGATATTGTTAGCCTCATAGCATAATTGCCTAAATCATATTTACTCTACTCTACTTTTACTCTACATTTACTCTATTCTACATCTACTTTTCGTTAATTGCCTTAGTCATATTTTAAGGGTTATAGAGTAGGGTAAAGTAGATGTAGAGTAGAATAGAGTAGATGTAGATTAAAAGTAGAGTAGAGTAAATATGATTTAGGCAATTATGCTATGAGGCTAACGATATGTGAGGATCAGTCTTTTTAACTCGTCCGCACATCAACAGTAATGAAGGTCACCTATTACGCAAAATGCATTTTTTCATGCACCTTTTTCAACATGAACATGGGTCCCTGGTCTGACTAGAGACTCTTAAACTATATGAAAAACTAACCCTCTTTCTTTTTCCTCGACCTCCACCTTTCTTATCTCCTCTTATGACATAATAAGGGGCGAAGCCAGTCACACCCTCATTACCAACCTAACTTAGCAACTTAGCACTACATCCACCTGTGATAAGCCACAGCCCCAGATCCCCCTGAATCTAACTGGCAGTTAGATTCAGACCAGCCGTTAGATACAGGGCCAATCAGAGCAGACTGAGCTTTTTGGAAGGCGGGGGCTTAAAGAGACATAGGCTCTAAAACGGAACATTTCAGACAGAGGCTGAAAAGAGGAGATTCAGCAATGGCACCAAAGAAATATAGAAAGGTTTTTTTGGACACTACATAGTATTAAATAGTATTCAAGTTGAAGGGCAGTATGGACATGCCGAGGCGGTTGCTAAACTGTTAGCCTACTCTAGTGTTCAGGGCCACAGGATCCCATGACTTATAGCAGATGGCGTTTTTTTGGCGAAAGGAAGTTCACATCTTTGTTTTTTGTTTTGCCTCTCCATTCTGACCCCTACAAATCAGTCATGTGCTCCCAGAAGCTCTCTAAAAACATCAACGCTACGCACACAATCACCCGCCTCCGCCCTGCAGGACAATGCCTGGCATTGTTTTGCATGTTATTCCAGAAAGACCTCGCCACACAAAGACACATCCATTTACAGAAGGGGGGAAATCATTAACAGATTACTGTTGCTATTGCTTTTTAATGAAGGATTTCACAATAGAGCACCATCAGTGTTTGTCCTTAGTTTTTTTAAATAGCCAGCCTAAATTACACTGGGCAGCTATACAGCGTGTCTGCTGCTGATTATGCAGTGTACCAATATCCAACCTGCCAGTCCAATACACATGTAGCATACAGTAGCTCTAACATTTATTTTTTTCAGGAGTTATGATCAGCTTTTTTCCTCTTGGGAGGATTTTTGTGAGTATTGATTTCTCTGGGAGCCTTGACACAGCCCATAATGAGTATCAGTCTGAACCACATTATGTTAAATGGTGCTGCTATGCTACACTGTTGATGATGCATTAACACACTCGCTTGGCCTTTCATGAGGTTTTCCGTTGTGGCATTTTATGGTTCGGTAAAAGCAGTCAGCAGTTTTGGAATGTAAGGAAGAAGTGTGTTTGTTGTGCTGCAGTTTCTACAATCTATAGGGCTAAAGTCAGGGCTTTAAGACATATAGTCCAAGTCCCCCAAATCATCCCACAAAAAAAAATATCTAATGAATAATTACATGGATAACTCAAGTCTTTTTTGGCACATTTTGGCCAACAACACAATGGTCTAAATTTCGTTTTAAAGCTGTAATTCTGTAGCCTGGTCCTACCAGTCCATCACACTTCATTTCATTTGTACAGAAGGTCTGGAATCGCTCAATTGACAAACGTTAACTCACTTGAAGTTTAACTATTGGATGTGCCCAGTGCCACTCTGGATCTGCCAACCAATCGCATAACGTTTGGCCGTGAGGTATGTCATGCGCCGGCTTCTGAGCCACTCCTTCTGTTCGCTGATTGGACCGCCAAAAATCTGTCTGGAGAAAACCAAAGAATATACAGCAGACCCAGACTGACTACTGAAGGGATATGAAAATTGAGCGGAAGTAGGTAGGTGGGCGGAGCCAGGCTAGTAATTATGATGGAGAAATATTAATTGTTCTGTTTATTTATAATTCAAAAGTATTAATATCAGTATTTCTACAGTGCGTTTAAACCACTACTCAATATGGAACACTACTTCCATATTGAGTAGTGGTGATTCTAGGGGCTTCGGCCGTAAGATGTAACTGCCGGCGCGCCCCCTTGGACTTCATCTCCCAGAGTTCCCTTCCAAACCTATCAGTGTTGTCTGTACCTGTACGGGTCAGACAGAGCCAGTCTGTGGCTTTACGCCATGTGATAAGCTCTGCCTGGGCATGCCTACTGCTGCGTTATATTGTACTCGGAAACTTCAGACATTGCAACGTACACAGTGATCAGTAAGCAGAATTACTTTTTTCACCAATTCATTCATTTACACCAGATCATATTACTCTGTAAAGTTGCAATACAAGAGCTTTCATTAGTTACGCTCAATCACCATTGTTTTAACCCACTGTTTGATAGATTAACAGAACATTAACTAGATGAAAATCTAACAGAGTACAACTCTAAACAGCATATGCAGTGGTGCTGTAGTGAAGTTCAGTTTTAGGTGCTTCTACCTGAGTACAGTATGCTAATTTTTACTTGTACTACATTCTACCTGTCCTGTCCTGGACAATACATGTTCCCCTCTATAGGCGCTGGACAGTCCAGCTGAACTGGAACACTTTGCTTCCACAGGCTGTCACTCTAATGAATAATTCATAATTATAAATCATATGATGTCAAAGACTCATAGCACTAAAACAACCACTTACATACCTACACATGATAAAGGATATATATGAAGTTTCTCTCTGTTTAATGTGTAGGCCTACATACCATCCATCATTGTGATATCTGCAAATGTAATTATAGCGTGTCATGCTGTTTTTACCCCCTGTAACGCAATAGATATACAACACTGAGCCTTGTACAAAACAGAAGTCTGCATGGCTATAAGTTACACACCATGTAAACATGTTTAAATATTACATTATGACACATTCAGACCCCCTATAGCATTGACAAAGCCCATGTCAGGGTTAGCTAGTTTTATGAGAGCTGTTTTGACATCCATCCTCCACTATATTTGCCAATTTTCCCCCTCACGCCTAACACTGCAGCCTTTCTACATGTCAAGTGGACCTCCTCTGTGTGTCTCCTGTGCAGATCAGAGCCACAACAAATCTACGGTGTAAAGTATATCATGAAAGCTGGTAAAAAAAGAGAGAGAGAGAGGGCAAGCATTGATTTTCAAGCAATGGTGAATCTTGAAATCTTTTCTATTTTGTGTCTTGTTCATATAAATAAAAAGGTCCAAAATGTATGTTTTTTTGAGTCTGTATATCTCTCCAATACAACCATCTTTAACAGCCATTATCTATACATTATTACTTTTCAATAAGTCTGAACCACAAATCTCAACTACAGCACTCACATCAATTCAACTTGTCATAATCATTCAAAGCACTAAATTGAAGGTTGACGAAGGGGCATTTTTAAAACCTGTGCATAGTATTTTTTGATTGATAGTACGATAAAAGGCTGTATCCTAAACCTGTTCAATAAAAAACTTTGGACACTAATATGATGTGAAAATGAAACAGATTTTAACTCTGGCTTAATCCAACATCTCGATTTTTGGTTTTTTAAAGAGTTGCAAATGTATGCATAATGAGTTCAAAATGAGTACATTTGCATATTTTGCAGGGCTGCCCCCTAAGAGTCCTTGATTCGAATAACCAGTTGGGACTTTTGCAGTCGACGCAGATTTTTCAAGTCGAGCGATCATTTTTTTTTTTTTTTTTTTGGCAGTCAGTGTGCATTACAATAAAAGAGAATAAAAAAGCAAAACACTTTTTCTTCTTACTAGCGCACCCCAACAGAAACTATAGCGCCCGCTATATATATTATTATATTATCATAAATATATATATATATATATATATATATATATATATATATATATATATATATATATATGTTTCAGTGATCATAATTCCATTTTACATAATTTTCTGGGTTGATGCGCGGCCTACTATTTAACTCCAATGCACTTTTCTGATTGAAAAATAGTGTCACAAATAGTCATCTCTGGATTGAACAGGCATATCCAATTAGACTGAGAAAATCCAGAGTCCTGGACATCCCTACACATATTTATTTAAACATATCTTAAAAAAAAATTACCCTTTTCACCGGCAGTGTCTCACCTTAACATTCCATTTTCTCATGCCCCTTCATTGCTTACGACTTCCCGCTGCTTTTCTGTAGGAAATGGGTAAAAATTGTTTTCAGTCAAGTTGGTGAAACGGGGTGTATCAGGCTAGAACTAGAGTTTTGGCAGATGACACAAATGTAGCCTTGGCCGCCCCCTGCATCATTTCCTTTCCCCCCTCTGTGCTGACACTGAGCTGAATGACAATAGCAGGCGCAGGCGTCTCTGCACTCATCCCTACCACGCCTGGATCACCACACAGAGGAAGATGGAATGCCTCTCTGGAAGTCTTGATGCATTTTCATCACAGTGTCCCGAAAAAATACAATCAGCCAGGGCAACCAGAGCAGCGCGGTGCCACGGGCCTATTCCCCCTTGAAATTTGCATGGAGATAATGTTGATCAAAGCGTGCACCCCCCCTGCTTTTTCTCAACGCAGCATTCCCACTATACAGTTAGTAAGACAAGTGTGGGCTAGTGTGAGCTGCTATAGAGGAACATTTGTGAAGGTTTCTCACAGGGCGAGAGGTCACGAAAGGTCAATGAAAGATTTCTCTGAGAGAGTGAATGGATCTTATCTTGTTGTGTTGAAATGTGTGTTCATCATCTGAATTACTGAATGTTACTAGTGAAATGTGCGACTAACTGTGTTATCCCTTAAGGATGGGAACTTTCTCTCATTTCTCTCATTACCCGTAATCGATAAATTGGGGAAAACTTTTTTTTTCCACAAAGTCCAAATACTGGCTGATAATGTGTTGTTTTCATCCCTTTTAATTATACTTGAACTTAACATGCTCAGTTAAAATGTTGCTTCTGGCAGACTAATGTTTATTCCAAAAGTAAAAAAAGGATCAGATCAGATCCCCCTTATTAACTTAGATTTTTGTGCAGGAGATGAGCCGAGATCAGCTGATGATACATATCTAAATATGGACGTCCTGCTTCACCACAGCCTTCCCTCTCCCTCCTCAGTACTGCCACTGTCTGATAAATCACTCATCCACCGATACAGTACGCATCTCTCCTCAGATCTCAGAACGGTCCAATCATTTCACAGCAACCAGAGAGCAATTGGAGTTAGGCAGGTGGTGGATACAGTGGAGCCTGTATTGGGACTGTGTGAGGAATCTGTATGCCATGCGTCACTATGAAATTTTAATGATGGCGGCGGGTTGGTTCGGGCATGAGTGCTGAAACGTCTGTATTAGGAGAGAGAGCGAGCGGTTGGCAGGCGCCCGGGAAGTCCTTGGAGAGACGGATGAGGAGCTCATCCAGGGGAGGAGAGGCTTTGATCAGCAGCCTCTTCATTTCCATATCGCAATACGCCAAGCGCTCTTCTCCACTAAATGAAAGTCGACATGGATTATGAGTCACCGGGGCTCAGGCGGCACAAGCTGCATTCGCGCCCCTGCTTTTTTCTGGGATGAAAATGAGAATGATGATTCCATTGTTGCTGTTTTGCTTCATCCAGTGCCAGCGCGGCATTCTTTTTTTACACTTCCACCTGCACTATCTCGTTCTTCCACCGTAGAGCTAGCGTTAGCATGTGGGTCTGTCTACTTCCTGAAACAGGGTGCCCTGCTGATTGTGTTTTGTACAATGATCTCAAAAGAGTGTCTCACATTGTTTTCTTGGTAAATTGATTAGGTTTGTTTATTTGGATTGTAGGTTCCACAGAAATATTAAGACGTTACCCTGGGCTCTAGGAACATGTTCAGGTTATGTTATAAACCAAACGATTAATAGACTGAAAAATAAACACATGAATCAACAATGGAAATAATCGCTTGTTTAAGCCACATTATACATGTTGAGAAGACATATGGCGCTTTTCCACCGCATGGTATCAGCTCGACTCGACTCGACTCAACTCGCATTTTTGGCGTTTCCACCGCAATTTCATGGTACCTGGTACCTGCTAGCGGCTGCTTTTTTAGTATCACCTCGCTCTAGGGACCAAGCGAGCTGAGTCGAGCTAAAAGGTGACGTCGGCAGACGGCCGGCCGCTGATTGGCCAGAGACTACCGTCTGCCGGCTTCATTCTGTTGATTATTCTCCCCATGATTCTCAACAACTCTCCGGGACTATTTTGTCTCGCCGCGTGCAGCCTTCTTTGGCTCTCTTTCATTTGATTTGCATCACAGACCCGATTTTTTTCTCTCCATATATTCGCTAAGCTCACAGTTGTGTTGGCTGTTGTTGGGGAAGTTACTTTGAACATACGAGAGGAGACATAGCAGCTAGGCTAAATAGCCTATAGCAGCAAGCTGGGACAGACATGATAGCGAGCGATTACATTACAAGCCTCGGACTGCACTGATTACCTCAATAAAATATTCAGGCTGAGACACGGCTTGCATTTGAAAACACGTATCCTGAAACAAGCACTTAACAGTCAACTTTATCATGCCTGTGTTTACGTGCATAGGGATGTACGTGACGCATCCCTACAGCTGACTGTGTGGCAGTCACACATCAGGACACACACCCTCCCTGTTAACGGCCCGTGGCAATATTCTTCTACTTCTTTTAGCAAACAGATACAAGGGGGGTATTTCTTAAACAGTTTTCATCCGTGTTTTTGGCGGTTGGTTCAGTTAATAGTGCAACAACTGCTCGTAATTTCTGCTTTGCTACTTGACTCCGGAGTTGGCTTTCAGCCCCTTACGACAACCCCGCCCACGTTCAGGAGGTACTATTTTCGGTGGAAAACGACCCGTGCTGCTACCAAACCAAGTTAAACTGAGTCGAGTTGAGTCGAGTCGAGCTACATTTCCGGTGGAAAAGCGCCATTAATGATAACATAAGCTCTGAGGTTTTTCATTTTAAGATATGCCTTCAGATTTGTTTTCACTGTTGATATTAGTTTAGCAATTAGCCTATAAACTGTAATACATCATACAGAAAATGAAATGCCTTTTGTATGCGAAATAGTTTGTACCTTTTAAAATGTTAATGAAAATGAAATCTTACTTAAAAATATTATTATGCCTAACAAGTTGATTTAATAGTACTGCCTTAAATGTATTGAATGTGTTTTCGTCAAGATCAATGAAGGTTAATAATTTTACTTTTATATTATCAAAGCCCATCGAATAACTTTGAGCTGTGCGCATGCGGTTCGGGCGATGTCAAAAGCTGGAGAGGGTACCATAATAAGCAAACAATGCCCACATCTGTTTTTGTTCCCCTTTTGTTTGGGTACCAAGCCGTCCAAAATGGTCCAAAGAGGGTGGAGCTACACAATGCAGTCTGTTGATTGGTCAATAGAATAGTCATTTCCGTCATTAACCATAATGCTGGATCACCCATAATGGCTTTTGCCAGTCTGACAATATAACACCATTCCTCATAATCTAAATAAAATAGATGAGCGGAACAACTCTCGCGTTGTCCATTCATCAAGGATAGGTTTATGATTCTGTTTTATGGAATGACATTTTTTTTTTGGAACACCATTTGCTATGATGACGATCACATACTTTGTATGACCAGATATTATAATAATATGATGTATATTTCTCACTATAAATGTTATCAAAACACATGTCCATGCCCTCACTAGCTCATAATTCATAATCTCCCACTTAAAAAGGCTCTGTGGTGGTCATTAGGTCTCGAGGGGCTGCAGTCTCGTCTTGGTTTTTGCAAAAAAGGGGATACACCTTTTAGTCAATGTAGTGACTCCAAAGGACCCTGACCATAAGTCAAAGTGTTGACGAGTTGGGAGTGAGAATGTGTGGACTTGCTCCCTAACCTGAGAGAATGGGGTCACACACACATCGTCCAACTCTGGAAAAAAAAACCTGGTGATTCCTGAATGTAGCCTATCAGTGGCTAAGAGGAGAAAGCCAGTGAGAACGATATACTGTAGGTGAGATTACACTAAACCAGTCCTTCCCCTCAAGGAGGCAAACCAAAACACCTGTAGCTAAAACCAAGGGAACATGACGGAGTTGGGTTGGTCATAGAAAATATCTTGAACATAAATAAAGAAATGACCTGAGAAGAACCAAACTCAGTACAGCATTAAGCTTCACCTCCTCCTGCTTCTTTTTCTAGCATCAGCAGTCTTCATCCCTATATGTGCACCCATGCTGCACCCACAGTGTGTAGCCTATATGAAGTGCTTTGACTTTCATGCTGCTTGTACAGAGTGCTCGTCTGCATCTTTAGTGCAGTAGAACTGTGTATGTTTGATGAATGGTACTGGCTCTTGTCTCTGTGCAGTTGTTATATGTTAATCTCCTTCCCACTGCCTGCATGTTGTTGTTTTTTTTGTCTCTGGCGCTGAGCTGATGCACTATTCCTCAGGGCTCCGGCATGCTTTGTGTGCTGCTGGCATCGGAGGAAGACATGAAAGAGGGAAGAGTGGGAAGACAGAGAGAGAGAGAGAGAGAGAGAGAGAGAGAGAGAGAGAGAGAGAGAGAGAGGAGAGAGCCGTGACAGCTGTACGACCCCCTGCTTTTTCGCAAGAGCCGCCCGTAGTTAAGTGAAGATGTTTCCGAAAGCCCCCATTTTTCTCCATCTTTGATCATGGTTATTACTCCATGCGTGCAGCGATGTTAATCTGCTTCGCTTAATGTTCCTTTTTTCTCCTAATAGAATCGGATGAGATGGAGTTGTCTTCCTTTCTAATTTGTCCACACGCTCTGACACCATCAAAAGGGAATCTTTATTTATTTGACTTTTTTTCTTCTTCACACGCAGTTATGCCACATCACAACACTCCACCGCCCCCCCCATTCAGACACATAGACCTGGCCCAGTCGGTCTCCGCATATCTAATCCATTTTCACTGTTTCGTTTGTTTGCTTGGCCCATAACGACGGCCAAGACGATCGCCCAATGAGGAGGGCTGTTGACTCTGTGTGAGTCACTCACTTACAGAATGGAGGGATTTACAGGGGCTTTGCTCGCTGTTTTCAGATCATGAATGAGGCATGAGAATGAGTCAACAAACTCCACTTGTTAAAATATTAAAAAAAAATTGGAAATTTATAATACAAATTACAAAAATATTCTAATGAGTTCTGATGGATATCTTGCAGATATTTGAGCAGGGCGTGTTCATGCACTTTTTGGTATTGGTGTTTTAAGATTGTATTCGAATTGTGCTGGTCTGAGGCCTCCTCCTTCTGCATGAGACCATCAAGTACAGCGTGGAAACACGTTACGCCTTTTTATTGAACCCTCTGCGGTTCAAGGCAAGACACAAGCTCATTTGCGAGCAACAATTCGCCAGACGGCGTGAATCTAAGGAAGAGCTGTCATCACGTCCAGTACTATTGTCCGGCAATGTCTGTGCTGCCATCCATGCGCCTTCTATTAAGTGCGCAATGGCTTCAACCATTAAGTGTACACTTTTAGATGAACCTGGCTCCAGGACCAATCGACAGCCATACACATGAAGACCAGTGTAGAAGAAAACTGAAGGAAAAGCCATAATGATATATATATATTATTTATATATATATATATATATATATATATATATATATATATATATATATGTGTGTGTTCAAACTTGTGTGTCTTTTAAAGATTAGCCATTTGTCAGCAAGTAGCCACACTAATTTTTCTACACACACAATAGCTTGAAATCACAAATCACATACTCTTTCTTTTTACTACACTACATACTAAAGTACAGAAGAGTTGTAGGGCCTCAGTCACTTCACCCTGCTGTTGTTAGGTTGGAGTGGAATGGTCCAGCCCGAGTGAGCATCTTGTGGATTCACATAAACCTCAGCAGAAGACATGTTGTGAGGCTTCTGACCAGAGGTGATTAGAAACAACTTTGAGCTTTTTGTTTTTCCATTAGAAAAAAAGCATACAGTAGGTTTCATGAATATGTGAGATGTGTATCATTGTATTTTTACTGAGCTTTTTTACAGTTACCAAATGTCAAAGTCTTGATTTGTACATTAGTATCTAAAGAAGACATGATGTTGGAGTTTTTTTACATTAACAATTTGACAAACTAGCAAAGTCAGTGTGAAAATGGCATGATTACACTTTTTATTACATTTTCATGCACACATACTAAAATATATGTCCTCTGTTTTAAAATAAAATAAAACTCCACACCTTAGATTTTGCACAGACAACAGATCTGGCTTCTAACGCATAGGGACCCATGGTGACATCCACGTCACACACACTTTGAAGTTTCCTAAAATGTTCCTCATACAGGTTTATACTAGATTTTACTCATTGGCTGAGTTCGGAAAGCCATACTAGCGTCCTACATCCTACATACTCACCATCTACAATCATATGAAAAAGTTTGGGAACCCCTCTCAGCCGGCATTATAATTGACTCTGCTTTCACAAAAAAAATATAAAAGTGGTATGTCTTTAATTTACCAGGAACAGCTAAGTACTGGGATGTTTTCCAAACAAAGATTTTTTGAAAAGCAGTATTTGGTTGTATGAAATAAAATAAAATGTGAAAAACTGGCTGTGCAAAAATATGGGTACCCTTGTGGTTTTGTTGATTTTAATGCATGTAACAGCATGTAAAACTGATGACTTTAAACACAAAGTTGGTTGGATTATGTTGTTAAGCCTTGAACCTCATATAATTGTCTGTTTAATCATGAGAAAATGTATTTTAGGTGCCTAAATGCAAGTTGCACTTCTCTTTGACTCTCTGCTGAAGTGAGACAGAATGGGATCATCAAAACAGCTCCCAAAAGATCTGAAAAACAAAGATTATTCATTGTCATGTTTAGGGGAAGGCTACAAGAAGCTTTCACAAAGGTTTCAATTATCAATTTCTACTGTAAGGAACGTTGTCAGGGAATGGAAGGACACAGGCACAGTTGCAGTTAAACCCAGGTCTAGCAGACCAAGAAAAGTACAAGAGCAGCATACGCGGCAGATTGTGAGAATGGTTGCACACAACCCAAAGATCACCTCCAAAGACCTGCAAGAACATCTGGCTGCAGATTGTGTATCTGTACATGGTTCTACAATTCAGTGCAATTTGCACCAAAACATCTGTATGGCCGGGTGATGAGAAGGAAGCCCTTTCTGCGCCCACGCCACAGATACAGTTGCATGGAGTATGCAAAAGCTCATTTAGACAAGCCAGCTTCATATTGGAAGAAAATGCTTTGGACTGATGAGACAAAAATTAAGTTATTTGGTCTTTATAAAAAGCAGATGTTTTGGTGCAAATTGCGCTGAATTGTTGAACGATGTACAGATACACAATCTGCAGCCAGATGTTCTTGTAGGTCTTTGGAGGTGATCTGTGGGTTGTGTGCAACCATTCTCACAATCCTCCACCTATGCCGCTCCTGTTTTTTTCTTGGTCTGCCATGCCTGAGTTTAACTGCCACTATGCTGTGTCCTTCCATTTCCTGACAACGTTCCCTACAGTCGAAATTGACAATTGAAACCTTTGGGAAAGCTTCTTGTAGCCTTCCCCTAAACCAGGGGTGGCCAACCCGTGGCTCGCGAGCCACATGCGGCTCTTTGCCTTGCTTCGTGCGGCTCTTGAGTTCATATCAAATTTTGTGATTATAATTTTTTTTTTTTCTATACTTTTTTTTTTGTGTGGGCCTATGTGTGTGCATGTTCGCAAACGTTTCATGCGGCTCTTACGTTCGTTTTACATGTTGTTTATTATTTCATTTTTTATTTTGTTAATGTGTATGTGTATGCCTGTTCGCAAATGTTTAATTGAGGACGCAACATAACGTTTGCAAACGTTTGGTGTGGACGCAACATAAAACTGCCCGCTCAGCTTGGAGGGAGGTTTTCCGTGAGTAAACAATTTGTGTCAAGTTCGCTCCGAAACAGAGTGGGAGAGTTTATATTTTTTGTTGAACGTTATACCAAGCCATTCTGCCTTATATGCCAGGCGTCATTAGCGCATTTCAAGGCTTCAAATCTTCAGCGCCACTTCAGCTCACTCCATGCTAAAAGTAAGTCCCACTAAGCAACATGCATAGTAAGAGAAAAACGCTTTTGTAAATTGTTATATTTTTGTTTGTGGACTTGGTTGAACTGAGAGTTTGTGTGTGAGGCAGTGCACACAATGTTCATTGTTGAAAATGACTGGCCTGTCGTCTTAGTACTGTAGGAGTCCAGTTCGGTCATTATCACAGGGGCGGCCTTAACGATCTGGGGGCCCGTTTCAAGTCCTAGTGTGGGGCCCCCGTTTTTTTTTTCTCGTTTTTTTTAATAAATAATGCGAAAATTAAAAAGATTGTGGAATCCAGTTGGTTCTTAGACGGATTATGAGATAATAGGCCCCTGGACCAAGACTCTCAAAGGGCCCCCCCACTCCTACCTATCCAGTCAGGTACACTGACTTTTCCGCACAGATACATACAATTATTGGCAAAAAACATATTAAGAAAGTCGGTGTTTCCCAGATGATTTTGGGACACTGTGGGAGGGACCCTGGTCCTTGTTGGGGGATCAGGGGGCATTGCACACTGGAAGAAAATGTGTACCGTTTTAAAGTAAAATGCATCAATCTGATGCACTTAGAGAGGAAAATTTAGAGGCTAAATCAAATCTTGAGCTGCAGAAGGAACATTATTTTTCTGTTTTTTCTTAAGCAGGCAGCATCCTTTACTCTGCAACTGCAAAAACAGTAGATTGGTCTGCAGACCCATGTTATATGATGGAGAGACCCATTTGAACAGATATAGGGTGGATAGCTACTTTTTATGAACAGTATAGCATTTACAAAGTTTATTCCTGTATGTGTGGGGGCCTTAGAGGCCCCTCATGAAGCCCCTAAGACAGATCTTTGTTTGGAAAACATCCCAGTACTTAGCTGTTCCTGGTAAATTAAAGACATACCACTTTTATATTTGTTTTGTGAAAGCAGAGTCAATTATAATGCCGGCTGAGAGGGGTTCCCAAACTTTTTCATATGATTGTATATACTACATACTGTCTACTCAAAGATTGATTGTGTATGTGAGGTGTGTCAAAACGTTTTCAGTTGAAGTATACTCAAGCAATAAAAAATGTCTTCTTCTTCTTACAAGATTCAGGCCGTTTAGACGCTGTTTAGCGTATTACCGCCGTCCACAGGTTAGATATTGAACTAGATGTGTACAGTCCTGTGTTCATCATCTGTGTTTTAGACCTCTTGTTTTATAATCTAAGTAGGCCTATCTATAAGAACACTAATCACGTTTCGTGGCGACTCAGTAATAAAACTGAAAGTAGATATAATATCGCTAATAGCCTAAATGAAAACAGACGGTCAAAACAGCGTCCAAATGAGCTAAAATCCTAGATACAATAAACAGTAACATGGTACACTTATTTTTAGGTAAGCTCTAATTGATTATTTATAAATTTTTTCACACATTTATGTTTTGAGGCAGAGGATCCCTCCGACGCTCTCTGTCCGGCTCATCAGACAGCACTCAGCTGTCTGTCAGTTGAGCTGGACGAGCCGCGGTGTGGAACACAGCATTCAGTTCTGATCTGATTTTCTATACTATCTATGGTTCTGATCTCTCTCCACTATCAGACTGGCATCACTCATTTCACTTAGTAACTCTAATGTTGTTAGGTATTTATCTTCATATCTTATCTATGAATGACTGCATGTACAGTTGTCAGATTGCGGACCCCAAACAATGTCGTTGCCTAGTAACTTGCTTGAAAATATTTTATTTTCCTGTGCGGGTAGAATTGACCCAGTGCATTGTGGGGCGGTTGAGTAGGAAAAGTATCCAATCGATCTATACCCAAAATCTTCCTGGAAGTTAGTACCCAAACTCGCACACCCAACCGTCACATATACTCAAATTGAAGTCAAAATGAGTATGAGTAGGACGTAAGTATGGCTTTCCGAACACAGCCGCTGTGTTCGGAAAGCCATACTAACGTCCTACATCCTACATACTCAACATCTATATACTACATTCTGTCTACTCAAAGATCGATTGTGTATGCGAGGTGCGTCGAAACATTCACACTGAATTATACTCAAGCAATAAATAATTTCTTCTTCTTCTTATAAGATTCAGGCCGTTTAGACGCTGTTTAGCGTATTGCCGCCCTCCACAAGTTAGATATAGAACTAGATTTGTACATACAATCCTGTGTTGTGCAGGAAATGCAGAATTTGTAAATAAAGAATAAAAAAAAACGTCCTTGGCCGCGTTTCCCAGAATCCCAAAGAGCCTCTTTGGGCTAAGTACTACTTTGGAGCGCTCGTAAGAACGCTGTGAAAGAAGAATGCGTTTCCCAGATTCCTTCTTAGCGAAAGTAGTACTTTCACTAAGATGGAACTGTACGACGGCGCTGACCCACTCTTTCAACCTTCTTAGCGACCAAATCGTCAGTGATCATGCTGCGTCAGGGAAATTTATTTCCTCCACTTTTCGAAATAATAAAACAATGTTCAATGCGGACCTGGCGCAATAAACATAAACTAATAGTAGAGAAAAAAATGTTTTAATGAATTACACGTTTACGTTTTCCACACACATGTGAGTTTATAGTACTACACATAAAAAAACATCCACAACCCTGTGGCATTTGACAGATATCAAGGAAACAGATTTAATTGAACTCAGCTGAACCTCATCCAGAGCGGCTCCACCTGCTAAGGCGTTGCCAAAGTCCGCGCGTGTGAGAAACCATGGCTGCATTACAACAGCCTCGCCGTGCGCGAAGCCAGACGGTTTACATAAATGCATACGTGCGTCGGCACTTCTCCCCACTGGACGTGCTATCAGACCGGGCCGTCCAGGCAAAGTACCGACTGCCCCGGCCGTGCGGAGATCCAACGGCTGATCACTCTGGTGTCTCCACACACATGCAATTTTTCCTTCAGCCCCCCGGAGATGCAGCTTCTGGCTGCGCTGCGTTTTTAAGAACATATCAACCTCTTCTGAGGTCCAACAACCCCCAGCCCCTACCCCTTTACCACCAAGCACTGATCACTAAACCATACACCCACAACCACCACATCACCCATATACTCTCAGGCCTGAAGGCTGAAATAAATAAACAGAACCAGCAGATGTAGGCTACATGTAACGTCCTGCACACTATGAGTATTGCTGCAGTGTCCGAGTGCTTTACCTGAAAGTCTAGCACTGGAATGCTGTTGAAAGGGCACACTACGCACACGTCATTAACCTACGCTTAGATAAATTACAAATTGCCTGGGACTTTTTGTTGCTATAGGTTTGACACTCTCATTTCAATGCAAAATGATACACACAATACATGGTTGAAAAGGAAACCAAAGTAGTTTATTGAAACCATATGGGGGAGGGGTTACTCCGCGCTGTCTTTACTGGGCGTCTGCATCACCTGCAACGAAGGGAGATTGATTAGTGAAACCTTCGCACTCTTCCTTTTTGTTTGGTTCTGGAACTCCTGCCACTTCTTCCTCACAGCACGCCAGTCACGCAGGCCACATGGGATGGAGGGGGACATATTTTCGGCTATGGCCTGCCTAACACGGTTCTTCACCGTGATGTTCTTTTTGCCCCTTGTTCCCCCGAATAAAACTGCCCGGTGCTGCCAGACCTCGTCCACTAACGCCCATCTCCTCCGCGGTAAACGACGGTGCCCGCTTGTTTCTTTTTCTGCCGCTTTCTTCCACTCTCACATGTGTGTGCCTATCCACGGGGTATATATGCGCTAATGGGCTTGATTACTACTTGGATACACTTGTTGCCCCCCCCCCCCCCCCCCCCCGCACCCACACACCCCCACACACACACGATACCTGCGTAGCCTAATTCCACCTGTGTGGGGGAGACCACGGGGCGCTGTGTGTGACTTATGCGCTGATAAAGAGGTGGGTGATCGATTCGCCTGGCATCGATTTATTCAGTTTCAGCACGACCGCGGTGGACAGCTCCCACCAAAGAGGCTCTTTCGCTTCGTCTTACGCGCTCTCCAAAGAAGGCACCAAAGAAGCCATCTGGGAAACACACCGTATCTTAACGCTCGTTCTTTGGCGAACCCTTCTTTCGACCCTTCTTTGGCCCCAAAGAACGATCGATTCTGGGAAACGCGGCCCTTGTCGTTTGAAAAGACGCGATGTGTTGTGGGGCGGTTGAGTAGGAAAAGTATCCAATCGATCCATGCCCAAAATCTTCCCGGAAGTTAGTACTCATCCGGGAATTTCTCGCATACCTAAACTCGCATACCCAACCGTCACATACTCAAATTGAAGTCAAAATGAGTATGAGTACGACCTTAGTATGGCTTTCCGAACACAGCCAGCCATTTAGTCCCTTAGTGACATATACTCAACATCCTGGTGTGGTTGTCATATGACAGGCATGTGACTGTGACAGGAAGTGACTTCCCAAAGATTGCAGTGTGACAGGGGCACACAATTGGAGAAATTAGCACATTTTGAAAGCTTGTTTTTTGTTACTAAAGGTGAGTTCAAACCCATGTAACAATTGGAATGCTTTAATAGGGTGTCCTGTATTACCTTTAATCTAGTCTGACCATATTTCATAAACAAATTTATATAGAACAAGTTAGGTAAATATCGCTGTGACGTATACGTCACATCGGGCCGTAAACCTCAAAATAGTCATAGAAATCCAGAGTGACGTATTTGTCACAATAACAAAAATGGTAATAAGCTGATCAATTAATTTTAGTATTTCATTTATTTTGAATTAATATATGTTCTTTTGCCAAATTCAAAGTACATTTGAACAAATTTAAATACAAATTATTGACAACACATTCTAATTAGGGTTAACAAAAAAAGTTTGGATAATATTTTGGATTAAAGAAAAATTGAGAAAACATCAGAAATGTGTTCTATGTGGTCCAATTAGTCTGTGTTCCATCCCTCATATTTTTCCTATAAGTAGAAATGGGTCCGGGTTCTTATGGGCTAATCCACTTTCTATCGCTCAGTGATGGCAGAGACATTGCAAAGGAGCCTTGCTCCTGAGCCAAAATATGACAAAGCAGTATAATAACTGCATGAGACATTTCCTCACTAGATGTTTGTGTTGGAGAACAAAAACATTTATTTGGTTAGGCCCACTGAAAATGGACTTTTAATTTGCAAATTCAAAAGTTGATTACGCATTTTAATCTGTTTTGTGCTAAAAACTGCAGGTTAAATTATTTTAAAAATCACTATGAAAGCATCAGCCACTGAACAGATGATGGGGTGAAAGGCAATCCTTATAAGTCCATTCAAAATGCTCTTGAAGCAGCGGTATAGCCTACTGTACTGTACATGAACAATAGCTTGATTAACTTCAGCTGTGATGAAGAGCAACCAAAAGTCATTCACGGTCAGATGAAGAAAATCATTTCTTGTAGTGCACCAGACATATGCTGCTGACTGCTGCATCATTTGGGGGTTTGGCTCAGTGAGTGAATCACAGATTCACAACTGCACAGATCCCTGCCTCTAATCTTTGAGTGAGGCTATTTAATACCCAGATGCATTCAGCTTATCACAACCACACTATGCTTGCCTCACAGCCACTCTGCGACCATGATTTTGAGTGAGTGTGAAGGCGTTTGCATGGCTCCTTCCCATGTTTTTACAACTGCCTAATGTCTTTCTATGTCCAAGCTCCGTAATGAGCATCATTATGTCACAAAAAATGAGATGACTGAGTTGAGGAATCTAAACTAGCTCACTTGGCTGTCAAAAACACATTCACTTCAAGAAGCAGATAGTGTTTTGACATCCATATTTCACACAGACCAGAAGGAGGAACAAAGAAATCCACTCTAAAATAGTAACATTTTAGTTTTTGCAAAGTTGTATACAAAGCCAATTTTCAGCAGCTGTCAACGGCCAAACTGCCAATTCTGTCAAACAGTCTGCAGGTCATTATATTTGACAAATGCATCTCCATTGCAATCTAGCATTATTACCATTTTTAGCCTCAAGCTGTAACTGTAAAACCGTCAGCAGTTTTCCTAAATGTTCATACAAATATGCAGTTTTCCATTCAGCATTTCTTATTCGATTCATCATCATTTGCATAAAAATGCTGGTAGAGCAGCCTCGCTATTGTCAAGCAGCCACAGTCAAGTCAAAGTCTTTTATTGTCAGTTCTGATAGATGCAAGACATACATCAGAATCGAAATGGCGTTTATCTCTTGCCCACAGTGCAGTTAGAACGATAAAATAAAAAAAATATAGAGTTAAATAAGATAAATTCTAAATACTTAGTAGTGCAAAGGAATTTTCTGTGCAATATAAAACAGTATATATAAAATAGAAAGTAAAAAATAGATAAGTTAAAATGTAATGTGCAATGTGATGAAAAATACTTATAATATGCATAATGCAGGGACTGACTGAGTTGGGAACAAACAAAAGAGCCTCACACACACAGATAGAAATCATCCAAAAGACTAATCCATAAGGAAAGTGAACACAACCATGGAATAAACAAGGGTGTTTGTGTATGTATGCATGGGTCCTGCAGGAGACAAGCAGAAAAAAGGGGTAACAAGGGGCGCTCCGTAGTGGATAGAGTGCGTACCATATTGGTTCCGGCATTCATTGCAGTGGTCGCGGGTTCAAATCCAACCCGTGAACCTTTTCTGCAGATCATCCCCCTTCTCTCTCTGTCTCCCCATTTCAACACATTCTGTTTTAGATATGTTTTACATAACGTTGCAATGTTTTCGGAATTGGGGTTGTATTACACTGGCTTTATAGAATCATATTTATAGTTTCCAATTATATGTAGATTATTGCAGACACACAGAATATGTGGGATTAGTTAAATATCTCCTATTATACTACTTTTCTGGTCTTAATTTCTCATTAATGACTCCTATAGAGCAACCTGACATGAATCACAGCACAAAAAACCATGTAGATTTTCAGGAAGCTCTTCCTCTCATCTCAGCGATTTCAGCATTCTCTGTCAACACTCGGCTTTGTGCTTCTCCGCCCCCTCCCCCCCTCCTGCAAACCCCACTCAGTTGTGATTGGTAATTACCTTCCGGAACACTTTCAGCAGCGCACGGGCATATTTGAGCAGGCAGGTGGGGGCATGGCTGAGCGTACAATTCAGAAACAAGGCAATTCAAAGTGCTTTACAGGGGCAAGATTAAAATACACAATACACATTAGAAAAGGGAGTTTGTTCCAGAGATTTGGTGCATAAAAACTGAAAGCTGCTTCTCCTTGTTTAGTCCTAACTCTGGGGACTGTAAGTAGACCTGTCCCAGACGACCTAAGGGCTCTGGACGGTTATGAAGTGATGAAAACTGCAGCAGAATAGCATGAATTGTAAAGACACTCCAGAAAAGTGTCTCAGTCCAGCCCTCTTCACCCTCTTTCCCCAGGACTGTTCCTCTGTCTCAGCCCTCGCTACTGACGGTGTGGTGTGGCGCTGCATCTATCTTGTTCTTACTGTGTAAATCTAAGCTGGAGCCGTCGACAGAAATTTCGTTTGTGTTGTGTTTTGCACACAATGACAATAAAGAATTCTTGATTCTTGAAATTATACATGTGTAGAGAACATTTTGTGCAGAGTTGACACAGCCTTGTCAGTGTGTGTATTATTAGGCTTTTCAGAGTATTATTGAGAGAGAAGGGGAACGCTTTCACTCAGTTCACAAATAAGGATCTTGCTGAAATCATGAGTTGAGAGTTTGTAGGTGTTGCAGTTTACTACAGGGTTATGGACCTACCCTGTACTGTATATATAATGCTGCATTAATGCTTTATGATATAGGCCTACACCCTTTTCAGCTTCTTCAGGGACTCACAAACTAAGCATTTTGTCTACCATGCAGTGCAGCAATATTGTTTTGTTTTGGGGCTGCAACGTTTGATCACTTTCATGATTGATTAATCAATCATTCATTTTCCTATTGAAGAATGAATTAACAGGCAAGTAGAGTACAAGTGTGAGTGCCTCAAATTTGTACTTAAATCCATACTGGAGTAAATATAGCTAGTTTACATCACAACTCTGCATATGCACTCAGTGATGACAGAAAACCGACGTGCAAAGTCCAAAATGGACGTATGTTTTTTTGCTGTTAGGTTTTTTGCTTGCGAGTGCATGAAGCATATAAAGAGATAAAGAGCTGAGGTAGTAGATCTGTGATTGTGAGGGCAGGAAGTGAGGAAAAATGAACCAATATTGTGCCTGGCTTGGCTCCAACAGTGAACGGACAGCTCGGGGGTTGGCCATGAGTTTATGAAAACAGAGGTGGATATAGTAGCTGTGATGGCTGGGCCTTAAAGTGTTTCTCTTCCCATCTAAAAGGGGGCTTATGTCCCAAAGAGCTGAAGTTAACATGCTGGGCCTCCCCCTTCTTATTTGGAATCTTATCAGGCACTGTGGCTTTCCTGAGCCTGTTTTTATACCAAACCCCACTAATTACACCATTATGTAATGACCTCCATCCTTTGGACCCCGATGAAATGAGAAAATATAAGTCTCGGCGGCGTATTAGAATTCAGATTCCTGATAGAAGCACTGTCTGTCTGTCAACTGCTGCTCTGCTGGAGAAAGAGAGAGCAGATTTTTCTAGTTATGTTGACACTGATGATAAGATCACACATTATGTTAGAGCATGTTTTCTTTTGAGCTAAAGCTGGGAAATGTATATATGTCATGATAAGCAGTCACTGTGTGTCCTCATGAATGCTTGCTTCCATTTTGTGTCAAAGCCGAGCAGTGATAAGGCTGACAGGCCTGGCATGGAAAAGGGGATTAGTTAAAAGCCTTAATCCATATTTGCTGCCCTGAAGTAGTTTAAGTATTGGATATTAGATTGGATGGAGTATTCTTTTCTTCAGATTTAACTCCATAATAAAGTGTATCTCTTTGGAGTATTTGATGTATGGCATGTCTCACTAAGTACACCTGACTGAGTATTTTGTTCACGTACAGTATATCAATACTCTTTAAGTATTGTAGCCTCTCTTTTGGTGCTCTTTGGCAATCACGAGGCTCATGTCTCTGAAGGGAATCTGAAAGATGAATTCTATTGGATTTCATGCTGTTTACCAAAGGAATTTGCCAGTAGAATCCTTGATCTCAGCCAGCAGGCATTCACAACCGCCATTGTAATTTCAAAGAACAAACTGAAAAAAAACTGTGTAATCATATTTTTAAGTGGTAAGCATAGGTCTGAAAGTGTTACTTGAATAGAATCCAAAAATTCCCCAGGCTTTTTTTTCCCTTTAAATTTTTCTGCACATTAAATGACATCACATACTGAATGCAATGTCATAACGAGTAGGAGGGCTTATTTTGCTTGTACTACTATTTTTAAAGTGGTTAACAAAAATCACGAAAACGGTGTCCTTCACAGTGTAGAATACTTGTACTACACAGCATACATTCCTTACCTGCTGCATATAGGTTCACACATCACACCAGGATGGGGCCTACTACCATAAGATAAGATAAGATAAGATATCCTTTATTCGTCCCACAGTGGGGAAATTTCGGTGTTGCATCACACATTAGAGCAGGAATAAGAGCACACAGGAGTAAAGAGCACACAGAGGGCACAGCAATAGCTGTAAATGCTTATTTAGCTTTAGACTTTGTATAAGCTTATGTTTTAGCTTTAAACTTTGTATAAATATAAACTATAACTATGTGAGTTAGCAGGATATGGGCAGAATAAATAATAAAGTGACAGTGACACATGTAGCACCATTATTCAGCTTTAGACATGATCATGAGGACTGAAATTGCTTCTTGTAACGATACATCCTTCAGAAGTTATCATCACAGCCATACTGTCTGTATGTGTGTGACCGCAGGAGATGGTGGCCATGGTTGGTTAGTCACACTTAGCCTTAGATTAGGAGCAGCTTTCCCACATATTCCCTGTGTGGAGATAATAACACCAGGGGAACAGTCTCAGTTTGGACACCTCTCTCAGACAGGTAACCATATTTTGTGGATGTAAGCTCACGGCAAAACATATCCCTCTTTAGCATTTAAAGGTCCATACCTCTGATATGTTTTAGCCCATTAGCTAAATACAATGTTATGTTAACTTACTACCAGTGTTGGGAACGTTACTTTAAAAAAGTAATTAGTTATAGTTACTCACTACTTGTTCCAAAAAGTAACTGAGTTACTAACTGAATTACTTTATAATAGAAGTAACTAGTTACCAGGGAAAGTAACTATTTGCGTTAGCCTACTGTAAAAAAAAAAAGTTGCTATATGTCAAAATTTGGATTTTTCTGAGCAGTTTTCACAAGTCAGTTGAAATGAGTAGAACAGACAGGTAGGCAGGCCTACGTGTAGGCTACATAACCTTCAATATGTATTGCACATCAACAGACAGCAAGAGGTTTATCCTGCACCTGCAGTATTTTGTTCTCAACAAAAGTAGTAGAGGAAACTGCTGAATGTACCGTGCTGATCTGCTATATCACTGGATTCACTTCAGGGGTGTCGGCTAAAACACCACTTCAGGCCAAAAACGTCAGACTATGAAGCATGAGACGATGAGAAGAGGAGTAAGGATTTATTCGCTGTTTATTTCCTTCTTTAACATGCACAGCAGCATACAGATCCCAGGAAAAGAACGATAGCAATATTCGGCTCGTGATGACACGCTAAACAGCTGTTGCAACCGGCGAATCGCGGCCGTTTAATAGCGTGCATAAATTATAATTTATAGAGATCGGGAAACTCAATGCATTTACTCACAAGGGCGATGCAAAAGAACTCAGGGAGAGCACGTTTCAACCGTGGATTGATAGGTGGTTACTGCGCCAACGTGCACGCTCGTCGCTCACACAACAGAGAGAGAAAGAAAAAGAAACTTCACTGAACAGGCGCTCCGGCTGACTGACGTGACGGCGCTAACTGACAGTTATAATGTCATCCACACACTCCTCTCCTCACTAGCAGTTTGTGTAGGCCTAGTATGGAGCCAGGGGTGCGTTCGGATTACACAGTTTATTCAATCAATTCATAGTAACGCACCGCATTTAACGTTCAGTAACGATAACGGCGGTGTAACGGCGGAAAAAGTAATTAGTTAGATTACCCCGTTACTGAAAAAAGAACGGCGTTACGTAACGCCGTTCTTTTAAACGGCGTTATTCCCAACACTGCTTACTACTGACTGTTTTCATTTCGGTAAGCTAGTAAAGAAACTATCTTGACCTACTGCTAGCTTCCTCGCCTAGCCTAGCTTGCTAACTGATTTCCAGTTGATAAGTATATTAGTGGTTAGCACGCCAGCCACAGTAGTTTGTCAACTCATCCTGTTATTGGGCATTTTGTCGCCAACCTTCTAGCATTCATAGTTTACTTTGAGCCATTTTAATACATTATTACACATATTTTGATCACAACATACAAACAGTAGCCTATGTCAAATCTCATTATGTTTGGTTGATAGTGGGCCACTTAAAACAAATGAATTGTTTCAAATGAATCTAATTGTGATTCAAAAGATGACTTGCAGAGTGTTCTAAAGGTTCACTCCACTGATTTTACAAATAATGGTTAGTTACACACCATGGAAACATTACCA
Organism: Ammodytes dubius; assembly: GCA_026122265.1. Classification (NCBI taxonomy): domain Eukaryota; kingdom Metazoa; phylum Chordata; class Actinopteri; order Uranoscopiformes; family Ammodytidae; genus Ammodytes; species Ammodytes dubius. The sequence goes on from CM047520.1 coordinate 2,321,000, forward strand.
CTCAGCCCAGGAAAACAACTGTTTGTTTTAAGTGCGTCATGCAAACATTTTATATGTTATAGTCACCAAGTTTAAAATGAGGTTACATGCTCTGCTAACGAGCAGGTGGACGCAAGTGTGGAGACAATCTGCAATCTTGAAAATCAACAGTTCAAATAAATGTACTGTCAAATGAAGTCGACAGGAATAAAAAATGCTTCTTTTCCATAGCAACATGCTCATGAGTCTCACAGGTAGGCTATTTATAATCTTCTGCAATGCCAAAATGACAAACGTGATTTCTTTGATAATCAAACTTGAAATAATTTAAACGGATGTGAAATGGCATATTACTGTATGATTGATACATTGTCTGGGATAGTCAGCCAACTGTTGGGGATAGAACGAGAATAAAGAGTGGAATCGGAGGCTGCTCCTGTTTTGCAACTCTGTAACCAATATCAATGGAGTACCCCTTCTAATCTATTTCTTATTGATCATTTCCTCGTTTCTCTTTCTCATTGTACCGACATGTTTTGCCTTTTGTTTGTGTAAAAGGTAAATATGATATGATATTTTTCTACAGTTTTGGGCATATGTGTGCAGTGTTTATTGTGTGTGTGTGTGTGTGTGTGTGTGTGTGTGTGAACATCTTTGTGCTTGTGCCTGTGTATGACCGTTCGGGGTATGGGAATTAATGAAAGCAGTTGTACTGAAGTTGTCTTGATAACACCTGACACTCCTGAATGGGTCCCTAGACTCCCAGCTGAGGCAGTACCATGCCCCGACATGAAAACAGCCCCCCCCCGCGTGTCTGTCTGCCACACCGAAGAGAAGCTCCCCTTTATGTAGCATAATGAATAATGCACGTCTTGGGAAGGGAAAGAAACCCCACCATAGCCGCTGTACTGTATGTCTAATGCAGTCAAGGTGTTTGTGCCATTTGTCTGATTAGGTGGAGCCTGTCAGATACCTTGTCCCTTAAGGGTGTAGAGGCGGCTCACTTTGATTTCCCCGCATCTGAAAATGATGCCGAAATGATTTTTGCAATTGATCCCGAGAGTGACTGATGCACAATCAATTGCTGTTGTGCGGTTTCGTGGAGCCACCGCCAGCCTTTCTGATGGATGACACTGTCGATACCTGTATTGCCATTCAGGTCTATTGACCTTTTCTCTGAGGCATGTTAGCACCACTTGGCCCCGGTCATTATGGCTGTGATCCAGATGCCAGGGGTCAGTGAATGGGGGGGGGGGGACTCCATCTATCACAGGGAGGCCCAGAGCTGCTTAACTGTGTGGGAAGAGAGGATGCAGAGACATACACAGCATGCACTGTACCAATACAGACGTACAATGTATGAATGCCGGTACATATTTAATGGGGTAAAATGTCTACCCTGCATTAAAAAAGACACGTCATGACTCTCTGACTGGAGCCATATGGTGAATATCTTAAAACTCGACAAAAGCCCAATTTGCTCTTACAGGTGTACTGCTGAACATACATGGTCCAGTTCACTTCAGTATAAAAGGTGTCTTAAAGGAACAGTTCAAACTGCACTAAAGCAGCCTTCCAAGAGTAACATCAGACAGTCAATGTCACAATTACACAAAACATACACGCACCAGCCTCTCTAAAACGTACCAAATCAATTTTCGTAGTTTTTCAAGCCATTCTGAGGCGGAAAGGGGGTTTGAACGGGACTTAAAGGTATACTTCACCCATACAGAACCTGCGTTATATATCATTATAAAATTGCTATTATAATATAATGAATGAGGTTTTTCTTCCCTCAGTCTTTCCTAGGTCTTCCCTTGGCCCAGCTGTCCTGTTAATCCTAACCCTTTTTTTTTTAAAGATATTTTTTGGGCATTTTTATGCTTTATTGATAGTGTAGAGACAGAGTTGAAATGGGGCAGAGAGGGGAGTGACATGCAGAGAACGACCGCGGGCTGGAATCGAACCCGAGTCCACTGCTGGCCGAGGCCCATGGGGGGACGCCCTGCCAACTGAGCTAAGGGCGCCCCCCTAACCCTACATTTTTACTAGCGTGATGTCACACAAGTAAAATGTAGGGTTAGACAGTGAGACCATAAAACACTCTTATTGCCTTTTCTCAGGCTAGGATGAACCTAGTTCAAAAATGTTTGCACATTTATACTACATAGGATCTCAGAGTTCAATACACCTTCATATTCCCGCCGGTGAGGTAAGCCTTTAAATGCTGGAACTATTTCAGTGATGAAGACCACGTTTTTTTTTCTTATCTGCCCAGCACTTCACCAATCTGTCTCCCATGTAACTACAGTATATAGCAAAATAATGGTTTTCTTAAAAAAAATTCAATAAGACAGGATTTGGTTTCGGTATTTGTACAGGAATGATGGTATACCCAACCTGGCAACCTCACTGTGATGAAAAGACTTTGGGAATCGGCACACAGTAACTGCACCAGGCTGTTGTTAACCAAGAAATGGTTCTGAAAGGGGGCAGTGGACTGTGGGGGTTGTGTTAATGTTGGACAGGGCGGTGGACTGTGGGGTAGCAGTCGGCCCTAACAAGGGATTCTTCCTGCCATGGACACCTCACCATGACCGGGCCCAGGAGCTCCCATTCACTGTGGTCCAGAGGCAGTTCCCCCTTCACCTGGCCTTTACTGTCATGATCAATAAAGGTGAGATACAATCCATCTTGCAAATGCACATTGCACTTTTTTCTGATTGGTAAGAATAACCTGACCCTGTGTCTTCTGTAGGACAAGACAACAAGAGAGTTGGTGTGTTCCTGTCCCACAGTGTGTTGGGACATGGCCGGCTGTACACTGACCTCAGCAGATGCAAACCAGCAACATGTGGGAGGATGTTTGTTGGAGACAATCAAGATGGACTGACGGACAACATTGCTGTTCTACATTTACAGTATCTTTTTAATAAATAGATATCTCCAAAACATACCAAACCTTGTGTCATGGTCTGTCTGTGTCTTGTCTTGTTTTGGTGGGTTCCCAGTGTTTCCTGTTTTATTTTGGTATGTCTGTCTTGTTTCTCCCCATGTCCTGTCCAGTTTCCCTCCTGTGTGATTACTGGCCCGCCCTAATGTGTTCCACCTGTTCCTCATTGCCTACCCTGTCTTGTGTGTATAGTCCTTGTGTTTCTTTGTTCCTTGCCTTTTTGTCTTTGGGCTTTTTTTTGTCATTTTTGAAGACAATAAATTATCCTTTACCTGAAAATCTCTGCATTTGGGTCCTACCTGTCTGCCTGCCATTGCTAACCATAAGACCTTGCAGCTCTGGAGATATTTGACAACTCCCTCTTTGACCCTACCAATCCACCAAACTTGCCCTCTACCACATATACTGTATGCAACGCAGAAAGTCCAAGCCATGCCGAGGCTGGAGTGAACATCACTGCAGTGAAGCTGCTCCGTCAGATTGTCATTTCTTTACAGTAACTTGTTGTTTTAATGTCTTGTTTTATTATCTATTTGTATTCAGTCCATGTTCAGTGGTTGTGGCATTATCAGGTTTCTATCAGGCATAGGAGCTACAGTTCTAAATTAAGCCTCATGAATTATTCTCACGCCTGCACTGCCTCCTGTTTCTAACTACAATGAAGGAAGAAAGTTTTCTTAGAGGGGATAGTTAACATGTGAGACAAAAATGTGGGTCTGCAAGAAAACACAGTTAATAATACATGGATAGCGCCAGACTGTAGAATGTTATTTTGCTTTACAAACATCTCACCACACAGTACTCACAACTACTCTGTCTTCCTCCTCTGAATAAAGTCTGCCTTCAGCACACTCCCAAATACACAAAATATTGACACTTTGGGCCCAATTTGGACATTTTCACTTAGGGGTGTACTCACTTTTGTTGCGAGCACTTTAGACATTAATGGCTGTGTGTTGAGTTATTTTGAGGGGACAGTACATTTACACTGTTATATAAGTTGTACACTGACTACTTGACATTTTCTCAAAGTGTCATTTCTTCAGTATTGTCCCATGACAAGATATAATGAAATATTTGAAGAAATGTGAAGGCTTTACTCACTTTTGTGAGATACTGTATTATGTTATTGTGTACCAATGTGATGCCAGGTACTGTATCTGGGGGGTCATCCCTATGTTCCCCGGGTCCTATGTTCCCCGGGTCCTATGTTCCCGCTTTGTATGTGACCGGGGAACATAGGACCCTTTTTTTCCCCGTTTTTCCAAAAAAGGTCCTATGTTCCCCGGTGGTTCATGCGCCGGGGGCAGAGCCGCTCCAGCCCTGCCCGACTCGCTGGCTCTCCCCGCGGGGAAAAGCTCCAGTGATGCCCGGTGCAGTCGCCTTCTCGACCGAGCGAATCTACGAGCGGCCGCCCCCGCCAGACCTGCCTTTTCAGTCCATAGATTCGACTATTCGGCGGGGCAATTGTAGCCAACTTATTCCTGTCGGGTTTTAATTAGAACACAGCGCTGTGTCGCAAGACTGACTGCGTGCCTATAGAGAAAATGTAGCCATAATGTGAGGGGAGACGGCCACTTCCCTCTGTGAGATTCTATCTAGCAAACAAAGTTACAACGAATCAATCACCACCGTCACAAGGACAGTGTTTAAATAAAGCTGCTCTTTATTATTATCAATAGAGCTATAAGAAAATGGCGAATATTAAGCCTGAGGTGGCATCTGTAAGCGCGCAGTTTGCAATTTATTTTCAGCACCAACTGCAGCTGCAGAAGAATAATAAAAAAATCACAATAAATGTGTCGATTCATCTGACACGTCTACACTAATTACTCAGATAGAATAAAAAAACTCTTAGAAAATACACAAAGTAACGGTCCTAACCCTCTCTCTCTCTCTCTCCTTCCTTTCGGCACGGCACCAGCTGTCTCTTTGGAGTCAAAGTCATATTTGTTATAGGCCTATTGTTTGTTTATATGTAGCCTATATTAGCCTACTTTAGACTGGATGCTGATGTGGCTGCTAAGAATAGCCTAAATTATTAAACTGTAGGCCTAGGCTATAGGCTATGTCCTTGTTTTGCCGGGGCTTTTCCGCTCGCTTGTCACCGTTTGTAGTTTGTAAAAAAAAAAATTAAACCTGATTGATCATGGTTTCAGTAGAATGAAATAGCCCATATGAAAATAACTGTAACATAGGCCTATTAACACAATTGAAGTGTGCAGAGGGAATTAGCCTATTTCAATCATTCTGACCGGAGACAATTAAAAATGTCGGTCCACATAATTTTCTTTCGGTCAATGATGCCTAGGCTAATTAGCCTACAGGACAACGGAAACTAATTGTGATTGTAGCTTATTGACAATAGGCTATATATTTTGCATTGTTTAAAATCAATAAAAAACTGCTGAAACTGATGTAGGCCTAGGCCTATATAGGCTATGATAGCCTAATGCAGACAATTTGATTTGCGATATCTGGTGTAGGCTATAGCCCGGATTAAAATTATAAAGCAAGAACTCACAAGGTTGTTTTTTTGTTGTTTTAATTCAACAATTAAAACAAACAATGTCTAACTGAATAAACAAATAGGCTACTAGGCCTAGGCTATGTGCTAAATAATTTGACGGCATTTACACCAAATAGCGTGACAACTTTCTAGACGTTACAAGTCCAACCTAGAACTAGGCCTATTTATTTAGCTATTTATTTAGGCTACTCAAAAAATATATAAAACGTAACAAAAAATTACAAAGAAAAATAAAAAAGAATAATGGTAGGCCTATCTCAAAATCGCTTGGCATATTTTACATTCCACCTTATGATCTCCTTAAATATTTCAGCCATTTTGAATTGTGGCGTTGTGCACACGCCACGGCACACGCCACGGAACGCGCCACACAGAAAATTGATACATTTGCTTTGTGCACAGTGCACGGCCCGTGCCAGTGGCGCCAAACATAAACATTTGTATACATTTGCTTCAGAAAACTTTATTAGGTTAAACTTATATGATTATTTAACCTATAATTATTATCCATATAAATATTATTCCTGTGCATTTTAATTTTCTATTTTTAGTTTTAGCCTATTAATGCACACCACACCCTGACGAAAAAAATAAATAAAAATAAAAATAAATAAAAAATCGAAAAAGACGGCGGGAAACCCGCAGTCGACCTCATCATCGACTTTCAAAGCATCAACAATGGCAAAGATCATGACTGGAGACCGAGGAGGGAAAGTCTTGGTTCTGGAGAACTTCAGATATCACAGGCACCGCACCAACCAAGATAGCATTAGATGGAGATGCTGGAGAGAGAACTGCAGGGCAGTACTGAGGACCAACATATTTGTGGTTGAGGAGGAGGATGCTCACATCATCATACATGAGGTCGGGGAGCATGTTCATCCTCCTGACACAAAAACGGTATACAATGCCGATTTCCGCCAAGCGGTAACTGCAGATATCCAGAGGGAACCCACAGTACCCGTCAGAAGGGTCTACAATGCCCGGCAGGTTGCTCTAGAACGGCAACATCTTCTCCAGGGTGGAGGAGACAGAGCACCACCAAATGGCTTCCTGTCAGTTCGGTCAGTCATGGCCAGAGCACGGGCCGCTGTGATGCCTCCCATCCCAGGTACCATTGAGGATGTAACGATAGAAGGTCCATGGGCGGAGACATGGCGCAGGGACCGATTCCTGTTGCACAACGACGAGGAGTGGGGTGTCGCAGTCTTTGCCACTGAAGACAACTTAAGGAAGCTGCAACGCTGTGGGACCGTCTACATGGACGGAACATTTAAGTCCTGCCCACGCCCCTACACTCAGGTGTTCACGGTGCTTGGGGACGTGCACGGCTTCGTTGTTCCACTTGTGCATGTACTAATGGGCCAACGCACAATTGGACACTATCGCCAGGTGTTCCAATGCGTAAAAAATGCAACACGGCGAATCACGCATCACCGCTGGAGACCTCTCAAAGTCGTCTGCGACTTTGAGCAGGCGCTCATGACTGCGCTGGAAACAGAGCTTCCGAGGACGCGAGTGTGTGGATGCTACTTCCACTTTAACCAGGCCTTGTGGAAGAGGGTGCAGGGACTTGGACTGGCTACTGCATTCCGGAATGATGATAGATTGGCAGGAATCATCCGGAAGGTGATGGCTCTAGGCCACCTGCCACTGCCCCTGGTGCAAAACAACTTCGACCTGCTTCTACACCACCGCAACACCAGACGCGCCCAGCGGGACCACCCAGAGTTGCAGGACTTCCTTCGCTATGTCCGCAACACATACGTCCACCCTGGAGCAGCCTTCCCACCTGCAATGTGGAATGTGTTCGAGCGAAACATGGAGCAAAGGACCAACAACCATGTTGAATGTAAGTGATTAAAACAGATTTTCTGATTAATTTAATAATTGCTCAGCACACATTATTTTTGATGTCAGCATTTTCATGCATAACAGCAGGATAAAAAGTTAAAATAGCCTATTCTTTTTTTGTAGCATATCATCGCACTCTGAACGATGCCGTTCAAGTGCGCCACCCATCGCTGTGGATGTTTCTTCGCCACCTGAAAGACCAGCAGCAGCTTGCTGAGGAGAAGCTGGAGATGGCAGACCGGGGTGATGCTGCCCCAAAAAGGAGACGCAAGTGGAGGGAGTTGGAGGCCCGTCTCCAGAGGCTCAGGGAGCAGTATAATGCAGGGCGCAGACATCTGGCATCGTACTGGAAGGCTGTCAGCCGTAACATTTTTCTATAGGCTAAAGTGAAGGGTTTAGCCCTTTTTTCTTTTTTGGTGAGGAATGGACGTTTTCCCCCTCTTTGGAGCTTGGGGTTTTCCATTTTGGGACCATTATTATTATTATTATTGTTATTATTGTTATTATTGTTATTATTATTATTATTATTATTATTATTATTATTTATTATTATTATTATTATTATTATTATTATTATTATTATTATTATTAGCCTTTTATTTTTTTGTTATTTAGCCTATAGCCTACCTCTGTTGTGTTGTTCCTGTGTTCCAATACAAGTTCACAATTAAATTAATGTTTTGAAAAGAAAGTGTGCCAAGTGATTATTCAATGGATCAGAGAATCAATAGTTTCCGTTCTTTAGCCTATTAACGATTTATGTTTCTTTCAGTGGAGGTAGTTGGGTTCTTGTTCGGACAAGCGAGCGGAAAAAGCCACAGTCTTGGCAAAACAAGGACATATTATGTACAGTTTAATAATTCATTCTTAGCAGCCACATCAGCATCCAGTCTAAAGTAATACATATAAACAAACAATATAACAAATATGACTTTGACTCCAAAGAGACAGCTGGTGCCGTGCCGAAAGGAAGGAGAGAGAGAGAGAGAGGGTTAGGACCGTTACTTTGTGTATTTTCTAAGAGTTTTTTTATTCTATCTGAGTAATTAGTGTAGACGTGTCAGATGAATCGACACATTTATTGTGATTTTTTTATTATTCTTCTGCAGCTGCAGTTGGTGCTGAAAATAAATTGCAAACTGCGCGCTTACAGATGCCACCTCAGGCTTAATATTCGCCATTTTCTTATAGCTCTATTGATAATAATAAAGAGCAGCTTTATTTAAACACTGTCCTTGTGACGGTGGTGATTGATTCGTTGTAACTTTGTTTGCTAGATAGAATCTCACAGAGGGAAGTGGCCGTCTCCCCTCACATTATGGCTACATTTTCTCTATAGGCACGCAGTCAGTCTTGCGACACAGCGCTGTGTTCTAATTAAAACCCGACAGGAATAAGTTGGCTACAATTGCCCCGCCGAATAGTCGAATCTATGGACTGAAAAGGCAGGTCTGGCGGGGGGCGGCCGCTCGTAGATTCGCTCGGTCGAGAAGGCGACTGCACCGGGCATCACTGGAGCTTTTCCCCGCGGGGAGAGCCAGCGAGTCGGGCAGGGCTGGAGCGGCTCTGCCCCCAGCTACGGCGCATGAACCACCGGGGAACATAGGACCCTTTTTTGGAAAAAACGGGGAACATAGGACCCTTTTTTAAAAAAAGGGTCCTATGTTCCCCGATCACATACAAAGCGGGGAACATAGGACCCGGGGAACATAGGTACGCTCCCGTATCTGGACTGTCACTTTAAAGTGTTAGCAGTTAGCGTTGTTAATTCCACCGACTCCCAGTCATATTCGGGGTCAATATTGAATACCACTGGCGCAAAAACTCCTAATAACTGATAAGCAAGCCAAGGAACAGATGACCTTATAGTCTGAATGGTTCATCTCTGAAAGGCTCTTACTACTTTGAGCAGCGATTGGAAACCGTCTCCTTACATAATTAGACAAAGAGTCTGTTTACTTTCTTGAGAGCTTCAAAACATCACCATGACAACACACTTTTCTCTAGAGTGCTTTTCCTTTGTTAAGTTAGCATTTCCGGTGACCATTTGTTCAAAATCAGTGAATATCTCCTCACGATCCACCATATACTCTATCTTATAGCAACAATGCTTTCGATAATGGCTAAGCTACATAGTATTTGGCTTCAACACCTAATTTAAATATTGACAGGATAACATATTAACCCTTATGCCCCGTTAAAAAAAAGTTACACTGGGACCGCTTCGTACATTTTGTGTATTTTGACCTTTAAACTGCATTAAAATGATGAAAGATCAATATTTTTCACAATTTTTTTTCCATTTTTTTCATGAAGGGGTTGTTATTCAATTCATGTTGTGATTTAATAAATCACAAATAAAAATTAACCCTTTAGATGCCATTTTTGATCATATACCACTAACCGCTTTTTTGAAAAATACACATAAATTCAATATTCAAATCTTTTTTTTAACTTTGATTATTATTAGTATCACCGGCTCACCCATCTGAATGATAGGTGAGAAAATTATATTTGGTGCATTATTACTTTTTGTTTAATGTCAGATTGAATAAAAAAGTTACACTGGGACCGCTTCGTACATTTTGTGTATTTTGACCTTTAAACTGCATTAAAATGATGAAAGATCAATATTTTTTCACCATTTTTTTTTCCATATTTTTCATGAAGGGGTTGTTATTCAATTCATGTTGTGATTTAATTAATCACAATTAAAAATTAACCCTTTAGATGCCAGTTTCGATCATATACCACCAACCGCTTTTTTGAAAAATACACTAAAATTCAATATTCAAATATTTTTTTTAACTTTGATTATTATTAGTATCACCGGCTCACCCATCTGAATGATAGGTGAGAAAATTATATTTGGTGCATTATTACTTTTTGTTTAATGTCAGATTGAATAAAAAAGTTACACTGGGACCGCTTCGTACATTTTGTGTATTTTGACCTTTAAACTGCATTAAAATGATGAAAGATCAATATTTTTTCACCATTTTTTTTCCATATTTTTCATGAAGGGGTTGTTGTTCAATCTATGTCATGATTTAATTAATCACAATTAAAAATTAACCCTTTAGATGCCTGTTTCGATCATATACCACCAACCGCTTTTTGAAAAATACACTAAAATTCAATATTCAAATATTTTTTTTAACTTTGATTATTATTAGTATCACCGGCTCACCCATCTGAACAATAGGTGAGAAAATTGAATTTGGGGCATTATTACTTTTTGAATAATGTCAAATTGAATAAAAAAAGTTAGATTTCTACCATTGACTTGCATTATAAGAAAACTTTTTGGCAACCCGCCTTTAAATTAAAGTGAAACATTTTTTTTGCCTCTGATTTCCCATATTACTGCAGAAAACACAATGCAATTGGGTAAAATGAAAGAGAATAGTAAAATTTACCCATTTTATCACCTCTTTTATCATCAAAATATGAATTTTTATGATGAAAACCACTCACTAAAACTACAAAATAACAGCTTTTTTTTTTTTTTTTAGTGTGTGAGTGTGTGTGTATGTGTCTGTGTGTGTGTGTGTGTGCATGTGTAAGTGCATGTGTGTGTGTGAAAGTGTGCTTGTGTGTGTGTATGAGAGGAGAGAAATTACAGGGGGCACAGATTTGCAGCCCTAATATCGTATGACACATGCAAACACACACACCCCCCCACACACACACACATACACACACAATCTTATTTTGTCATGGACATGCAGACAACAGTCCCTCCCATCCATATCCAAACACATTTGACATTTTTCTTTAGATTTGTTGTCGCAGTGGCCAGTATTCCTGAAATTTTTGAAAATTATGAAAAATCCTATTTTTTTTCAGGTTTGTGTCATGAGGCAAGTTTTCCCCCAGTAATACACCATATGAAATTCATAAATCAACTAGATAATAGTTAAAACCTAAAATGTGATGCCTTACCTTCAAAATGAATGCAAAACATTATATAAATTCAGATTTTATCTTGGCATGGCCAAGGAATCAAAAATACTGGTTTTATGGCTTTCTATGAGTTTACGAAATGGCATCTTTTTAGACAAGGATTTCAGTGTATTTGATTTGAGTACACACAGACACACTCCTGGATTTTTTTTTTTTAACTTCAACCATTCTGACTAAAAGATGTGTTCACTAACTACACATCAAAACAATTTTATTGTATTTTTTAATTTTTTTAACTGGTTTGCAGCCATGAATTACACAAGGATGCCAATTTGTTGTAAAGGGTCACCATAGAGGTCAGGGGGGGGGAGCTAAAACGGGGCATTTTTTTTATTGACCTTATTTTTACATAACCTTATCAAGTTTACTACAGAGAAATGGGAAATTACAGTCAAAAATATTTTTCACTTTAATTTTAAGGGGGGTGTCAAAAAATGTCGTTATAATGGAAGTCAATGGTACAAATCGTGTAGTTAGCGGTCCCAGTGTAACAAAAACATCTCACACAGTCAAAATGAAGTGGAAATGGATGAAACTCAGAATATCAAAACTTCATTGTAAAACACACCTCCTAACCAAATTTTATGGCTAGGGGACAATCACAGCCAAAATTATCTCAAAAATGCAACCCCAGATACACAAATCTCCACCAACGGGGCATAAGGGTTAAACCGTCATATCAATAGCATTGTTGCTTGGTACGGTGGGTCATTGGGAGCCACTTTGTTTTGGCTACACATTTTACACAGCCTAGGCTGTGTATTTACAACATATTTTATTTTTCAGTGCACACACAGTACAGACAGGTAGCGGATCGTGGAGCTATTCACTGATTTTGACAAAATGCGTTTTCCAGAATTGCTTGACTCCACCTTTTATGATCTCACTGAATTGATGCTTTTATCCAGGCTTGATCTGTTGTCTGTTTACTGCATCTGATTACACAATGTAGTCTGTGTGTATTATCATTGTTCAAAATTTAAGGTAAAAGGTTGCTTTGCGAGATGATTAAGTCTATTTTCAATAAACTCTCAGTGAGTGTTGGAGTAGTTAGGCTTGGGAGAGCTTTGTATGTGTGAATGTGTATTTTGTTTTGTACTGTCTGTATATTTGTGTTAAGAACCCTATTCGAAAATGAGATGATTCATCTCAAGGGGTTTATCCATCTTATAAACGTTGAACTCTCAAGAACACTGTCATTCAACAAAAACATACCGTATTTACTGTAGTTGTGCACACAGGGAAATCAGGCCTCCAGAAACAGTTCTGGGCGGTTTTGGATTTTAGCATAGTGACCACAGTGGGTATCGCAGGATCATGTAACACACACTGGCCCAAAATGCTTATTTTATATACAGTACGCAGTCAATTACAAAAAGGAACTGGTGTAAAAGAATGAATTTCACCTTCTCAGTCCACTAACATTTGCAAAGTCTCTAAGAGCCATGGTGCCGGTAAATGATTTCATTACATTCATTTGCAACGTGGGCGGGAGGATGGCCCTAGAGGAAAGGTGGCCGACCAGTAACCAAGAGGTCGCTGGTTCGATCCCAGCACTGGACAGGAGGGTGTTAGTTGTAAAACTAGCAGAGGCTGGTATTATGTCTACGGTGCCCACCATCTCTACCATTGTGTCCTTGGGCAAGACACGTAGCCGCAAACTGCTCCAGGGGCGCTGTACTACAGTTGACCCTGTGCTCTGACCCCCTCCGAAGTGTGGTAACTTGAGAGGGGATATGCGGAAAGACAAATTTCAAAGTAGCCATTGACTAATAAAGTAACTTAACTTAACTTCATCATGAAGAGGAGATCTATAACATTGAGAATGCTCTATTGGTTCAAATGTGTTGACTCAAAGTCCTCATAAGCAAGAAAAAACTTAGTGCAAGTGCCTGGTGAAAGTTTTTACTGCACCCCATACAACAAAGTGTTTTTTGTAAATCATATTTAATAAATTGTTGGCTTCGTCACAGGTCTGTTTGATCAGCTTCTGCCTTTGTTCTTCTGTTAGTGTTGTCACTGTGCTCCCAGATCTCAGAAATACAGTTTTAAATTAAATGTCATAATTGAAATGAAGGGTGAACAAAAACAACAAACAAAAAAACGGCCCCTTGCTGTTATATACCAGAATTGTTTTTCGTTGAACTAAGGATGGAGATGATAGTTTGAAGGCCACACACAGACACATGCGTGGTACATAGTGTTGTCTCCTGCTCACTGCCAAGTGCTCTTGACCTGTGTCTAATGGAAATGGACTGGGGATTGAAAGCAATTTGTTTGCTTTTTACAATAATGTTTCCATTTGTGCTTCATGAAGAGGGCTTTGAGCTGTACAGTCAGTTTGAGGTTAGAGATCCTGTTCCCTTAGTTATCCCTACAGTATCTGTAATGGGTGAAGTGGTAATGTGAAGTATAATTACTGTATCTCAAGAAAGGAAGACAGATCTTTTATGCTTTCATAATGACCCTTTGATTATTTGTGGACTGTTTGGAACTTCTAATCCCATTCCCGTGTTAAAAGGGGCTTCCTATGTTGAGCCATAATATGCAGGAACTGAGGTCTTTTTAACCCTTCTAATGGATGAGGACAAAGGGTGTTATGATTGCCGGTCGGTGGTGTGTTTTTATCTCACAGAAAGATGTTTGAGTTCCCAAACAGAATGAAGATACACTGCAAAGTAATCATTAGGATTTGATTGTTTTTTTAAAGCAGTGGCATAACTAGTTGTGGTGTGTTTTTGCGCACAACTGATGTTTCATTAACTTATTGTTCTATTTTTCCAGTTTGACAGTGAGGACAATGGTTTTGGAAGCAGCAGCACAGCATTTGAAAACACTGTATGGACTTCATGTTCTAAGGGCAATGAGAGCAGTAATTAGACATACGATTATGATATTAAGTTTATTTGTTATTACTGTGACGGTATTTTGTCTCCTACACAGTATATCAGCCACATTTCCAAACAAGCCAATGAGAGGTTGATCTGGAATGGACATGTTCACAGAGTCCCCTGAGTGTACCTGTAGAATACTGAAGGAACACTTAAAGACAAGAAACATGCAAAACAGACAAATACAACTTGACAGTGCTACACCTTGTTATACCAAGCTCATTCCCATGGGTTTCTCATGATAGTGTCTAGGACTGCCTTTCTATTCATGAATACAGTGTGTACATTGTTTTTCTCCATTGACTATACTGTTGAAAGAGCTGCACACATCATGTAACGTACTCATGGTTTAATGTGTTTCTGTGTTACAGTGTTAGTGAAAGGAGCCTCTGAATCGACCCTGGGGTGACACTTAAACCCACCACCACCACCATGCAGCTGTGGAGTGCTGAGGTGGTACTACACCTGCTCCAGACGCACTAAAGCCCAGCCAGGGTCCACCGCCCGATGGCCTCCCGCTCTCCAGTGCTCAGTGCACCGTTTGCCCATCGCTGTGATGAAGACGGCCAGCCGCGCCCAGCCCCGCACCAGCCCCCCGCTGGCCCAGATGAGGCGCTACACCCCGGGGGTCTACTCCTACCTGTTCCCCTCCATCATCAGCTCCCTGCCCCAGCTGCCCCCACCAACACCCTCCCCACAGAGGCTACAGATCCAGCAGCCATCCAGCAGCGGCAGTACACCGTCGCCTGTTGGTGAGTACTGCTATACTGTCAGACCTCTTACCCAAAGCAAATTAGATCAGCAAACTCAGACGGTTTGTGTCCCCTTTTCTTGAGCCGGAGAGTCAGGTAAAAAATGACAAACGTTGAACTATTCCTTTAAGGCATCACCTTAGCAAGACTGTTCGTCCCTGAAAGTTCAAGTTCCTAAAGCAGAAGTAAGCGATATATTCATACAGCAATCACTCATACAGTATGTTCAGTTAATGACACAGGTCTCTCAGTCACTGCACCCTGCAGTAAGCAGAGGAGAAAACTTTCTGGTATCCCACAAGTTGCCACAATCCTGTATCCAATCAGGAGACAGAACACTACAAAGAGGCAGGTCTCTTTGCCCCTGAATGCACATAGAGAGTGATGCTTGCCCAGCTACAATGGTGTAGCAGGTTAAAATAATTCTTAATGTTTGTTTTTATGGTTTTTATCATGTTTTACCGTACTTACTGATCTATATAATTTGCTGCTGGAAGACCGCTGTGTGTTGATGTGGTGATGTAGGGATGAGGGAGGGGGCTGCTAACTGCAGTCGCAGACAGGAAGTTAGCTATAATCATCCAACCACTTACTTCTGCTTTAAGTAAAGAGTAGAGCGTGGACATGGCCTGTGAGCAGACATTGAGCAATTTGGTGCAGTGACAATGCCAGGGTTTTTAAAGGGGGTGTCTGTTTAGGAGTGTTTTGGATTACTGCTGAGATGATGTCTTTTCATCTGCTGCATGGTTTTTGATATTATTTTAAACTCTCTGCAGTAAATCCAACAATGTCATAGTGGTGCAATGTCAAACCAGCGGAGCACACTGATTTCAACACTTCAAGATGAATCTTCTTGACATGTGTGATATTGAATGACATCTTATCTTGGGGTTTGATGTTGAGTTCTCCAAATGTATAAAAATAAATCCTGAGTTATAGACTGCCATAGAGGCATGGAGTTTGAAATATGCGTCATGTACTCAAGCATAGAAGATCAAAACAAAAGCATTCCACTGTTGCAGTGTGGGATATGTGTGTTTCATCATATCTTTAATCTTGACCCACACCAGGGAACACTACTCAGGATATCTCCACCCCTGCTGCTTCATTGTGGACTGTCTTTTTCGTCAAACTGGGTTTTTATTCTAGATAGATAGATTCGATAGATTCGATAGATAGATAGATAGATAGATAGATAGATAGATAGATAGATAGATAGATAGATAGATAGATAGATAGATAGATAGATAGATAGATAGATAGATAGATAGATAGATAGATAGATAGATAGATAGATAGATAGATAGATAGATAGATAGATAGATAGATGGATGTATAGCTAGATAGAACCAAAGTACGCACATTGCACATAGCCCAACCATAGATACTGTAGTATATAAATGGATGTAGCATCTGGGCTGACCTCAGTTTTTCAGACTGCATCCAATCGTCCTGGCACTATGCGCGTCGCCAACTTGTCAGATTTGTACATTTCCTCTTGCCGAAAAAGGGCATTGATGTGACGTCAGGGTGAGGAAGATACGCCCATCTAGCTGACGCATACCTCTGAGGCGAAGTGAGGGACAACGGGCGGATACCTGTCACTCAAGAGACCGCGCCCCTAATTATTCAAACATTTTAACCTCCAATAGAATAAAAACTAGCCTGTTAGAAAAGAAGTCACCCCCCTCAGTGTTGTCGTGGAGATATGACCTAAACATAAAGACTAGAATAGCTTTTTGTACCAGGCCTTAAATAGGTTTAATAATGCTGTTCAATGGCATATTTAACATGGGAGTCAACGAGAAATTGCTCTGATTTGAAACCTGCCCCTAGTTGCGATCAGGTGCAACTGCAATTTTTTGTCACTTCCGCATTGGATGCTGGTAGAGCTCGCTGTGGTTGGGGCTTGAGCCCAACACAACAATAAAACATACAGAGACAGAATGTATAGTGCAGATATCAAGTAGCGGCCAATAAATTAAATAAATAATATGAAAGAGCAAATCTAAAATAACAATTGTTCTCAACAAAATCAGATTGTGTTCAATTCCCCTAATGGCAGAGTAAATAAAATACTTTGTTCATAAAGATGTTGGGCTGGGAGTATGATAATACATTACTGCAGGGGTTCTCAACCTTCTGCAAGCTGGGCCCCCCCAAAGCTGGGTCATTGCAGTTGGGCCCCCCCACCGACCCTGACAACCCCCCCCCCCACACACACACACACACACCACCCTACACAGATAGATAGATAGATAGATAGATAGATAGATAGATAGATAGATAGATAGATAGATAGATAGATAGATAGATAGATATATAGATAGATAGATAGATAGATAGATAGATAGATAGATAGATAGATAGATAGATAGATAGATAGATAGATAGATAGATAATCTATTATTGTTATTATCACAAGGGCTAGGCCAGTGGCGCACCTTTGAGTTGAACATTGGGTTTAGGGTTGGGGTCCGGAAATTTCTTATATTTTAACGTTAAATTCTGGTGCACTTTAAAAGCTAATTATGAGATTGTATCAATGAGACACTGAGGAAATGTTTTTTTTTTTAAGAATCTCCTTAGAAGAGAAGAAAATAGTAGCCTAAATAGAACATACACAGAATAAATTCTACAATAGGTATACCTGTTATGAAAAAGCTTCACCAAACAAAGTCTATGATCAATGGGAAACACTGCTGTCTGACAACCCAGTTCAGAGAATGTTTCAACTATTGAGTCTTGGATTTGGAAAGTGGACAGATTTAGCTCAAAATGCTACCTGCGATTAATGTGCTGTGCAGCCTGAACACGGAGTTGTGTGTGTCTCAGTGGCGATTCCAGGAAATTTTGACTGGGGGTGGCCAAGGTGGGCCACAGAGCTAGAGTGGGGTGGCCATCGCACCCCTGAATGAATAGCATGTGATATGCTGTACAACCAATTCAAAGATGATTTATAATCTCAAATGCCCAAATCATGTTAGTATCCATTGTAATGTTTGTCAGAAAACTAAACCCCTGAAGGGGGGTCTGGGGGCATCCCCCCCAGAAGATTTGTTTGTGTTTTTAACATGTAATCTAAGCATTCTGGTGCATTCTGGCGAAGATAATAAAGGAACAAGTCAATATTCATTTCAGTTCAGATGAATAGTAAAATTAACAAGACAACATAACTTGCTAGCAGCCAGATGCCTAACAACTGGACAGAGGGACGGATGACAACTAGCTTTTGACCAAATATCTTGCTAAAAAAATAAACCTTTAGTTATGAAATTCTGCCCTAAGAACATGTTACACTTGCTAACTACAAACTTAAATTTTTTTATTCAGATTTCAAAAATCTGCTGGGACACGTGCCCATACACGTGTATGGGTGGCACGCATGTCACAAGCACACTTATGCTGTTTTCAAGACCTTTGCTGACCAGAGACCAGTTCTAGTGGCCACAGTCCTACCATTAATTCAGTACTTGAAAATTGCAAACTGATCTCATATCAGTGGATTGGAGTGTTTGTGTGATGAACTTGGCAACTACCTATCAAAAAAAGTTAAGAAAGAAAAAAAATACATATCATCTCTGAACTAGGCTACATATCAGGAAAAAAATTGAAATCACAAAAAAAAAAAAAAAAAAAAAAATTAAGATATATATATATATTTTTTTTCATCCCCCCTCGCGCCCCCCCCCCCCGGTAGAGTGTCCGCACCCCCCAGGGGGGCGCGCCCCACCGGTTGAGAACCACTGCATTACTGGATTAAAATAGTATATAAGAATATGATGACATTTGTTATCCTGAATGTTTAATTTGTTTTCTTCAATAGCACTTTTCCCTAATATTTGACACATTTAGTATGGTTAGAAATCTGTCTACTACATCCGGCAGAGATTTTTAGTGTTGAAAACAGCACGCTATTTGGGCGATTCTGACCCACAATCAAGTGCACACACCGGAAGTAACGGCACATTGACGGAGCCTCCATATGAAAATAAACGGGGATGCGACGGATATAAAAGCAAGAGGCAAGATCAAGGCGCAATGATATGAACACTTGGGACTCCCAAGTGTTCAATACATTTTAAAATGGCATTTGTTGAGAGAAGTTTGTTTGATGAATTGTCTCTGCTGAGAAATGCAAGACTAGAAACCAAGTGGTAAAAATCCCTGCATCAACTATCTTTTCCCATCCGTCACAACAGGAGCGTGTGGGCGTTCAGTTTGAAACTCTACCTATGATTAAAAGGAACTGGGAATGTGTGATGACAGGCCCTGTGTTTTGATCTGCTGCTGTTTTGATTAGCTTAGAATTTAGACTCAACACTTTCCTTTTGTTTTGATAAAGTGAATATACCATAGATAGATAGATAGATAGATAGATAGATAGATAGATAGATAGATAGATAGATAGATAGATAGATAGATAGATAGATAGATAGATAGATAGATAGATAGATAGATAGATAGACAGACAGACAGACAGACAGATAGATAGATAGATAGATAGATAGATAGATAGATAGATAGATAGATAGATAGATAGATAGATAGATAGATAGATAGAAAGATAGATAGATAGATAGATAGATAGACAGACAGACAGACAGACAGACAGACAGACAGACAGACAGACAGACAGACAGACAGACAGACAGACAGACAGACAGACAGACAGACAGACAGACAGACAGACAGACAGACAGACAGACAGACAGACAGGCAGGCAAAGACAAAAGCAAATGGTGCTGTTGCATTAGTAAAAAATAAAAGAGAAGAAAATCAAAAATAGCCAACAATGTGCAACATCCTTCTCTTAGAAAACCAACTGTAGCGTCTCCAGAGCAGAAGCTGCCTTCTTTATTACTATGTTCACTTTCTTAGACAATTGCACTTACAACAACAACAAAAGAATACTTCTCAGCTGCACAGTGACATGATCATTTATAATTGGTCATTGGACTTCACATGCTCATATTATGCCTGCTTATGCTTACAGTGATCAGAAAACACACCTCTGTCATCATCTTGTGAACAATGAGGTTAATCTGGGGATTAAGAGCACCTTGCTTAAATCAAAGGCACAGATGATTATGTCTTCATACGGCAGGAAATATTATGGTAAAACAATATCAAAATAGTTGTTGTGTTCAGAAATACCACAGCACAAAACCAGGTCCTGCTGTTGAAAGCAAAGATGAAGAGAATGTCAATGTATTGCTATGCTCTTGCCTTGTTTGACTGGGGCAGGATTAGCGTGTGTATACATGAAAAATGCAGCACATAGGAGAAGTTAACAAAACAACAATAACAAACAGTAAATCAAAAGAGAGCAGATGCTGTCTTCCCCTTGATCATCCTTTGGTGAGTGTGAAACAGACCAAAGCACAGGCTGTAAGATGCACAACGTGACAATAAGGCAACAGAAACAAATGCAAGGCTCTCTGATATTGCAGATATTTCTGAACGCGTCTGAACTTGAACGCACATGAATATTAAAAAAAGAAGGAAGCAGATGAAACAAACAGTGAGGTAATGAGCGCTGCTGGGGAGCGTGATTTGTAGATTCACACAAATGATGGAGGCCTCATGGGACACACTCAAACACTCTCTGTGGTAGGGTCAGCGGCTTGGTTCACCCTGCTACATCCACTAGGAATACCATAAGGAAACTGAACCTCTTGGGAGGAGCCCGCCACCATCACTGAGGTGTGTGTGTGTGTGTGTGTGTGTGTGTGTGTGTGTGTGTGTGTGTGTGTGTGTGTGTGTTGTGTGTGTGTGTGTGTGTGTGTGTGTGTGTGTGTGTGTGAGTGTGATTGTGCTTGCGTATGTGTTTGTGAGTGTAAATGCGTTTTAAAAGAACAACATGTAGAGAAAAAAGGAAATATTCTAATCACACATTAATTCATGAAATCTGAATTTTTCATTTGAATTGCATCTATTTACTTATTTCAAAAAGATTTCAACGCATATGATTATTTGAAGGCCCATGCCTGTGTTTCTTTGTTTTATTTAAAAATGTTTATGAAAACGGCATCTCTGAACAATACCGTTTTAGAACATTAACTTTTCAATAACTGGAAACTAAAATCACTGTTTTCTATCTGGTTTGAGACAATTTCTTGCAAATCACATGTTCTTTCATAACATTATTACAGCGAACCAATACACAAAGTATGCTGCTGTTTGAGGAAATGTTAAGCAGACTTTCCAGCTCAATCTGAATTTGATTGTGTTCCTGAGACACATTGCACAATTTAGTTCTCAAGTTTCAAGAGTCTGAATATTTATTTACATGTGTACATACAAACATTGAAACCAATGCCTGCCAGGGAAACTGAAAAAGGACGTTGGAATATGTCAAGCTGTATGACCAATGAAAGCATCAGAATGATGTACTCGTGACATGTTGTTACAGAGGTTAATACAAAACTGGTCAGTTACATTGAGCTGCTTCTTCCCTATTGTACTCACTTTTTGTGTTTATTTATTTTGAGGTCTCAGTGACCTTGTACCATATTGTAACTTCTTAGGACCTTACCCTCTTTAGGGCACTGCCTACCACCACTGGACTTTCATCGTTCCGCGGAGGCATGTAACCGCCAGGCGGTGTTTCCAGCTATCCTTTGACATTTTGGAATGTCAGGTCAAATTCATTTCTGTGGATTCTGATGTCAAACCCACACCTTCAGTTCCGGTTGGATGTCGACAATGTCAATAATAGAGTTCCACTCAGTTGCACAAACATAAAATGACACGAGTGGGAAAGAGTGAACATGAAAGTGAAACCATGCCTTCCACACACCAACCAACATCAAGGACTAGTTAGTGCACACATTTCTCATGAAAGGCCAGGGAAGACAATAACAACCCAAATATTTGTCAGTGAAAACACATTCAAACCCCAACCCAGTAAAGTTAAAGTCATCATTAGCAAAAGATACTGTTAAAAATATGCACATCACGCAAGCCTGTCAGAGAGCTGGTTAGTGGATGCTGTCATACACGCCCTTCCAGCCTTTCCCCATCTGTCCCCATACTGTCCTGCTGTCTGCCCACTGAAGAGGAACCTGTTTCCCCCCAAACCTGTCAGCGTCCCACCTGCTCACCAGTACAACACACTATCAAAGCCTTCTCCTCTGACGGGGGGGGGGGGGGGGGGGGGTGTTGACACGCTGCTTGTCTGATACTGAGGAACATACCTGCCCCGTGGCCCAGGGAATATCTCTCTCTCTCTCTCTCTCCTCCACATGGCAGCATCAGGCCCCAAGCAGAGAGAGGAGAGAGAGAGAGAGAGAGAGAGAGAGAGAGAAAGTCCAGTCAGCTGTGATAAGCAGGCGCGCAGTGTATTCATGGTTTTGATGTGAGTTTTAAGGAAGAGCCAGATGGGGGGGGGGGGGGGGGAATTTAAAGGGTCAGTTCATCCAAATGAATAAGAAAAACAAGCCCTTCACGTATCTTCATTTCCTGCAGACGTGCAGTTAAAACTCTCCCAGTGTGTATGACATGCATCTGACATGAGTTAACCTAACCTTATTGAAATAGCACTTTTTAAAAACCAAAGTTACAACGTGCTTCACAAACAGTTGTTAAAACCAATAGTAAAACAAAAACAATCCAATTTAAATATAATTGACAAAGTGTTCATGACAATAAAAAGACTCATTCAGCCTTTGGGAGTCAACATCCCCTGCAGCCTTACCAATACATCTGCCTAGGATCACTAATGCATCCCTTTGGTTGCATTCACATGCATTGGTTGTTGGCATACACATTGTTTTATTCATTTCTTACATAGGGTGTATTCACACCTGCCGTGTTTAGTTAAAACAAACTCAGGTGCACTTCCGCCTTCGGTGCGCATCTTTCAGGCAGGTGTGAATACAGCAATCGCACTCGGGGGCGGACCAAACAAGCGCTCCGGGACCCAGCTGAAGAGGTGGTCTCGGTGCGCTTCCATACGCACTCTGCTGCAGTTCGTTTGTGGTGTGAATTTTCCGGACTCGATCCGACCCAATTGCAGGAAGCACTGTGTCTTTTCTTTCTTTTCTTTTTTAATAAATCGCCGTCAGCTTCACATTATGGGAAAGTGTTGTTGTCGCCATTGTTAGGAAGATTACTTGTGGTTTGACCGGGAGCCCCAAGCGAATTTATCACCTTTTTGATCGAGACGCGTGAACATGCTGATGTGTTCAGCGATCAGATGCAGGAGAGGGGAGCGTCTCTCGCACAGTGCCAACAGGTTCACGCTGCGCAAGAAGTGTGTGTTTTTATTTTGCTTCCCATGTACGGGACCGTCAATACTATCCCGTGTCAGTTTGGAGGTGAGCTGCGCCGAACTGACACCCAGCTGATACACAGTTTAATCAGCTGAGTGTCAGCTTGAGCCTATTCTTCTCGCGAGCCGCCGTCCAGTAGCAAAAATACAGTAAAAATTATGTTTCACATCGTAGGCTACAAGCCACATAACGTGGCATTGTCATAGGGCTACATATTATAACCATATGAAACAACAATAATTTGATGTTTTTCTTCTTTATTTATAGGCTAGATGTAGGCCTTTTTATTATTTTTAACCCCATATTATATCAATGATATATTTCGCAGTTTTTACTTAGTGCTTCCTGTTCTCTCCACCTGTCTGTCCAATGAATGAATGACCTCAGATCACGTGTGATTTTGCTTAGTAATGCTGGTTCACTTGCAAAAGGGGCAATATGAAAGTGGACCACACCAAACAAAACAAATCTAAATTCTATTTGGTCTGGACCAAAGCAAGTGAACTAGCGGACTTTCCCAGTGTGAATTCACCCTTACACTGATGGTTGTTTCCTCCTAAGATGATAACTAATTGGAGGTGACCTTTTTTTATCACGTCTTGCATATCGTGTTAAAAATGGCTGCACTATTAGAGAGTGATGCTGCATGAGCAAAAGGAGCGCTGTCAAACAGAATTCATAATGCTATCACAGGAGGGAGGAAGCTTTCTCTAAATGTCCTTGTTACAACCCTGTCTGTGTGCAGCAGTCAGGCCTATGAGAGAAGCTTCATGATATATAAAAGCATGGGCATACATTGTACACACATTGTTCGCTTTATTACAATCTCTGTGCCACTCCAATACAAGACCGATTCAACATGTTTGTGCAGCAAGCGATCTTAAAAGAGACTCAGCTGTCAGTATGCTGGCAAACTTGCAAATCCACACTAACACACTAAACACACCTACACACTTATCTTTTATTTTCCCCCAGATTGGTCCCCCCCCCCCCCCCCCACACACACACACCCTCCTCTCTCCTTTGTCTACCTCGTCCCTCTCTGTCTGACTGTCTGTCTGTCAGTGTTTCCCCGTTGTTATTTTAGAATCTATCTCCGGGTATTTAGGTCACATGCGGGTTTCAAGCCCTGGCAAAGTATGAATAATGCAGACTTTCTCTCATTACACCATGTGCTAACCCTCTGGATTGAAAATCAATGTGCACTCAAGTGGCTGGCAAATGAATTGGAGCTAACTCACCACCAGCTCGCTCTTGGCCAGGGGAAGCCAGCAGGGCCTACATCACATTGTGTACCCTTAAGGTTGAACAGCATTTTTTCTATTTGAACCGCTTTCAAGCCTTTACCAAATTACAATATGTGTTTCATCTGCCGTCTGTGAGAGGCGGCGTCTTTTTACATCCACCGAGGGGCTGGATGTAATGAGACCAAGGCCTGTAGAACAAAAGCAAGAACAAAAAGAAGAAGAAGTAAGGACAAGATTATTGGCCATCGACAATGCATTAGAGGAATGTCTGAAAACGACACCTTTGTCGGGCCGTATGACTGATTGGAGAAAAGGGGGCTGGGAGGTTTTTTTTTACCCCCACTGTTTGCAACCTTCCAGTGCACTCCCTCCTACAGTTCATCCATAGTTCACATTGCCAGCAGTCTCCTCCTCACCACCACCCACCCACCACCCGCCCCCTCCTTCCCCCCATGTAGCGCTCAGGGAGAATCCTATGCATACATGCTACTGCACATTCCACACATGGACTCAAACAGTGTTTACAACAAGGTATGGAGTTTGGCTGGGGCGTTTGGAAAGGTGCCTGAGCATGCTGCAAGCAACACCAGTGTATACCCACTGTGATCACATTGGGCCATGGGTTTTTTTTTTCATGTTGAGAGCTTTTTTTATTTAGATGGGAGAGACCCCCAGACATCTGGTTCACATCTGGAGCTGTTTAATGAGAGGCTGAGTCTGCCTGACTCTTCACTTTGAGCCCACCATCAATCCTCTTCATTCTCAACTTGTCAAGAGACTTCAGCCCCCCAGCTCCTCTCTTGGCCAAAGCCAAACCATGTCCACACATGACTGATAACTGTCAAACCATTCACATGTTTAATCAGATTGATCACAGGGTATAGCTGTGGATTAATAATGATTAATCACAATTAATTCTACCGTTTGAAATATGCCCAAAAAATGATCTTTGTCTATATATATTATCGTAGTAACGGAAAGATGAATGACAGAAAGTGGATGTATACCTTTAACGGTAACACTTTACAATAAGGGTACACTAATTAACAGTTAGTTAATGCTTTTAATTCTTATTAAACATGTACTAACTGTTAATGCTGAGTTATTAGTTAATGCCTGGTTAAGCATTAAATATTCTTAATTAACTAATGCTTAGTTAAGCATTAACTAAGCATAACATGTAGCTAACGCTTCGTTAATGTTTATGAACTAATAACTAAGGAGTTATTAACAGTTAGTACATGCTTAGTTGACACTTATTAAGTATTAATCTACCCTTAATGTAAAGTGTTACCCATTTAACATTTTTCTTTTAATCGTGGCAAATCCAAATGATGGGGTAATACTGAGAAATCTAATAAAATTAAACAAAAACATACCACAGTATAATTAAATGTGGCTGTATCGTTGCTATGCATACCTCTGAGCAAATATATATAGCCTAGAGAATGTCATTTATTTGGTGTTCCACACACCAGAATCAATGGATAAATGTGTGTGTTTTCACATGTGTGCATGACATTAAATTGAATCATTTCTGGTTAAGTTGACAGCCCTACTGATAACGGCATGAAAGAATCGAGAGGGAAACATTTATAAAAAAACTGTGTCAAGAAGGTTTCAATTTGGAACCTTATGATCCCAGCTGTGTTTTGCTTGCTGAGCTTACTTTAATTGATTAATGTAATTTATTTGCCTTCTAACCATGGGCCTACCAGAGTTTTATTGTCTAAGGTTGTGTTCACACCAGCTTTGATTAGTGTGACTTTATTGATATTTTCAATATTTAACAATTGACCACTCAGCACAAGGACTGTTGAATGGTTGGCACAACATTTAATAGACTCATAGGACCAGCATGAAACTAACCTGATGCTCCATGATGTAGGCTATATATGGTAGAAATTTGCGATGGATTTGTTTTTTTTTATTCTTCTAACTGTCTTACCAATAATTGAACAGCATTTCCGTTTACGTGACTAAAAAGGGACTACAGATGCAAATTAGCTTAAAGCTATAATCTGGTATAGTGCATCAAATGGCAACATTTATGTTCTAACTGTACATTGTCCCTTTTAAATAAAGATTTAAATTAAATTAAATTAATTAATTGTTAACAATGTATTTGAGTTTTGCCTTTTTTGAACGTGATTTGAACCATCTGAAAAAAACAAAACTGTCACTGCGTTCCAATACTTCCATACTATTTAGTATGCCAGAAAAAGATTTAGGACGCCCCAATACATGCACGTCAATTGCCCTTTTAACTCCAATAGCATTTTGGAGTATTCGTCTGTATTCTTGAAATTTCTCGACATAATGAAAAAAAAAACTTCCTCATCTGATTTTTTTTCTCTCCTGTGGCTCTAAAACTCTTCTGTACTTTAGTGTGTAGTGTAGTAAAAAGAAAAAGTATGTGATTTGGAACGTAGGGAATGTATCCAACTGGTGCGCACCAAGGAAGCGGACTGTGTGGAAACGACCTAAGAGACTGAGGATCTTCTCTTTTGGAAAAATTCATAGATTTCTCTGTCAACAAACAACCCAGTACAATTCTTAAAATGATGCTGACGTCAGAGGTAAATATCCACATGCATATCTTAACGTAGGGCCTCCTCTGCCTGTGGTCGCAGGGCATTCTCCATGGTACCCGTCCATAAATCAAGAAAATGGCTCCTTTTGTATTTTCATTAATAGGCACAACATGCGTCCATACAAAACCCTGACTATTCTTTGAATGGACTTTGATTGAAAGTCAGCCTTTTTAACAGCGCCATTCTTATTCCTGCCCTGTAGCAGCTTGTCTAGCTGTCCGGCTTCTTATTTATTCCCCCCTTGATGATGAGACAATGAAAAAGCTGTTCTCAGAGCCCTGTTTGCATTGAGAGGCCGACAGCACAAAGTAGCCAGAGAGCATCTCATTGTTTGACAGGGGCCGGCAGAGATGCAGGCTATAGCTTCAAAGATGGCTTCTTTTTGGGTTGAGGTTGGGTGGTAAGGGAGTGGAGGAGGGGTGGAGGTTTCATCACAGGAAGGGATGTGGGGGGGGGGGGGGGAGATGGAAATCCAGGAGTCAAACACAGGCCAACGTGAACTGTGCGGTGCTAAATTTGGTTCCCATCTATAGGAGGCTTTAATGCACCCAGGTTTGTTCAAATGTAGAGGATGCAAACACTATGTATGAACCATGGTCATGGCTTAAGAAGACATTCGATAAATGATCACAGGAAGTATATCATGCTTTGGCAAACTGAGGTTTAAGACCATTTAGCATTGTGATTCTGCAGTTTAAATAAAGATTGATTTTGAGTGTTAAGGTGAGACACAGCAGTTGATATGGTCACATTTCTATCATCAATCTTTGCCAGTTTATTACTTAAGTATTTATTTTTAATACATTTTGCTCTGCAATGTTTGAATACATTAGCAAATTTGTCAATATCTCTTTAAAAAACAACAATCTAAATGTTAGATGAAGCCAGAGTTCAAATCTTTATTTCATTTTTACAACATATACCGTAAGTGTGCAACGTTTTTTTCCAGAACAGATTTTGGACCTTTATTTATACTAGTCTGGAAAAAAATACATGTTATGGAGCAAAATAGACTAACACCTTGCCCTGCCGTTTCTCTCACCTCGAGTGGCAATGCAATCACATCACTGTAGCTGCAGCTAAACGAGGGGCCAAAGTCAAGTTACCACGCTGCGTTTTCCTCCATTTGATCTGGACTCAGAAAAAGGAATAAAAGAGGTTGAGAAATGTATGGTGTATTCTTAAGCTTCCCACAGAGAAGCCATTTAATCTGTGTCCGCCGTGAGTTCTGTGTATGAACCTGCAATTATGAGGCAGAGAGCCCAAGCCTGCACTCACAGATAAGTACGATGGATGTTAGTTCTCATTCATAGAGAGCCAATGTGCTTTACTCTGCTAAATGGGCTACGGATACTCCACAACATGCAAGCCCGACTCTGACAAACACAAAGGGATAGGGAAACATGGAGGTATTGGTGGAAAAGGCACAGACAACCATAGGAGTGCATACTAGCAATGTGCACACACTCATACACTCATTTTTACCCTGACATGTCTACAGAGGCATATGTAACCAAGGGGATGGGAACTCATATTAATGGCCATCATTCCCATTAATAAATAACATTGTACTAAGAGTACAATGCTATGGTTATTAATTCTTGAGATCTGTGAACATGACACCATTGCTACAATTTTACAACCAGACACCATACAACATTCCCAGATCTTATCAATGAATTCATTTGAGCATATGGTTATATAATGTGTAGAAATGATGTTGAAAGCTGCAAGGATCAAGACAACCAAGTTGTGATAAGTGATAGGTTGCCAGAAAAGATCGCTGATATTGGACATTTAAAAAAAAAGAGAGACATTCTATTTTCCATTAAAATAATTTTATTGTTCAACATATATGCATGTCGACTGTTTTGTATGGTTACTAGCAGGGCAAAGTGTGGTTATTGCAAACTAAAGTAAGCGATATACAGTATATATCCAATATGCCTCTATAGGCTATACTGTACTTGGTGGACTGCATAGGCTTCCTACTTACTGCATAGGCACTAAACGTTGTGAAATGATGTACTAAATCATGCGCTGTAACTTCCTCCAATTTGAATGTAATTCATAAGACTATACAGGGCTGGTATTGTCCTTCATGTGTTGATCTGTTGTGATCTATGTGAACTTCCCCTGACAAACAAACAAGTAAATATTGAGATCATATCGCCAGGTCACATTTGAAAGAGTAAAAAAAAAGAAGCTAGTTCCCACAGACAACGGCGAGCCATGCAGTCTCTGCTGTGATCCGTCACGCTGTGGCATACACACACTGAGTGATTGTGTTTTCAGTGTGTGTCTGCCTGGGTCGAGGCCTTTGTATGGAGCTATATTTAGCCTCTGGTCACAACTTAGCTCCTAGCTCATCAATTACATTAGGCCTGAGCACACTCAAGCAAGCATGCGACCATACTGGATAAATGATTGTTGGTCTAGCGATCGGCTGAAGCGATAGCAATGTCAGGACTGGAGGGGCCATCACATAGAGGGTGCTTTCTTCAATCTCTCCATTTTGCTCCTTTGGCTTCAGGTTCCTATTGTCCACCATGGAAGCACGACCCATGAACACATCCCTCTAATCCAGTCAGTGTGTCTTGGGGGAAGTCCAGCAGACTGTGGAGCCTTCTTCTTTTTTTTTTTTGAGCACAAACAAAGGGTTGTTTATGTGTGGAGGCTGTTCTCGGGATAGCCTCGTCTGTTTGTGGCGATGCAGGCAAGCAGGCTTTGAAAGAGGGCTAAGCCACATATACTCCTGGGTTGTACAGAGCAGTGTGGCAGTGTGCTGTATAGTGAGCTTCACAGACTGGTGAACAAGTGGCTGGATATATGGAGCTGAGGCAGAACACACCAAACAAAGACAGACAGAGAACAAACACATCAGTGACAGATTGATGCGTTCACTTACATTGTTGTCGACTGGTTCAGCGTCATTTAAAAAAAGACGTTCAGTGAGTAATGGCCGACAAGGAAACAGACAAAGAATGATAAATTGTCTGGATATGGATAAACGTTGATTTAGCACGGTTTGGAGAAACCTTTTTTTGGTCAGTGCAGTGGAGCTATTTTTAAATCTTGGAGATCGTAAGTCCCTTCATTCACCCTTTGACTCTTCCTCTGAAAGCTGTAGCCACCAGCTTTTGTGTTTCAACATATAGTGGAAAAGCTGCAAGTAAAATGGTGGCAATTGTGTCGTTACTTTTGCGTTTGGTTGCATTTAACTGTGGGGAACTAGGACGTAAAGTGTGTTCGGGTAAGAGTTAAGGAAAGGGGGATGAATAAGAGTTATGACAAAAGAGTGTGCACAGGAACAAGTGAAAAGTACTTTTAAAAACAGTTGTTTCTAGTCAAATGAAAGGCTTAGGGCTAGTCATCATGCCATGTGGATAGGATAAGGTAATACTTATACAATTGATTCAGAGTCAAAATCGGATTCATTGTCAAGTAAGTTTTGATAAAGTAGTGCATATCAATAAAACCAGTAGTGTGCCAAAGTCAAGAAGCGCTTGTTCGATCCATGCGTTCTTGTCATATTGATTTCAATCAGGTTGTCGCCAACAGAGTGAGAATCACTTAGATCGGGGGGAATATTTAAGGCCACTTGTTGAATCCCAATTCCCAGACGCTACACTTAGGCAACGCTATGTTGATGTTGAAATGAACTGTCCCCAGTAGTCTTCATTAAATGTGAAGTTGGCATTTTATGGTGTAAATTATGGGCTACAAAAATAATTAGCCTATTATGATGTTGGTATTTTATGAATTCTTTATTATCTTTATGGGAGGGGGGTATTTTGTTTTAGTCAAGTTAAATCTTCCTCTCTTCTCCTCCTTTCTGTTTTTTAATATACTATCTATGGTTTTACCACGTCTCTCGTTCGCATTTGTGTAGAGTCGGTAAACTCCGGCGGTGGCCTGTTGCTTTAAATCTTGCTGCAGTAAAGGATTATGGGATACCACTATCTCCTTTCCTTCAAATAGGTTGGTCTAGAGCAGGGGTCTCCAACCTTTTTTCAACTGAGAGCTACTTTGAAAAAATGTAAGTGGCCAAGAGCTACTTGTATCAAATCGCTTATATTTATTTACATAGCACACATCAAATGAATTAAGCTTCTGTTTGTACACATGTGAAATTGCAATACCCAATGCTTATCATAAATAATTTCCCATCAAAGGTCCGAGAACACATTACTTTACACTTTTTGTGGGCCACATATCACTGAAAATTGACATCAATGTCTATATTACACTTTGTATACTGTGACGCAACAGTGTTTCCCCCAGGAAATGTCTTAGTCAAGGCGGTCACCACCCAGGTGTGGAGGAGGCGCGGCGCAACGCGGCGCGCCGAAAATTTTGGGGGTATTTTGCTCAAAGATGCCAATACGCACTACAGAAATAAACAACTGCTTATTTGAATAAAACAGACAACTGACCTTACAGTTGTACATTTTTAAAGTTCCTTTTTGGATAGGGGGCTGTTGTGAGATTATTGTGGACAATTAGGCCCACTGTGATAACCTATAATTCATTAATGGTTATTATTAGCCTACTTGCTTGATTTCTTTTTAAATTCAGAGGTTATTGGTCGTTTTGGAACATGTAATTCCCAATTTAAAACATAAAAATAAAGCAGCATTGAAAATTCAGAAAATAAATCTTGTATGGCTACACTAGCAATAGTTGAAATAATAAATAAAATGTGTTTTCCCCTTAAAATGATTAAATACATTTATGCAAAGGTCAAAGACAGTGCATGCCGTAGTCATGCATGGCCGCATGCAGAGCCGCAGAGCAGCACACACACCAGCTGATAGAGAAACGCTTTGAGACACATGTGAACATTTATTTACCGCAAATCGCAAAGTTTTGACCATGGGAAGAGGTGCATTTACCTTCATCAGATGTTTAACTTGTAAAAAAAAAAAAAAAAAAAAAATTTTTTTTTTTTTTTTACAAGTCGGTCAACCTATCAGGCGAGCTACTGAAAACCCGCCCGCGAGCTACCGGTAGCTCGCGAGCTACCTGTTGGAGACCCCTGGTCTAGAGTAAACTATGCTAAAGGAGGGTTAAAGGATGCATCGAGGTTCCTTTCCATTTTGAGAATTCGAACCACCTATCTGCCGAGTACTTCCAGGTCATCTCGTTAGGAAAGGAAATTTCCTATGCAAAAAAGAGAATCCCTATGGCCCGAGGCCTACTGCAGACAGGAAGGAACTGTTCAAGGCCTGCATAGCATGAGGTTTTTTTTAAACATTTATTCATACAGGTTAGACCGGAGACTCTTTTTCAAGGGAGACCTGTTCCCATTTACACATTACCATTCACACACACATCCATACACCGATAGTAGGCTAACTATCGACATTCACATGAGGCAAGGTGGGTGAAGTGTCTTGCCCAAGGACACAACAACCATGACACAAGTGGCAGTGCGGGAATCAAACCGCCAATCCTTCGATCATTGGCCGACGTGGGTGGACTTGAGGTTTGTTGATGGTGATCTTTTAGACCAGTGCTTCTCAAATGGTGGGGCGCTTTCTTTTCAAGTGCTAGCAAGCGCGATGTGTGCTTGTGTATGGTCATATCCACGCAAAAGGCCGCGATTTGCAGTAAATAAATGTCCACATGTGTCTCCAAGTGTCTCTGTAGGCTATTTAAAGGTCACATATTATGCTAAATGCACTTTTTAAATGTGTTCTAACATATCCATGGGTCCACGGTGTGCCTAGAGACTGCCAAAATATTTAAAAAAATAACACTCTCCTTTTCTCACTCTCCCCCTTTCTGAACCCCCCCCCCCCCCCCCCCCCCCCCCCCAATATACTCCAGTCAGAATTCTCCTCGTTTCTGACCTCACAAACTGGAAAGCCAGAAGCTTTCACTGTGCAGCCCACACCCCTATTTCTTATTGGTCCACGGCCCTGACAGACAGAGGGCGAGGTGTATCTGGCTTCGCTTCCGGGCAGGGGGCGGGGGGAGCTCAAAGATTGTATATTTACGAGGGGAGCTGCAGCTCTTTTTTTTTAAATAGGCCATTGAGAGATTGGCTGAACATCAGCATAGTACAATAAATTAACTAAACGTTTTTTTCAGCAAACAATTAAAGAAAAACGTATTAGGGACCACTAAGACCATATAATATGGTGTATAATAGTACCGAAAAGTGTATGATATGGGAGCTTTAAAAATAAATCAAGCAAGTAGACTAATAATAACATCGCATCACAGAAGGCCTATTGGCCTATAATAATAAAAAAAACACCACCTTAACTATGTTTACAGTTTAAAAATGAATGAATTTTTTTGAATGAAATGCAAACCTCAGTGAATCATTTGCTCTTGTTTCTCTGTCCTGAGATTCACACAGACTGAGCAGTCTTGTTTAAATGTTACAAATTGAGCTAAGAAACTGAACTTTGAATGTTTTTGCTGCAGAAGTTATCTCAGCTAATTTTTGTTATCTAATTTGATAATAAGGTGATTGTATGCAGAATGCTCGTGCCAGAAACTCATACAGTGGTTTTGTACAGATAAATAAATCATTATTAGCAGGTTCTCAATAGTATTTCAATTTAGGAGGGGCGCGAAAAAATGTCTGTCCCCTTGGGGGGGGCATGACAGAAAATAATTGAGAAACCACTGTTTTAGACAGAGCCAGAGTCATATGTCGAGAACTGCTCTTGCAGTTGCTCAGGGAAGAGTCATTTTACATCATTCACTGCCTGGCGAGACATCATGTGTTGAGACTGTTTTCTAAATGAAAGGAAGAGCTTGTCAGAATGTCAACCTGAACTCAAAACACACTCATCCCTCATCTGTGTGACATCAGCCTTGAGTGTGCTTTTCATCCTTCTGTCAAATGTGACCATTTGGAAAAAAAAAGGTAATGTGGTGGATAATAGAGGTTGCGGAGCAAACAGATTAAAGGTTGGGGTCACAGAGAAAGTACGTAAAAACACCCATAGATGGACGGGTGTTGACTTGTTGACTGCGGGGATGATAGCCTATGTCTATTTGTAGATATTAACAACACGTGATGCACCCCACACACACACAGATATAAGTCACTGTTCTGTAGCTTTAAGAGAGAGCCAATGCTGCCTCTCACTACCTGCTGCTACCATGCTCTTACAAAATCCTCTGTATGTCCTGTCTGGGATCTGATGAAATAAACCTGAACACTGATGGAAGTCCAGTCTGCCGCCTCTGTCTTATTTCAGCCATGGGGAACAATTCGGCTCGGGACAGTAAAAACAATGTTTTGCCCATAGAGATTGTCGGTGACATGGCAAAATAGTTTGTAACGGCACCTGAAACCAAACAAACAAAGATGCAGATTGAAAGATCCAGAAAAACCTAGTGAACGGGCATACAGTAAACATATTTTTTTTAACTACTGTACTACTACAACTACAGTACTGCACTGGTAAACACTTTACTGTGAAATGATAGCATAGCAAAATAGCATTTACATGATCATCTTGCAAACCATCAGATGTATCATGTAATCACTTGAGGGACCTGACCCACATGATTGGTCTAATGTACAGTTACAATGTAGTTTGTCTATTTGAAGACATTTGATGTTAAAATCTTTTCAGACTTTAAACCAAAATGTAATGTTGATTCAAGCTATAGCGCATAACTTTTGCCTCCCCGATAAGGAATTCTGAGTGACTATAACATTGTCAACACATCTACATGAGGTGGTTTCTTAGCAGTAGAATCAACAAATATTACGGGCGCTTCTTGCGTTGGGGGGGCGACACCTGTTTGTAAATGCTGCCATACTGAGAAATACAGAGACAGTCTTGGTGGAGCTGATAGGCTGTATCATCTTTGTGTCATCTTGTGTTTGGCGATGGCTTGAATGTAACTGCCATTCATTCATATGGAAAGGTTACGCACTGTAGCTTTAAATAGTTTGAAATACAAACTGAAAAGTGAGACTAACTGTGCGTTCCAAATCACATACTTTTTCTTTTTACTACACTACATACTAAAGTACAGAAGAGTATTAGGGCCACGGGAGAGATAAAAATCAGATAAGGAAGATTTTTTTCATAATGTCGAGAAATGTAAAGAATGAAGACAAATACTCCAAAATGCTATTGGAGTTAGTGGGGCATTTGTGAATTTTCAGCATACTATAATTGACGTGCATGTATTGGGACATCCTAAATCTTTTTCTGGCATACTAAATAGTATGGAAGTATGCGGATTGGAACGCAGGGAAAGAGAGTGATCAGGGGAGAACTTAAGAAGTCATAGAGCCAGAGAAAAGAAGAATGAACACAGCGGAATGAAAGGTTCAGAGTGGGTTAAGGGTTAGGTGGGGGGTGAGAGGATGTTAGCCATCCTGTAGGTAGGGCTCTCATCCGGGTCATGGTTGGCCCTCAGGAAAGCCCTCTGCATTCCTGTCCTCTGGGTGACCCCCCTCCTCTAGGCCTCAGAGACTTATTGGAGTAATCAGCGCCTGTCAGCACCTTGGTTATGCTGCATGGACCCAATCCAATAAATGGGAATGGTACGTGTAATAGCACCTGATGAAAATTAAGTTTGTTTGAACTGGAAGGAGTCTCCCTGAGATTCCTTTTTGTCCACTTTTTTTGTTTCGCCCCTCTCCCAATAGCCTTTAGTTTGTATCAGGAATGGGAAACTAGAGCACGTACAAGAGAAAACCTAACCCGTTTTCATTGCAAAGTCATCTGTTAAGCCGGCATAAATCTTTGTGTTTTGAAATATAAATAAGGGCGACTGTGGCTCAGGTGGTAGAGCGGGTTGGCCAACGATCCAAGGGTTGGTGGTTCGATCCCCGCCCGGCCACCTGTGTCATGGTTGTTGTGTCCTTGGGCAAGACACTTCACCCACCTTGCCTTGTGTGAATGTGTATGATGTATGTTTGAGGTGGTGGTGTATGTTTGAGGTGGTGGTCGGAGGGGCCGTTGGCGCTGAATGGCAGCCACGCTTCCGTCAGTCTGCCCAGGGCAGCTGTGGCTACTCTCGTAGTTTACCACCACCGGTATGACTGTGTGTGAACAAATTGAACCAGGAACCCTGTAAAGCGTCTTTGAGTGCCTAGGCAATAAAGCGCTATATAAAACCTATCAATTATTATTAAGAGCATAATTATAAGGTTCAGATGAATGGTTTAAACGGACCAAAGAGGGGTGTTAGAGGAGAAAAGTGTTTGTGCTAGGAATGCTGATAAAGATTGTGATGTAAATGTGCCGGTGCATCTATCCATTTTTCCAGCACTATGTGGATCCGGATATTGCAAACAAAAACTGACGAAAAACCAATCTCTGGCTTCACAATCAGGCCGACATTTTCACTAGAAGACCAAATAATATCAATGATGATCCAACGCAAACACATGAATTCTGCATGTTCATGCTCTTCCAGGGGATGATCCATTTCCAATTTGCACATTCCTCCCGATTCCGGATAAGCGGTTGAAGATGATGATGACATTCCATAAGCTTTCTTCTAGCACCGCGCTAATGAGAAAATGTTACTATTGTACCTTTATAGGGGAGAACGGGGTAAGTAGGCACACTTTTTACTCTAGTGAGAATTGCTCATCACCTAAACATCTTTCAATAGTACTACATTCATTAAATTGAAGCTTAAAGTGTTGGCTTGAAATGTGAACCCCTCATTTTTTCTATCTTATTGTAATAAAGAATAAATTAATCATCAAAGACACCCTTACACATTGTGACAACCAACCCATCAAGGGGTTGGTTGTCACACACAGGTTGTTTGTCACAATGTTATCTTAATGGGAATAATCTTAAAAAGAAGGCAAGGAAAGCAGAACTAAATTTGAAAGTTTAATTGCATTGTCAAGTTGACAAATAGGCCTACACAACTTACTGTAGCCTTGGCAGCTGGTCTAGTTTGGGATGCACTGGGTTTGTTTTGATTTTGTTGCCCTTTTTTTCTTTTGCATGCTAGCTGCCTTTCCTGCTCTATTCTTTCCTTCTCTGGGGTGTCAGTGAGGATACAGCTTGACAATTTATTTCATTATTGGGTTCCTTTTCTGGCTCCAGCCTTTGGATAACATGTGATAACCAACCCCCCAAAAAATGTGCCGACCAACCCCAACTTGAATTTCTTGCTAGTATCAAGGCCAATAACCATCTGACAACTAATTAGCTTGCTAACCACAATCTAAACTATAGTTTACCCTTCACACTTTTTATGGGTAACAAGTGTTTTGTTATAAACCCATTGTGTGAAAGCCTAGAAGAAAAATACTGAGGAGCAAAATATTTTCAATTTGACATGGAAAACACAAACAGTCCTCTCACCTCAAATTCAGCAGTCTAACTCCAAGGAAGACTATGTAGGTGACCTCTGATCCTAATTCTGGATATTTACATATCAAAATTTCACAGACAGCGCCTTCTGGTTCCGAGATATAACAATTGTGACATCCAACCTGTGTGACAAATTACCCCGTTCTCCCCTACAATAAATGAAAATACACTCATACACTTCGTCAAACTACAGCTTGATACAATCACACCAATTTGACCAATTAACTGTTTGCTGAGTTGCAGTCCCTCTCCATTTCTCTATCAAGTTTATTATGAAATGCTTATTGTTGCTCATTTTCATCTTAATTTGCACCACAAATTTGCATTTGGTGATTCAACAATTATGCATTCTCCCTTTGACTTGCATGCAATCATGCTGTGTACAAAATGTGTCTAAAAATAAGTACAATAAGAACTAATATCCATTTTTACAATGTGATTATTCTAACACATTACTAGTCTACTTTATAAATCATGTGGGAAACTGAATTGTCTTTTTGTTCATTTGGGAAATAGTGAGCTTCTCAGATATTTGCGTTAAAACAGTGAAGATTAAGGCAATCCCATTTCATATGAGATGAATATAAAGAGTTGGGTTTTCACAATACTGTATGTGTTTGCCTTGTGTCTCCTGACTGTACATAGTTTCTTTGTTATTGTGGTGGTGTACTGTGATGTTTGGAGTCCCTTTCTTTTAGACTCACAGGGAGAAAACAGCAGAAAAGGAGCATGGCTGAAAAGTATTGATTTTTTTTCTGGCACCGCCCTGCTCAGATTAAGAAATGCCAATATGAGGATTCCACCCCGACTCTCTGGTTCATGTCGAGTTCACTTGTCATTTTCTATAATTCTGACAAAATCAAGATGCTTAACCGTGATGTAGTTAGCCATGCTGGGCCGCCCTAGGGCTTTCTGATTGAATTAAGGCGTCTGTGCTCTGCCATTTGGTACCAGCCTGAAGTATTTCCAACACTTAATGGGAGCAGAAGTTATTTACTCTTTTTAAAGAGGCCATTTGAAAAAAAATGAACAATGCTGCTCTTCATAAATAAAGCAATTAGGAGTAATTCTGCTTTCTTGCAGCTACTGTAACTGTTTACCTTTTCCTAACAAGCCATGCTGTGACTGGCTCTCTATAGGCACTGAATGCATCAGCAGCTTTCATATGGGATTTCAATTGCATTCCTGTGACTGTAATACAGTATACATGCCACAGTTCCAACCAGCAACCCCAGTATATATACGTATACTATATACAGTGGCTTGAAAAAGTATTCATCCCCCTTGAACTTTTCCACATTTTGTCACGTTAAAACCACACATGTACATTTATTTTTTGGGGATTTGATGTGATAGACCAACACAAAGTGGCGCATAATTATGAAGTGAAATGAAAATGAAATATGATTTACAATTTATTTTATAAATAAAAAACTGTAAACTGTGGCATGCAAAGGTATTCAGCCCCCCTGAGTCAATACGTTGTAGAACCACCTATCGCTGCAATTACAGCTCCAAGTCTATTTGAGTATGTCTCTACCAGCTTTGTACATCTACAAACTTACATTTTTGCCCATTTCTCTTTGCAAAATAGCCCGAGCGTCAGATTCAGCATCAGATTGGATGGAAAGCGTCTGTGAACAGTATTTTTCAATTATTTCCAGATATTCTAAATTGTATTTAGGTCTGGACTTTGACTGGACCATTTTATCACATGACTATGATTTGATCTAAACCATTCCATAGTAGATCTGGCTGTATGTTTAGGGTAGTAGTCCTCCTTGAAGGTGAACCTCCACCCAGTCTCAAGTCTTTTGCATCCCTGCTGAAGAAAAGGACCCCCACAGCATGATGCTGCCACCACCATGTTTCACGGTAGGGATGGTGTGTTCAGGGTGCTGTGCAGTGTTAGTTTTCCCTCACACATTGCATTTTGCATTCATGCTGAAAACTTCAAGTTTGGTCTCATCTGAATATGCTGTGTCCCCCTAATGGTTTGTGGCAAGGGTTGGATGAAGGTGCTCTGGTCAGATGAGACCAAAATTAGAAAAATTGAAAAAAATAAAAAAAAATCTTATTTTTTTTTTTTTTTTTGTGATTTCAATTTCTTTCCTGATATGTAGCCTAGTTCAGAGATGATATGTATTTTTTTTCTTTCTTAACTTTTTTTGATAGGTAGTTGCCAAGTTCATCACACAAACATTCCAATCCACTGATATGAGATCAGTTTGCAATTTTCAAGTACTGAATTAATGGTAGGACTGTGGCCACTAGAACTGGTCTCTGGTCAGCAAAGGTCTTGAAAACAGCATAAGTGTGCTTGTGACATGCGTGCCACCCATACACGTGTATGGGCACGTGTCCTAGCAGATTTTTGAAATCTGAATAAAAAAATTTAAGTTTGTAGTTAGCAAGTGTAACATGTTCTTAGGGCAGAATTTCATAAATAAAGGTTTATTTTTTTAGCAAGATATTTGGTCAAAAGCTAGTTGTCATCCGTCCCTCTGTCCAGTTGTTAGGCATCTGGCTGCTAGCAAGTTATGTTGTCTTGCTAATTTTACTATTCATCTGAACTGAAATGAATATTGACTTTTTCCTTTATTATCTTCGCCAGAATGCACCAGAATGCTTAGATTACATGTTAAAAACACAAAAAAATCTTCTGGGGGGATGCCCACAGACCCCCCTTCAGGGGTTTAGTTTTCTGACAAACATTACAATGGATACTAACATGATTTGGGCATTTGGGATTATAAATCATCTTTGAATTGGTTGTACAGCATATCACATGCTATTCATTCAGGGTGCGATGGCCACCCCACTCTAGCTCTGTGGCCCACCTTGGCCACCCCCAGTCAAAATTTCCTGGAATCGCCACTGAAACACACACAACTCCGTGTTCAGGCTGCACAGCACATTAATCGCAGGTAGCATTTAGAGCTAAATCTGGCCACTTTCCAAATCCAAGACTCAATAGTTGAAACATTCTCTGAACTGGGTTGTCAGACAGCAGTGTTTCCCATTGATCATAGACTTTGTTTTGTGAAGCTTTTTCATAACAGGTATACCTATTGTAGAATTTATTATGTGTATGTTCTATTTAGGCTACTATTTTCTTCTCTTCTAAGGAGATTTTTAAAAAAAAACATTTCCTCAGTGTCTCATTGATACAATCTCATAATTAGCTTTTAAAGTGCACCAGAATTTAACGTTAAAATATAAGACATTTCCGGACCCCAACCCTAAACCCAATGTTCAACTCAAAGGTGCGCCACTGGCCTAGCCCTTGTGATAATAACAATAATAGATTATCTATCTATCTATCTATCTATCTATCTATCTATCTATCTATCTATCTATCTATCTATCTATCTATCTATCTATCTATCTATCTATCTATCTATCTATCTATCTATCTATCTATCTATCTATCTATCTATCTATCTATCTATCTATCTATCTATCTATCTATCTATCTATCTATCTATCTATCTATCTATCTATCTATCTATCTATCTATCTGTGTAGGGTGGTGTGTGTGTGTGTGTGTGTGGGGGGAGGGGGGGGTTGTCAGGGTCGGTGGGGGGGCCCAACTGCAATGACCCAGCTTTGGGGGGCCCAGCTTGCAGAAGGTTGAGAACCCCTGGTTTAGAACAAAGCATATGCATGTGTTAGAATGGCCCAGTCAAAGTCCAGACCTAAATACAATTGAGAATATCTGGAAAGACTTGAAAATTGCTGTTCACAGACACTTTCCATCCAATCTGATGCTGAATTTGAAGCTCAAGCTATTTTGCAAAGAAGAATGGGCAAGAATGTCAGGCTGTAGATGTGCAAAGCTGGTAGAGACATACTATACCCCAACAGACTTGGAGCTGTAATTGCAGCGATAGGTGGTTCTACAACGTATTGATTCAGGGGGGCTGAATACTTATGCACACCACATATTTCAGTTTTTTATTTATATAAAAAAAGGAAAACAATCTTTCATTTTCATTCCACTTCACAATAATTCCACTTCACTTTGTGTTGGTCTATCACATCAAATCCCAATAAAATAAATTTACGTGTGTGGTTTTAATGTGACAAAATGTGGAAAAGTTCAAGGGGTATGAATACTTTTTCAAGCCACTGTATACATACCTGCATCTTATATAATTAGAATATCATGGAAAAGATCATTTTTTTCTGTAATTTAATTCAAAAAGTGAAAGTTCCATATATTCTAGATTCATTAGATATAAAGTGATATATTGCAGGTGCACCTGTATATATATGAGAGCGAGAGAGAGATTGAGAGAGAGAGAGAGAGAGAAAGAGAGAGATTGAGAGAGATAAAGAGGAAATAAATGTTCTGAGATGCTTCATACAACAGAAAAACTCAATTTCATTTAGTATCATTACCAAAGTATTCTGCCATAGCTTTCAACACACCTTGTTGATTACCTCTTCCTGACCGTAAACAAAATGTTATTCTCTTTTGCATTTCACCATCTTTCTATGTGTGTGTGCGAGTGTGTAAGAGCCAGCGAGTGTGTTTCTCGGTTGAGATGGCCATCAATAGAAAAGAGGAGAGTGGAGGGAGAGATTAGGGCAACTTTGTGTGCTAATCTCTGTGAAATCACGGGCCCCGGGGGTGAGGTGGGGAGATGGGCGAGTGCCTCTCTGATCAGACAGGCTGTGGCTCACCGTGTGAAGCCGCCTCAATACCCAGTAATCCTTCCCCAAGCCCGCCTGACTGATGGGCAGCTCACCTTACCTCAAACACCCAGGCTCCATGCTTCTAGAACAGTTGATCGCAAACCCAGGACTGGGAAGACTACAGTCAGGGTTAACGAGGTGAGGGCTGAGGTGACGCTTTAGTGGGGAGAGCCGAGGGGGGAAAAGTTGATTTAGCTGTCAATTAACCAGCGTGATCACAGCAGTCCTGACTTTGATTTCAGTCCAACAGCACTGCTCTGCTTTCAAGTAAACTGTTCATAGAAAGGCATCATCGTTATCTCTGCGTCTTTGATCTGCTCATCTGTGTATGTCAATTGACATAAAACAACAGTGATACAACCCATAATCTGAGCTGTCATTTTTTAACGGCATTTGTTGTTTGTTGAAATATATAAAGGCCGGAGAGGACTTTTTGGTAGGCGGGGCTTAAAGACGGAGCATTTCAGACTGAGGCTGAAAAAAGGAGGTTTAGCAATGGCATTGTGAGAAATAGAAAGGTTTTTTTTGCACGCTACACAGTGAAAAAAGTTTCTGGTAGAAACCCAAATTACAATTGTGTACCTAAAGATTAGCATGGAATGCCTTTAACATTACAGCACTGGTCATACTGTCTAACTTTGTGAGAGGTGACATGTCATGTACGAAAGAGTTATGACTGCTTAGCGCCACAGATAATATGGAGACTTAAAGGTGAAGTAAGCAATTTATTTATGTTAATATAAGTGTTAAATCACTCTTTATTCATACAGTGATAATGTATATAGTGTACGCGTTTTATAAAGCCGATACAGTCACTCGCTCTGCATGTAATCGGCAAATATATTTTTCGGGGATCCCACTACTGATAACCAATCAGAAGAGAGAACGCTACAAACCGGCACCCGTCTCACTTCCCAATGTCTGTTTTGATGGTTCTTATCATGTTTTATCACACTTATGGATCTGAGATGATGCTAGATAACTCGCTGCTTGAAGACCGCAGTGCATTAATGTGGGGACGTGGGGACGAGGGAGGGGACTGCTAACTGCAGTCACTGACAGGAAGTTAGCTAAACTGGCCATTCCGCTTACTGAACCTTTAATACATATATTAAAAAACTAAAAACAGATGACTTCTTCAACAATCTTCCAAGAAAGCCTTTGCTGTAGAACAAACAAACAAATGATATTAGACTGACGATGACAACACCAGTATGTAGGGACAGAAATACACCAACACACTCATATGCATGTGGTGGCACACACATACACACAAACAATCACAGATTTTTATTGGTAATGAAAATGATCCATCAGCCAGTGTTTTGCAGGGAGACACAAAAGTAAACAATGGAGGCAGTCACATTAAGACACTTAGACAGAAGTGTAATTACTGCTTCTCCATCGACCCAAATTTCCAGCAGGGGACCCATTGCTAAAGGGTACTTAGGCTGTTAGGAGTAAATGAGCTCACTTTATTGCCTTCTAGTTTGTAATGGGTCTCTCTCCCATACCTCTGGCCAGCGGTACACGTCTTTTAACCAATCACAATCAGCCCACACAGTCAATGTTTATTAGCTATTGTCTTGTACAGAGCAGACAATAATGTGCACTTGACTTGAAATGCCCTGTCATGACCGCGGGAGGCTTGTGCTTATTACTTTAACTTAGCCCACAGGTCAATCTCCTACCGTG
Organism: Ammodytes dubius; assembly: GCA_026122265.1. Lineage (NCBI taxonomy): Eukaryota > Metazoa > Chordata > Actinopteri > Uranoscopiformes > Ammodytidae > Ammodytes > Ammodytes dubius. Next base: position 2,364,766 of record CM047520.1, read on the forward strand.
CAGCCGAGTGGTAGAGGTGCTTTATTGCATCTGTTGATCCTCGTCTTCCACACAAAAGACCATTCATTTATACATGCATGTAGTTGGACAGTTCACCGAATTGAACCGTCAAACATCCACCTTATAAATGCAGCTTACCGCTCATTTAAGACAGTAAGTTATCTTTTATGAAAGGTGTTCGTCATCAAGTCATTGTTAACACATGTATTCTTAAAGATGTGGGTTACTTATGATATTCAGTTTTGTAGATACAGCCTTGTTTTTCATTTTATAAATCAAAAACATACTATTACCCATATTTAAAAAAGCATTTTCAGCCTGTTATTAACAAAATTCTTCATAAATCAGACAATGAACAACATGTGAACAACTCCTCTCACCTTAAGAATTGTGCTAAGAATGATTATGGAAAGTTTAGTTGATGTTAGTGCTTCAGAAGTTGAGAGTCAAATCAACAACTGAATGTACATTTTGGACGTTTCTTTGTCAAACTCAATGTGTTTTTGTCATCCTATAAGTGTAATGCAATGTTGATAGTTTGGTAGTTTTATTTTGTTTCCAGTTTGCTGCTGAGGCACATCCGTTTTCTATTCCATTCATGGGATCAAAAATGCAAATCTCCTTTTTCTTTATCTCATCTTTTTCATCTCTTACTGCTCTTGAAGGCAAACGGAAAAATTACAAAGAGCTGGGGCAAGCATGCATGACAAGTAATCAACCAAGGAGAATTTGTAAAAATCTCAATTGTGTTTTGGGTGTCAAGGCTCGCTTTTCTGTCACTTCCCATTAGGCTCAAAGACCAAGAAGAGAGTGAAAGCAGGGAGCGATCAATACAACCTGGCCATGGTTAACCGCCAGGAAACATGAGCCCACAGGTGGAGGGGTGGTGGGGGGGGGGGAGAAGACAGCAGCGCAGACTTACCCTGCGTTCAGAATCGCACTCTCTTTCTTTTATCTATTCTACATACTACATCCGACGATAAAAATAATCTTGTTAGGATGCAGTAGGCGTACTATTCGGACATACTTTTACTTATTTATTTCATCATAACATTGCACCTTCATATTGCCTCCTGCTTTTATATCCGTCACATTCCCATTTGTTTTCATATGGAGGCTCCGTTGATGTGACGTCACTCCAGGTTCGCATTGGATTATGGGTCAGAATCGCCCAAATAGGATGCTGTTTACAACACTAAAAATCTTGGCCGGATGTAGTAGACATCCGGGTCTTTCTAACCATCCTAAATCTGGCCTCAAGAATCGGGACATACTAAATCTTTTTTCTACTATACTAAACAGTAGAAAGTATGTGATTTGGAACGCAGGGTCAATTGTGAGAGTTACGTACTAATTGGACTGACCAATGGCACTGTGCGTTATCTCTGCTGAGCTCAAAGGGGACCGCCCACTTTTTTTTAGCAGCTCTTGTCCCGTATTCTCATTCTTCCACATTCAAAACCTTCCTCAACATTTTAACAATTCCTTTATATCAATATTTTAAATCATGGAACCAAGCCAACCAAAAACATTTTATTCGGCTCAAAAAAGCGATTGATAAAGAGAAAAAAAGGCAAAGGTAAAAGACTGTGTACATCATTTTAAAATAATATTCAGAGCAATGCTGGGTACTGTAGATTGTGAGTATATAGTGTAGTTATCCTCCCTGAGATCGCTAATAAACTATTTTGGTTTCAAACCTGATAGTTGGCTTCTAGTTCACTCATTGGTTCACACATGGTTCTCACTCATTCATTGGTCAGATGAATCAGAGGCGGGAGCAATAACATAGTTCCTTCACTACTCTAATTTGTGAGAATCTCCTACAGAAAGAGGAAGTAGATTGTCTTCCTAACCCAATGCATAGCGTACATTAGCTGGCTACAGGAGCTTTTTAACTTAGTGCTTCCTGCAGTTGGGTCACACTCAGGGGCACTTTACACGGCCACGCAAAACGGTGCATACGCAGAAAAATTTCTGCGGTTGCACTATATCATTTACAGGAAAACAGCAAACGCAAACGCAAACGCAGGCATGAACCGCAGATTTTTGAGATCACCTCCGAGGGAGGATTTTTTGGAAAACTTAACGGTTTTGGTTTCCTGTAAACACCGAAACCATTTCCCCTGATAACGCTGACGTCACGGCTCCGCCCTCACACATGCGCATTGCGTTTGGATATAAATAGGCATGCGCCGTCTTTGTAGGTCCATGTGCGCCAGTTGGAAAACAACAACAACAATGGCGGATCACCGAGCTGTATTCATTGTGCTCATGGACGTTGTGCTGTTGCTGATGAATTTGTTATCGTGCCACCAATCGCTCCTACAAGCAAATAGGGAAAGAGTTGTGCTCTGCCTGTTTTTCTAGCTAAATAAACGTGTGTCACTTCTATATGCCAGGGACACGGCTCTCTCTACATTAAAAAAACACTATCAGCGTGCAGCGGTTAAGTTAGGCTACTGTTCAACAAAAGGAGCATTAAGGCTACGGCTTCACAGTAAAAGCATTTCACTGGCTAAACATTCATAGCATTTCGCTGGACACACGTGAGTTGACTTTTATTCTGAAGTACGCCTAACAGGAAGGTATACTGCTCACGAAGCCCCTTCACTATCAGCAAGTCTGCTGTTTTTCCGAGTTCAATGCGGTGAAATAAGCTTGTCTTTTACAATATTTGTAACCCCAAGCTTACACCAACCGCTTTATGAACGTTAGTGGCATTAATTTTCGGTTACAGTAAGGTTTTATGCATCAAATTGTACCGGAAGAGCTATCTACTAGGCTGTGTCACCGCTGACTATTGGCTTGGCATGGCTGCTACTTCAGCGATTTCGGCCCGTTTCCTCTGAAAACTTTGTGTACGGGTGAAGATGTCAGATAAATTGTGTCTGAACAGGTTTTTTTTTTTTAAACCAAAAACGGGAAAACTCACGTTTTCACCGTGTAAAGTGCCCCTCAGACACACACTCTGTCCACTTTCTCCCCACAAACGGAGCACACCAGAGTGGGCTTGGAAGCTCACCGAGACATCCTCTTCAACAAGGTCTCAGTACGCTTGAGTGGTCCACGTTTGGTGCACAGCCGAGTGTGACTGCTGTGTTCTCACCTGCACAAATGAAACGCAGCAACGGTGTAAAAGCGTCCTTACATAGCATTTTGAGTATAATTAAATACAAAGATTTTTTCCCAAAGCATCGCTGTTCCCAAGCCTCACAGAGCCACTAGCATGGCTGTGGACTCTTCGTCATACTTTCTTTACCAAGCTCTTTGTCAACTTCCAACTTTTTCTTTATACAAGTAAAACTTTTGGGGGAATTTAGGGAAATACTCTTATTTGTTTTTCTGAGACTGATGCACCAATAGTTACAGCATGCATAACTGTTAATATATGGGTTCAAAATAGCACGAGTATTTGTGAAGATCAGATATGTTGGAAGGTATATACTGTATACACTGTTTTTCAATTATAGGCTAAACACGGAAGGTCTCTGCAGTTTTCACACAGCCATGAGTCATGATATCAAAATGAACAAGTTCAGATTGGTAATTTGCATGATCATAAATGCAGTTTGGAATACTTTGAGATGGAGTAAACAGTATGGCTATAGAAAAACACAGTTTATAATGTATTGGCATCCTACTTGTTTCCAACCTCAGACCGATCCCCTTGTCCTGAATCCATATTGCTTATTGTTGTTGTTTTCTCTGTATTTGCTCATTAGAGAATATAAAAAAACATTTGCATTTGAATTTTGAGATTCACAGAGCTGGCATTGCTGAGGATATAAATAATCTATCTTTAATGAAGGAAAGCAGCTCAAAAGGCAGCAGAGACAGCAATGTACATCATCAAATTCAAATGTTCATATAATTAACAACAAATCGTTAACAAAGGTTAAATTAGCTCATGGGCCTAATACCTTTTTTGATGTCTTTATTCTCTTACTGTTAAGTTGTGTAGCTGCACTGTTTGTCATTTCCACAAAATACCTTCTGATGCAGAAAATGGATGCTCTCTCTATTTCTGACAATTAGTTTCTGCCGTTTTTCAAACTTTTATTATTATTATTATCATTATTATTATACTGGACTGGCGCCTTTAGCATTTCACCCACATCACATTGTTTGAGAGCTGCTATATTTCATACGGCAGCTACTTACTTCTTATGACCTTCGGTAGAAAATGTGGGGATCTATAATTTTGTGGACACACTGAATTTAACACTGGGCTATTTTTCAGTTTTACGGCACATCATAATCCTTTTAGCGGGCACATACTAATTTTCCTAATGAATAATCATGAGACAAGTGAAATTACATTTCATTAAATGGAATTTTCCAGTTGACCCAATGGAAGGGGGACACGTTTGAAATATTAAATAGGGTAATGTGTAGGCCAAGGAACATCAAATCCAGATTGACAACTGTAAAAATTTCAAAGGAACACATCTAAAAGTAGAGGAATACAACCAAAAGGCCATCAGCTACTTACTATAAGTGATGGTTCCTGCACTACCACATTCTAACAAAATAATTCAGTTTTAACATGATAATTCACATGAGAGATATACAGTATATGTTTATAATTTTGTCTTTTAGTTTTTAAAGGTATGTAATGGCCATACTATTATTATTAGTTGTGCCTTCATAACCTAATGGCCAGTCAGATAGATGAGGCACAGGGTTTGACTGTTAGATCAGTTATATTGTCAGAGTTTAAAGCAGCCTTATCAAAATGTTTTTGCCGCGAGAAAAGAATAGTTCTACACTGCAATCTTTAATCACATCACCAGCACTGATATATCTTCTGTTCAAGAAGACAATTGAAAATGACATTTTGACCTTTTCTTAGCATTCAAGGGAATGTCAAGAGGTCACCATAGATTAAGATTCATCCTCTTGGGACCATCAATATCTTTATTTCATTTATTTTATCTTTAATTAACCAAGCAGGTTGTAAAATATATATATACAGCCCGGAAAAAAATAAGAGACCAGTCTGGATTTTTCTTAAATCTTCATCTCTATTTTACTTAATGGAAATGCTCTTTAATGACAAAAAAAAGTATTGGAATTTGGTAGAAATGTTGTCAGTACTTTATATTATAAAACCTAAATGTCCATTCTACTCAAACATATGCCTATAAATAGTAAAACGAGAGACACTGAATATTTGGTTTGGTCTCTTAATTTTTTCCAGAGCTGTATATAGTACATATTCACAAAGATGGCCTGGCATCTTACTTAAGACCACAGTCTTGAACAAACAAACCATATACCAAACCTTTATTAAGAGAGACGCTTAGTCCAAAAAGGAAGAAGGTATCATATTATGTGTATCAAACTTCACATGTATTAACTATCTCTGCTCTGTCAGAGTTTAAACTATAGATCTAAAGACCGGAGTGGAAAGTACAAATGCGTTCCCATTAAATGAATTGCGCTAAAAGTGCTCCCTCGTTATAAAATGAGATTTCAAGTTGTCTTCATTGCACAGATATATTTTAGCAATACCTACTGTATTACATGAGGATGTATGAATACATTGGCATTTAGACCGGGGGAAATCACACAAAACCTACGATGCCAAGACATGTATGCACTACAATATCAACCTATTTCGATTGTATTAAACATCTTAAAAATAATTCACCCCCCACAGATCTTGATGTTTGTATATAGTTACATCTATCATGAACTTACATCAAATGCTTTTCATAGAGTACTGCTGGGTTATAACAACAATCATTATGAACAAAATGTAAGTGCTATGAGAGAGGTTTATATGGTTACCTTTCCTGCCAAAGAACAGCTTCAATGTGCTTGGCTCAATCACAGTTTGCACTGTTGTAGAAGAATACGATAGTTTAGGGGGGGAAATAGCTGTCCATAAGACATCAAGTGACAGCATTGAGTCTGTGTTTTTATTATTGCGGTAATGTATTATTGTGTGTGTGAGTGCTTTGCTGAGGGAGAAGGAAGGGGACACAGAGAGCTCCCCTTAAGGGTCAAGAGGTCACTGGACTTGAACTGACTTCCTGTGTTGTTACAATCATATGAAAAAGTTTGGGAACCCCTCTCAGCCGGCATAATTGCGCTGAATTGTTGAACCATGTACAGATACACAATCTGCAGCCAGATGTTCTTGCAGGTCTTTGGAGGTGATCTGTGGGTTGTGTGCAACCATTCTCACAATCCTCCACCTATGCCGCTCCTGTTTTTTTCTTGGTCTGCCATGCCTGAGTTTAACTGCCACTATGCCTGTGTCCTTCCATTTCCTGACAACGTTCCCTACAGTCGAAATTGACAATTGAAACCTTTGGGAAAGCTTCTTGTAGCCTTCCCCTAAACCATGACAATGAACAATCTTTGTTTTTCAGATCTTTTGGGAGCTGTTTTGATGATCCCATTCTGTCTCACTTCAGCAGAGAGTCAAAGAGAAGTGCAACTTGCATTTAGGCACCTAAAATACATTTTCTCATGATTAAACAGACAATTATATGAGGTTCAAGGCTTAACAACATAATCCAACCAACTTTGTGTTTAAAGTAATCAGTTTTACATGCTGTTACAGGCATTAAAATCAACAAAACCACAAGGGTACCCATATTTTTGCACAGCCAGTTTTTCACATTTTATTTTATTTCATGCAACCAAATACTGCTTTTCAAAAAATCTTTGTTTGGAAAACATCCCAGTACTTAGCTGTTCCTGGTAAATTAAAGACATACCACTTTTATCTTTTTTTTTGTGAAAGCAGAGTCAATTATAATGCCGGCTGAGAGGGGTTCCCAAACTTTTTCATATGATTGTATATGACGCTGGCTTAAGCAAACACAGGCACACACACAATCAGGGGAAAGAGTTTACCACAGCAGTATACTCCTGACACATGGTGAAGTGTATTTTTAGTTGATTATTTTTGCAGGTGAATAGGGTAAAATGATAAATAAATGTTTTAATAAATTATATAGACATTGGGCAATATCTAAAAGTAAAAGTCACACTGTAGCCCAGTTGGTGGAAGTTGAAGGTAAATCCTTGCACATATCTTCCACATGACCTCCACATTCTCACTTTCCTCAGTATCTCATTGTCAAAACTGCTTTCCTGTCCTTGTGTCTCCTTCAAATACTTTTCTCCTGATGGGAACATAGATTTGTATAACTTTTTCCAGAAGGCAGCCAATATGTGTACAGGTAAATATGTTGTCATTTCACAAAATCTATTTTTAAAGTTTTTTTAAAGTGAGGAAAAACATAGATTTGGGGAAAAGGGAAAATGTAGTGTTTGGGTTTGTTTTTTTTTTTTTCAGAAAAAAATGCACGCGACACATATATTTCATTTATTGTGAGAAAATTTACATCATTCAGTTTGTGTTGGTTTAAAAATATCCTGCTTCAAATAATCCACTGATGAATGTTTCAGCCTAAATTGTAATAGACAAAAAACGGTTGAACTTCTGCCTGCTCTCACCTCTGCATATGCTCTACACAAATTTAACATACACATTTCAAACCTTATATATCGGGGGGGAAAAGACCCTTGCCGGCCCCATCCTTTTCAATAAGATAAACAATTCCCCAAATAGGACGGTATTTGAAATCTGTAAATTCACCCCCTTTTTGTTTGAATATGAAGCATGTATGCTAATGACGCGGACTGCAATTAATCCTAATCTGTGTATCATGTTGCTATACAAAGGCATAATCCCGTTGCGCGCTTTGGCATGATACACAACCCGCGAGTGGAAACTATATTTGCTTCTGCCACGCAGCTTCAATTAAATTACCAATAGGCTAAGTGCAAGTGTAACTAAATATAGCTGTTTGAACGGGGTTTGACCCACCGAGGAATTGTGTGTGCCAAATTCAGCTGTGCTTAGTTATGAACTCGATATGAAATAAGGTTTTTCTTGGGGAGAGGAAATGGGGATTTAGAGTGTACCTGGAGCTGCATGATTAGCTGGTTAAATGATCCACTTACTGCTTGTGCTGAAGCTCAGAAACAGAGTGCTATAGCTAACAGCTGCATGTGTGTCGTGCTCAGAGCTGTCAGGCTTTGCCCGGCCTTATTAAATGATCAGCTACAGTACGCTGTGTGTATTGTCACAGCCTGGTGAGTTTCTGGCAGCAGCGGCCACGGGCTGCGGAGCACTGATGCCAAAAAGCGGCTTATCTTGATGGATGGCTTCATTATCACCTTCTAATTACAGGTGGATTTTCAGGTGTATTCATTACCGGCACTGACCGCGGGTTGTGTTTGTGTTTGAGTTTTTTCATGTGTGTGTGTGTGTGTGTGTGTGTGTGTGTGTGTGTGTGAGTGTGAGTGAGTGAGTGAGTCTGGGGGTTACTGTTACACCGAGTGAACTGCAGGGGGTCAGCTGGTGTGTGCTGGGGGGGTCCAGGGGTTCCTGTTTCAGCTCTGCTGTAGGCTTTCTGCAATATTCATGAGCTCTGTGGGGATCAGTGTGCTGTGAAGAGCTCAGGCCGTCTCTCTCTCCCTCTCAAACTACCTTCTTAACTCCATCAAACCATGTCCCAAGTGTTGCTGTGTGTGCATCTGGCTTTCAGCACACTGACAACCTTGACTGCTCTTTATGTAGCATATATGTGTTGTCTATGAAACTATTTCATTTTAAGTTATTTTTATAGATGCATTTTTGAGTAGTTTTTTATGCTGCTTTGGAGCTGGTGGTGATAGTTCTGTATTGAAGCTGTGAACATTGAGACCTTCTTTAAAGTAAGATAGTCAATCTCAAGGGACCATATCCTATACCATAAAGTTGTAATTCAACAGCAAATATCTTCCTCCAGTTGTGGAAAGAAACCATGGCAAAAAGATATGTTTCATATCATCAGAAGTCATTAAATGAAGTCTTAAAACTGCTCTAACTTTTTTTTTCTCTGGTCACTGACTCACATCACCTTTTAAAGGGAAGCAGGATCAAAAATATGTTTAAAATGTGTACAATAATGAAAAGATCTTTCAAAACACAGAGGGATTTAGAATATGAAATTTGTTCTCTGAGGGGGGGGGGCTCACTCTCTCACACTTTGAAAACCCCTGCTTTAGAGGGTTTGGGTTTTCTTCACTAGCGTGTTTCTCTTGTACTTTTCTTATTTTATGTTGTATTGATGAAGGCAGCCCTAGGCTCAACAATTTAATTGCCAACAACTGCTGCTTTAAATGCTGTGCATATGATAATAAAACATCTTGTAAATACGTCTCGTTATAACGACAAAACAACTTGAAAAGGTGTTGAAAGTCTCTGGGACTGCTAACGTATTCCGTTTCTCAGGTGTCTAGAAATACCACATCCACAAATCAATCATCCCAAAATTCCCAAAAAGTGTGTTTGTGAGTTACTGTGCATAGCTTGGAATATGATACTGTGAGTGACTTGGAAAGTTGTTGGGTGGGGTTTGTTCAAATACTGTATGTCCCATGTTAACAAGTGGAAACGGGTTCTACTTCAACAAACTCCATTTCTCTGTAAAATAAAAGAGAAAAAGAAGCAGAACAAATATTTGTGTTTTACAGATTTAGACTACAGGGAGTTGTGGTGGATTGGTGAACAATATCATTTTTGGAGGAACTGGTGCAGAGCTCATTTGTATGCCAAACCGCCTCCTAGAAGTTTAATTTGGATTTAAAGCTTAAATTCCAACCAGTTTTGGTGGGCCCAGGCCCCCTTTGTACTTAAAATATGTAAAGTAGAAGTTATCTTTTTCATAAACATATATATACAGTATATATATATACCATTTTAAAGGCCTACTATGTATAACATTCACTGGAGATTGTTAGTATGCCTTTAAAGGGTTACATTCTTGACTTATTGTTACTGATGTATACAGTAATATTGAAACAAGCAGCCTTTTCATACAAGCTGAATTTGAACTGGTAGCTGCAGCCTCACACTGTATTTATAAATGAATGGTTAGTTGTTTGTGTTTGTGTACAGTCTAATCTGTAATGTAATGTAACACTGAGATCATATAGTCTCTATTAAGAATGTTTATTTGCAGCATTCCTGTACATCAAAATCAGATGTAGAAAACTGTCAGACAGAATAACAATTTATGACTGAATCAGCTTTTCATTTATTTATTCAGGACTTGGTACTTAGTATGCTATAGTAGTGTAATGTAACTGTGCTATAGTAATATACAGTAACTGTGTGTGTGTGTGTGTGTGTGTGTGTGTGTGTGTGTGTGTGTGTGTGTGTGTGTGTGTGTGTGTGTGTGTGTGTGTGTGTGTGTGTGTGTGTGTGTGTGTGTGTGTGTGTGTGTGTGTGTGTGTGTGTGTGTGTGTGTGTGTGTGTGTGTGTGTGTGTGTGTGTGTGTGTGTGTGTGTGTGTGTGTGTGTGTGGTGGTGTTGTGTTTGATAATTTAATTGTTAAGCTGTAAGTGGAATGGTCAGTTTAGCTAACTTCCTGTCAGTTACTGCATTTAGCAGTCCCCTCCCTCGTCCCCACACATTAATGCATGCGGTCTTCAAGGAGCAAGTTATCTAGTATCATCTCAGATCCATAAGTGCGATAAAACTGATAAAAACCATCAAAACAGACATTGAGAAGGATTTGTACCTGCTCCGCCATTGTAGGCACATATACATTCACCCATCTGTCGCTCTGCACTTGCACCGGCAGTGAGACGTGCCGGTTTGTAAGTTCTCTCTTCTGATTGGTTATCAGTAGTGGGATCCCCGAAAAGTTTATTTGACGATTAGATGCAGAGCGAGTGACTGAGAGATCGGAGTTATGAAACGCACACTATATAAGTGATCACTGTATGAATAAAGAGCGATTGAACACGTATATTAACATAAGTATATCGCTTACTTCACCTTTAATGGGCCCTTCTGTTATGTTACCATCCAAAAAAAAATCTTACATTTACAATCAAAGTACTAACTTAAAAAGCCTTACTTGTCTCCACAATTGATGGCTGTATAAATGGCCCCTGGACCTACAGTATGTAGTGGAGAACAAAACTATGATTGAGTATCAAGTTGACATGAACATTAAAGGCCTACTTCACCGGTTGGAATATGAAGGTGTATTGAACTCTGAGATCCTATTTAGTATAAATGTGCAAAAAAAATTAAATCGGATCATCTTAGCCTGAGAAAAGGCAGAAAGAGTGTTTTATGGTCTCACTGTCTAACCCTACAGTTTCCTTCTTGTGGCATCACAGCAAGGGTTAGGATTAACAGGACAGCTGGGCCAAGGGAAGACTGAGGGAAGAAAAACCTCATTCATTATATTATAATAGTTATTTTATAATGATAGAACGCTGGTTCCGTATGGGTGAAGTATTCCTTTAACTTTTTATACTTATAATACAATTACAGTGTAGTAATATATCTTATTATGAGTTATTTAGTGGCATGTCAAGTTGTTGCTGGACAGTGTGATCACTTAAAGGGGAAGGGGCCAAAAGTGTCTGTTTTCACTGCAGATATCAGTCTCATGTTTTGCCTGTTTATGCTCACGTGTGTAACTAAATATATTACATACAAAATATCCATGTACCACATATGTATTGCATTACAACTTATAACTCAGCAGCTGTACAGAGTTAAATCTCCATTCAAATGTTCAAATTCTGAGTGTTGCAGAAATACCAGTTATACACTGTGAAGCCATTTCCTCCCATTGCTTCTACAGCCAGTCCATTTGGATCTGCTTATCACCATCTGTGCTCATGGCTTTCACACACATTCACTAAAGGAAATTATTGTTTCAATTTTAATTTTAATTTTTATATATTCCGATTCAGGATTCACTTCAAATGCATGACACTTTATAAATATTTGTTTTTATATGCCGAGTCACACTTTTTTTAATTTGTTCGATATAAAGAATGAATGGTGGTGCATACAATAGAACACAGAATTAAAAAAGCAAAGAGCAAGGATTGAGCAGAATAGAGAATAATAATAAAAAATTCTAAAATGAAGCAAATGTGCAAAGGATCCCCATGAGGAGATATTCTAGGGGCTGTGAAAACCGGGCAAATTTCAGGATGCAGTACAGACTAATTGAATAACTAAGGATAAGCTCACTTGATCACATACAAGTTGATGAGTTTTATATTGTAATGCAGCCTAATGCAGTCTTGTTTAAAGCCCTCATTGCCTCCCATCTGTACCTCACACATTTGATTTCATGTTGTAATACAGTCATCCAGAAACCATTCCAATGAGCATCAGTGACCACATGCATTTCACTCAGAAAATGATCCTGTATTTCTTTTTGTAGATAACTTAAAAGAAAAGTTAAAAACAGCAAAAGACAACCATTATTGTTTATTTTATACATGTAGGTGTTTATTGGAGTAAACCTTGTCTGTTTGCATCTGTGTATTTCTCCTATACAACCATCTTTAACTATGTCAACATTCGTTTTTTTTAATACACTGAACAACAATCTTTACTTCCAAAAACACTCATATCAACTAAACTTTCCATAATCATTTGTAGCACTATTGTTAAGGTTATTACAGAAGGATTTGTTCATATGTTGTTAATTGACATTTCTTTCTTTAAAAAAAACATCCAGACTTTTGTTATTTTAAAGAGATGAAAAATGGACGCATAATAAGTTAGATTTGCATATTTATTGAAACATTTCTGAAAATTAGTTTTACAAAAAAAAGTAATTTATCAACTGGCAAAGTTTCATGATGATATCTACGTATGAGTAAAATAACGTGACCCTCTTCACCTGCAGTGTCTCATCTTAAAGATTGAGAAATCAGGTTTGCTTAAAGATGACATTTGTCTGACCTCATGATTGATCGCTCTTAGATAATATAATCATACCAGTGCTGCAGTTTGTCAACAGGAATGTTGTGAAAGAGACGGTTGTATTCCCCCGCCTTTTTACTGTTAGTAAAGTATTGGTATGTTAAAAAGACATACATCACTTCTATCGGTGCTGGGCGCGGACATTTATCTGAGTAGGAATGGGGCATTTTCATCTCACTGTGCGTAAAAAGCAACACTTCTCCAAAGCGCAGTGCACTTACAGTCGCCTTAAACCACTTCTCCTGCTCAAAATGAAATGAAATAAAAAGCTCGTTTCACATTTTGGGGAGACCGTCGTGTATTATTATTCTTTCCAAAAAAAAGAGAGAAAGAGGGGGGAAAAAATCCTTATTATATTTTTGTCCGCCTGCGCTTCTCCTCTCCGCCTTGTTTCATGCGCTGCGGAGCTGCCAGTGATGTCAGCTCCGCCTGGGTCATTTGAAGGTCAGCAGCCTCGGATGGGTTCACACAAAGTTCACTCGCATATATTAGAGAGAATTCAATCTTTCATTCTCCGTGGCAAAGCAAGGCAAAAAAAAAACACAAGTTGGAAATGAGCCGCACGGCACGGGGGGAGGACGGAGAGGCTATTCGTCATCGGAGAAGAGCGTTTGTTGCTTTTTAAAAACGCCCGTGCTGCCTGGTTGTTTCTATTCTGATAAAGAAAAACACACAGAAAGATCCTCCTGTTCAGGCGGACCGTGCTTTATAGGCGCTGCTTCCCTCTGTATGGGCTGGTTCAGAGAAAACGCAACAGGATTATTATTAGTATTATCATTATGATTTATTTTACTAATATCAGGATGGAAAAGTCCCGTTGAGACCTTAGTGACAGCGCGCTGACTGGACTGGACTCAGTGCTAAGGAGAATGAGCATTTAGAAGAAGAAGCGCGCGCATAGTGTTTTTTTTGTGGGTTCCGAAATAATAATAATTGATGATTCCAGCGCGGGACGAAGACGTGCGAGATCTGCCCAGAAGAAGGAGAGGAGGAAGAGCAGGAGGAGGAGGGGTGGAGGGAGGGGGGGGGGACATACAGCGGAGTTTGATGGAGTTGTGTGCGCTTTATGCCGCGGATGATTTTCCCCCTGCTGTATCCATAACGCACAAGACAAGACTATATTAGTTGAGCGTGTCATCATGTTTGACTGCATGGACGTGCTGGCCGTGAGTCCCGGGCAGATGCTGGATTTCTACACGTCCGGACCGTCCTCGTGCATGCTCCAGGAGAAAGCGCTGAAAGCCTGCATCAGCGGACTGGCGCACAGAGAGTGGCAGCACCGCCGGAGCGCACACTGTAGGTCCAAAAAACTTCACTGTTTGTTTGTTTGTCTGTTGTTGTTGTTATTGTGGTTACTGCTGTTGTTGTAGTGGTGGTTGTTGTTGCCTGGCTTAAATAAGATGTTTGTGAGTAAGAGTTTGAATTGGAGCTGGCTGTAGGAGCACCTGGAAAAAATAAAAAATCATATCCATATGCAATTCCCAACAAGTTGTCATAAAGGGCCCGGACTGACTGAAAAGTCTAATTTTGCTCATTTCAAATCGAGTCAAATGGGGTAAATGGTCCTTTATGGAGTGTAGGAGAGCATAAATAATATAAGGAATAATTCTTAACAAAAGCCCTGTATCGCTAGAGCAGCTCAGAGACATGATGATGATGATGAAGTGTCATTGATCTGCCCTGACCGCAAAGAAAAACAATTTGATTTGGGGTTAGAAAAAACTCTCTTTCTCGGATGTCATATTTCACTCCTGCCGTGCGCCCCTCATAAATTGTCGGCAGTGGAAGCAGCTTGTGGGAAGCCGCTGATGTATGGCTCTATAGTCTCAGTTGATCAGTGGAAGTTGAGAGAGCAGCGGGGCTGGAGGAATGCACAGAGTAAACACACACACACACACACACACACACACACACACACACACACACACAACACACACACACACACACACACACACACACACACACACACACACACCACACACACACACACACACACACACAAACACAGGCTGCAACGGCGTTTCTACACCTCCTCCCCGGACCCCGGACCGGCCTGTTTGGCGAGCTGCGACCTGCATGCGCTCCCTCTGACACTGATTTAGATAAATGACCCCCGAGGACTTTTCAACAAGATTAGCGGCGGGGCTGCAGCATGCTATTGGAGCATGTCAACCTCTTTGCGTTTAGAATTGGCCAAGGCTGATGAATGGAATTCTGCTGGGTTTTTATTTATTTATTTATTTATCCCTATCTAAATCAAAGAGTTATGTGATGCATTGAGGGGAATCATATTCTGATAAAGTAATCATATTTATTATAAGAGCAAATCAATTTAAAGTGTTGAATAGTGGGGGGCAACTGTGACATGAAATGAATGTGAGGCCTTAACTTATATAGAAATACTACGTGTAAGTCTTAAAAATGCATTTTCATCATGTTTTTAAGAGAAACGTGTATCATCATGAATCGACAATTAACAGCATATGAACACATCCTCCTGTAATAACCTCCAGAATAGTGCTAAGCATGATAATGGAACGTTGTGTGGTGATGTTAGTGCTTTAGAAGTGGGGATTTTTGGTTCAGAGTATTGAAAAAAAGTAAGGTTGAGATAATGTCCGTTAAAGATAGGAGAAACATACAGACACAAACAGACAAAGTTCAGTCGAAAGAACACCTTAAATGTTGGACCTTTAAGTTAGTATCGAAGAGGACATGGCGAAATAGTTGTAGAATAGAACAATTTGATAGAAATCTCAAAATTGAGCAGTGCTTAAAACAAATATTTGGTGTCTCGCCTTAAGAGACAAAATGCATTCTAACAACTGCATGCCCTTAAGGTTGTTTTCCCAGTGTTATTAGCTGGTATTTATATGTATGATAGAACGTGTCTGGTCCTCTTCAGATTTACTTTCTCCCACTAACGTGCAGCTCTTGTCAGGGTTTGTGTGTGCCATGTCGCCTTGCCGCTGCTCCTTGATTTATCCTCATCTGATAATGAGCTGCCCCCCCCCCCAGCTGTCATTCCTCTACCTAGTGTTTGTTTGTCTGCTCAAAGGCACTCAGTCAGTCAGAGGAGGGCCCCGTATCAGAGCAGGGAAAGTGGTTAAAATGACAGCAAGCCTATACCTTTAACCCGAGCTGCTCCGCTCTGAAAAGGCAACATCAAAGAGGTCATAGGAGCAAACTAAAATTATGTTCTCTTACAAAGTTGTCAGAGGATAATTTTCTTTCTTGGTGTTTTTTTTGTCTCTAAAAGGTCAGAAAATAAAATTAAAAAAAAACTGTTCAAAACCTAAATCTATTTCATTTACGTTGGTATGTATACAGAGAGAGGAAGCTGGGATCATTGAATTTTAACTTAAAAAAGGTTTTAAATGATGAATTAACAAATTGCTGTCAATGCTTTAAAAAAAAAATCTGTTCGCCAATTTATCAAACATGTAATCATGCGAGCTATTGAGCCCGACGCTAAAAAGTATTTTCTGACATAATGGTTATCCTCTGTTGAACTTGCATGTATTTTTTTATTTAAAAAAATAATATGAAGTGATTAGAAAGTTATTTCTTACAGAGGCTTTTTTTGGCAAGGCCTTACCCAGGATAGTTCCTGTTCCTGGCAAAACAAGAAAAAATGGCCTCTATCACTTAAAAACTTCAATATAACTTAAAGATTCATTGAATGCTTAAAAGGGAACAGTTTAAAAAAGAGCCTTGAATTAAATGATTTAAACAAAGTGATAAATGTATTAGCACAATGGAGAATAGTATAACATTTACTGCTGGATTGTGGTCTTTCAAAGATCAAATTAATTTTTCTTTTACTCCTTATGAAAAATGATATTGGTAGAGTGGCATAAAATTAGTATGAACAGAATACTGAGGCCAAGACCAAGGCCTGCAATGCTTATAATGCTTTTTTTTGGGGCAGTAACATAGAGGTCAACATGTTGCCTTGGGGAGACTAGCAGGATTGAAGCACTGGCAGACAGACAGAAATAAACTCAATTAAATCAATTGACCACAACTACGCCCGTACAATGATCGATCAATAACCGTGTGACATTTACATTCATAGGATGTGATGTGAGTATTAGCAAACCCCCAGGGGCTGCTTGAAAAAAACAACTCTTTACCTACATGCTCTTTATTAAAGGTGGAGTCAGTAATATCTCCTCACGATCCGCTCCCTGTCCGTACTGGGTGTCTGCGCTAAAATAACAATCCAATGTTACAACACAGCTTAGGCTCTGTAAAAAAGGGCATGTTGCTAGCTATGGGCCTTGTTTGTGTACATAACCTGTATTTACATGCCAGTTCACAGAGCCTAGGCTGTGTATTAACACTTGGATTTTTCTTCTTCTGCGCACCCACAGTACGGACAGGTAGCGCGGATCGTGAGCAGATATTAACTGATTTATAACAAAAAGTGATTTTATACAACAAGGGTTCTCCAGAATCACTGACTCTGAAATGTAAGCCTTTATATCTGAGGATACATTGGCCAACCAGCTTAAAGTGAATTCTCATAAAACATCATATACAGCTCTGGAAAAAATGAAGAGACCACTCCAAATGTTACGTGTCTCTCGTTTTACTCATATGGGGTGAGTAACATTTTGGTTTAATTTTACAAACTATACTGAGAACATTTCTACTGAATTCCCACCAAAAATATTGTCATTAAAGAGCATTTTTATTAAGTAATGTAGAGATGAAGATTGAAGAAAAATCCAGGACAGGTCCTTTAATTTTTTCCAGTGGTGTATAATAGAAGCAGCACACTAAGGTGTTTTTTACACATGTTTATTAACCTTTTAAGGTGGCCTTATGAAGCGCTAAAGGTCGAAAAGAAAATGTTGATTTCTCACGATGAATGGGCCCTGGTCTGGCTCATTGGTGGTTGGCCTTTAGGGGCAGTCTGTCAGGACCCCTCTGCCCTGCTCCTTTTGAATAAGACTTTGAGTTGGAGCAAGCCTCTCTCCTATTGGCTCATTGAAATGTTTTTTTTTACTTCATTTATTTGTTCATGATAATAGAAACCTCCTGGGTGTTAATTAGCCGCCGACAGTCCACCAGCATTAATGCAGTTCCTTTTTCCAGATTAGCTTGTTCATTCAGAGTGATCAAGGAGCTTCTTGGCTCAGATGAAATGGGCTTTGCTCTGCCGCCAACACGCTCCACACACACACACACACACACACACACACACACACACACACACACACACACACACACACACACACACACACACACACACACACACAGCATGTATATTGGGAAACAAATTAAGTATCAAATCATTTCATCGCATCAAAACAAATCCAAAAGCTATCAGACAAATAAGGGCAGATATGATCTTCTCTAAACTAGCGTGGCAGCTATACTGTTGGCTTGAGAGGACTATAGAGGTGACATGTTCTAGCATGGCAGCTGACCGGTGTTATGGGATAATTGGGGCCCTTTTTGTCTTCAAGGCTGAAGCGCTCTGTGATATGGACATGAAAGGCCATTAGCACAGCTTGCACAGCGAGCTAATTTAGTGGGCGTGTGAAATGAAAGGCGGACGGGGGAGAAATAAAAAGCCTTGTACAACAGTGGAATGAAAGGGGTGGGGGGGAGGCTCTCTGATGCCAGGCATGTTTAATAGACATGATTAGGACAATGTTAGGGTCCCACCAGGGCTACCACTGATACTGTGTATATGTGTCCATACTGGCCCTTTTTAAATAGATATCTAACTGTGTCCGCTGCAGGCACCATTGCCCCCCAACACAGCTGTAACTCCGGGAGCAATTTTTTCTAATCTGGTTGTAGAACCTTCACAATTTATTTTCCACCCTCGTAATAAAAGAACATTTTTTATTTTTTATGGCATGAATGCATCGCGAGTACATTTTTTACAGCGCCCTTCAACAGCAAAGGAAAAATCAAAGTGCTTTACATAAGAAATAAAAGACATAAGGACAATATTTCAATAAAAGAAAAAAGCTATCTGAAAATATGTATATTTATATAAATAAAAAAGTAAATAAAAAAATAAAAATAAAAATAGGTTAAAATATAATAAAAGTGAATAGTCTAAGATATGAATAAAATCATCAGATTGAATTAGGAGGTAACACTTGAAAATAATGTGATTTATGTCTGTAGTTGTATGCAGGTATAGGAATAAAGGCATTTTGAAGTTTTTATTAACTTATTGTATTGTTCAATAGTTCTAACCTCCTATGAATATTTTATCAAATTATATGATTTTAACATTTACTTCGAATGTCTTATTATCTTCTTAAACAGCACCCTCCACTGATGAGTTCTAATTGTATAATGCACTGAAAAAGTATTATATCTGCTTACCGCTGCTTTTTTTTCTGACCCATTTAGGTGATATTTATATTCTGTTGTATACTTACGTTATATCTTATTGTGTGATCCAAGGCAGGCAAACAGAAGTGTTCAAACCTTGATTTAAAGGACAGAGTAGCAGCGTTAGTGGGAGATTGTACCAGATATGTGGTGAGAATAGAGTGGATACTGGAGACTGTCAACAGTGTTTTGGCTGTAAAGCATTCAGCGCTGTGTAAAGCAACAGTTAAAGATCTGTGACACAGAGACAGCCAGTATAAAGACGTGACAAGTGGACCCAAGTGTTCCACTTCATATGTCTTAGTGAAGGCTTAGCATGGACAGAGTCAGGCCCTCCAAAGATAAAAGCATGCACAAGTTCTCTTTTATTATAGAACACACATAGGATGATTTAAGAATTGTTCATTCATTCATTTGGATATTGACATATAGGTCCATAACTACACATTGTTTTCATCTTTCTTTTCCCAACAATTAAATACATTTTTGAAAATGACTTTAAATATATGAATCATACGATGCAGTGCATTTGAAAATATATATTTTTCTTCCTTTTCTTTTTATTATGACATTGTGTTAGCCTGCCCAGAGTTTGCCTGTGACTAATTGCCTGAAGTCACTTCAAACCAGCGTATTCCTGCATTGATTATCAACATGACAACCTAAGTCTTTAACCAAGGGGAAACAGTGGGACTGTTGGCAAAGCATTCTTCAGATGCCTTAACGGCTACAGTCTCAAACATCTGTACAAACACTTGGGGCGACTGTGGCTCAGTTGGTAGAGCGGGTCGGCCGATTATCAAAGGGTTGGAGGTTCGATCCCCGCCCTGCCACCTGTGTCATAGTTGTTGTGTCCTTGGGCAAGACACTTCACCCACCTTGCCTCGTGTGAATGTCGATAGTTAGCCTGCTATCGGTGTGTGAATGGTAACGTGTAAAAGGGAACAAGTCTCCCTTGAAAAAGAGTCTTCGGTCTCAATGGGATTTACCTGTATAAATAAAGGTTAAAAAAAACACTCAAATACAGGGATTATTATATATATTTATATATAAATACCAGCTAATACCAGCTAGATTATGTCAATCAAGACAATATAGGCCAGTTTCACAGACATGATTAAGCAGTCTGACTAAAGGATTTTGAATGAGATGTCCATTGAAAGTACAATTTATCCAGAATAGCTTAATCCATGTCTGCGAAACGCCATATGTGAAAATATCAGCCTACAGAAGCATAAATAAAACACATTTAATAAATGATTTAGAAAATGTTAAGAACCTCTAATATATGATATGATTTCTGTGCCTGAATAAACCTCCCAGTTGTGTATTTAAGTCAAGGTGTCTCTGAGCTGAAACGTTGTCATGGCTGCCTGCGTAGGATTTCCCCCTTTGTTTGCCTGTTTTTTAAACACCACAGTCCGTTGCAGTGCTGGCAGCGCAAGAATGAAACCTGGAATTCCTGCGGATTAACAAGAAAACCTCTCGCATTTCAACCACCGTATATCTTTCTGCCCGCACTCCCTCCCTACTCGAGCTTCTCTCCCCCCGTCATCTGCTTTTATGGCCGCGTTTTTAAGTTTTTCGCTCCGTTTCTTAATGGAAGATTTGAAATGGCATGCACCTGTTGTGTTGGGCTGCTGCTGCTTAAAATCAGTGTGTATAGTTTGACCCTGGGGTGACGGGGGGGTCACAGAGGGGTTAAAGAGGGTTTTTTTTGTGGGGAAGGGTTTGATCACATGACGTCCTGGGAATCCCCCTAAACCCCAAACACAAACACACACAATGTAGAATAGATTGTGAAAAGGCCTGATGAAAAACAGATCCTAACCTCTGCTCTTCCATTACCCCACCAGACAGTGACAGTCCAGTCTCTTCCTCCAATGTTATTGTCTTTTGTAAGTGTTTATGGTGGCTCATTTATTTGTACTTATAGATATCATAATGAAGCTTTACCAGTAGATTATTTAACAATAAAACAATTCTTACTTGTATTACAATTTTTGCAGAAATGTTTGAATGAATAAATGTGCAAAGATGTGCAATCTCTAACTAATGATGTGTACATTTTAACAAAGTTTCTAAATGACAGATGTTGGATACAAGCTTTTTTTCAGTTGATAAATAAATAAAAATACATGAACAAATCCTTCTTTAATAACCTTCAGAATACGGCTAAGAATGATTATAGAACGTTTTACATGTTGGACCTTTCATTTATAGTCAACATATATGATGGAAGCAGAATGTCCCCAAAGTGTCTTAAAGCTCTTTTAAATTTCCCTCCCTCCGTAAAACGCATTGAAGAGCAGAGCAAAAGCTGTTTCTAATGTGGTGTACTTTGGGTGAACTTTGACCATTTCCTCTGGCTGGGCCTTGCTGTATGGTCTGTATGTGAGCTATGCGCTGGCTAGGCACTCCTGCAGAGAAAAAAGATGGAGGAAAAGAATAGTTTTACCAGACTGGAGGTAGCATCAACTGAGAGGTCTTCATCCACCTAGTAATATTCCTGTAATCCATGCCACCACCAGCTCCACCCCACCCAAATCAACCACAGCCTTCTCACTAACACAAACCAAACACACTGATTCGCCAGGAAATGCCTCTCTTTCTCTACCCCCCTCTCTCTATTCCTCTTTTTGCTCTTTTTCTCTCCTTGTCCCTTTTTGGGTGATGTGTTATAATTTGTCAGGTTGAATTTAATCGCTGTAAATTATGCGTTGTGCAGTCAAATTTTTATTTAATTTCAAATTAAGGTGAGACACAGCAGGCAAACACATTGTTTTTTTTCATCACTGTTCAATTTTAGATTTTGTTTGTGTATTTTGATTCAATAAAAAGTCTTCTTTCATACCAGTATGAATAAAATGTCCAAAATGTACATTTAAGATTATTATTTATGCAAATGTAGACATAAATGGCTATATATTGCCAATTCACATTTTCAGACAAAAATTGTAACACAAGAAATAATTGTTTTAATGGTCAGTACTGGCGATGTTTCATGACAATATCCATTGGTTAAAAATACAGTATGACCCTTTTCCCCAGGGTCAATTGCCTTAATACAATCACTGTGAATGTGATATACCCTACGTTCCAAATCACATACTTTTTATTTTTACTACACTACATACTGAAGTACAGAAGAGTTTTAGAGCCACAAGAGAGAAAAAAAATCAAATAAGGAATTTTTTTTTTCATTATGTTGAGAAATGTCAAGAATACTCCAAAATGCTATTGGAGTTAGTTGGGCATTTATGTATTTTCAGCATCCTACAATTGACATGCATGTGTTGGGACATCCTAAATCTTTTTCTGGCATACTAAATAGTAGGGAAGTATGGGGATTGGAACGCAGATGCTTCTTGCTTTCAATTTTTATGTCAATCTAAATGATCCTTTTTTACGTGCACCTTTTTCCTTCGGTTATCCACAGCAGCTTTGTCCCTCATTCAGAGTGCATGCGCCACCATTGTGTTGAATTGCCTGTGTGCAGCGACAGACTTTGCTTGGGGTTCTTTGCCATCTGTTGGTTGGTGTGGAGCATGTGGGGAGCGTTTTACATGTCACAGCGATCCAGGGAAATGGATATAAGGACGCAGAAAGGGCAGTGAGTAGATAAATGACGCTGCAGCTACCACCAGATTATCTCTAACATTAACCTTCCCTCCTGCCTCACACTGCTCATTCTGGGGCTGAACGTAGTTGTCAGGGTTCTGGGTGTTTGTTGTTTAAAGCTGACTGTGGTGCATCTTGTGTAGGTTGTTGCTGACAAAAGCACATATATAGAGAAGTTACCAGTTATATGACATTACATTTGTGTTTCAAATTTTGGGGTACAGAATTTTATTTTTGCACACAACAAAACTTGTATTAGATTTTTTTTTATCATTGAAAGAATCTTTGTGCTGATTTGCAGTATGGATTCACACCCACAAATAACCTCTCACTCTTTTTTTCACAATTTATTTTTGTTATTTATTTAGTAGGGACTTATTTTCCTAGTTTTGGCAGGTCTTAACCCATTTAATCCCAAATTTTTTCCAGACATGAAAATATCCAAATCATGTGCTATTGGTAACCCTTTGAAATAGTCTATCATTATTTTGGGAAATTTTCATGGAAAAATAGGTTAAAAAGTGTGTTTTATTGTCGGCCACAATTGTGACCGGTGGGATAATGTATATACTGATTTTATGTTTTTCTTGTTTCCAGTCATCAAATTTCTCATAGTTCAGCTCAATTATATCTGGGTTGGAATATAGAGCTTTGTTACTGGCAGTACCAGTATCAGCATGTATTAAAATATGCTAGTGTTCTTTATCACATGTTAGTGTGACTGTTTCACATATGAAAAACATGAATACGACAAATGAAAGCAAAAACGAAAAGACACCCATCAGCATTAACATTATTATCTTAACATTTATTAAAACATTCATATGGTAACTTTGTTGTAACATTTGACCTTGCACTTTTGTTTAATACTAGTAGTATTTTAGTGCATAATTCATTTTAACATTGTAATTGTAACATTTTAGTGCAACATTCACTGAACACTATGGAGTAGTCATATGCGTCTTTAAAACTAAACGGACCACTCAGAATAGAGGTAACTTGCATTCAAGTAGAAGCCTGCACTAAACAAAACTTTACTTACTGTACATAAAGGCCTCAGAACTAAGTGCATGTGCATACAAACTATGGTCATTGCTTGACTGATATGAACTGACCTTTTCAAAAACCTCTTTTTTGTCAACATTTCATCCTATAGTATGTTTTACTCCTTATTTCTTGCAGACTTTTCTATTTTTCTTTTATTGGCTTTTCTAGCCCTTTTTTTATCTATCCCGATCTCTTTTTCTACTGCCCATGGTAGGCCTTGAAACATTCAATGTGCAGTGGTGCTGTGCATTTTTCACATGCATAAGTAGTGCGTTTGTCACAATGACGACATCTCTGGAATCGATGCATGGTGTTGATTGGCCAGTGAGAAGTTTTGTCAAATCTTCCCTGATTTTCTACAGAAGCAGCCAGTAGAGACTTCCTTCCGTGGCTCAGTGGTTTTCTGCCAAACCTTTGCATAAGAGACTGTGCCACTGTACGTGAGAAGGTGAGCAGGTCAATGGTCCCTCCTATGACATCTCTGTAAAAGAGATGGCTGTTTGTTAGTGCACTGCTGAGGGACCATGCAAAGATGGGCCACCACCATTTTTTGGACCTGATCGAGATGTGGTATCTTGAAACCTGTAGATCGTGAAGGTCAACACCACCCATATGCTCATTGTATTGGTTGATGCATTTTGGCTGTTTGACTGTGTCAAATGCACGCCGCTGCTTGTTCCATCTCTTTACAGAGGTCTCACTGTATTTATCTTCCATGTTTGTCCCCACTGTGACAATGTTGTTGTCTTTCCAACGGACCAACAGCTTCTCTTCCTCAGTCAGGACTTCAGATGTTCCCCGGGGGAATTTCATGAATTTTTTCTGTGATGTGAATGGGACATCAAACAGACGATTTTGTCTCATTGTTCCACAGCTCCCATACCCTCTTTTTGTCATTTCACCGAGGAGTGCAAGCGAAGTGAAGAGGTTGTCATGGAAGAATTTGCAACCTTGAGGCACTTCAGCCTGCTCTGCAAGGCCAAGAACTACGCTGGGTCCCTGACCTAACCCAGTCTCAGGAAGGAGGGTGTGGGAACCACCATATGGCTCCATGTGATGCATGTAACCACTCGATGAGGCAAGGCTCCATAGCTTGTAACCAAAACGGATTGGTTTACCTTTTATGAATTGCTTACATCCATGTCGGCCATAGTATGGGACCATACTTTCATCCACTGACAGCCATTCCTGAAATGGCATGATTTTATATGACTGATTGAGCTCAGCAAAGATGGGCCTGACTTTAAAAAATGGATCATCAGTGATTTGAGTGTTATCAACCACATGAACTGATGCCATTATTTCATCAAAGCGATTTCTTCGCATTGTATCGGAAATGCTTTCATTGTGTACATCATTGTCAAGTGACCAGTACATGTGTCTTCTTGGGACAGAGCTGTACCCAGATGTGATCAGTATTCCATAGAATGTTAAGAGTTCATCCATTGTTAGACTCAGTTGCTTGCCCTTGGTCTGGGTGGAGTAGAGGTTGGACATTTCAAGGGTTAGCTCTCTAAGGGTGGGTGGATACATTAGTAGGAAAACATCCATTGGGCTGGGGCAGTTTTGTTTAACACATTCTGCAGCATTTGGGCTGTATACTGTGTGTTTTGGAATACCTGCTGTGACAGGCCTCTTAGATCGTTTGAAGGTTCGGTTTTTATTTTTGACCACTTGCAACTTGGTCCTTGGCTCGTCTGTCTGCACCCTGTCTGTCTGGTGGGTAGATGAACATGGCTCTTCAGAATCAACAGGAGGTGGAAGTGGGGTAGTGGTGAGGAGGGAGTTATCATCACTGATAACATCTGTTTCATAATTTCTTTGCATAAGTTCAGCACTTGCGTTTAGCAGCCTAGCGGGCAAATGGCCTGTCTCACCCTCAAAGTCCATGTCTGACCCATCACTGTCACAGTCACTGACGACAGCGTCTTTCTCACTTTGAGGGACAACTGTAATGTTGCATGCCTTGTCTGAAGGGTCCACAAGGTCCAACATACAGAGAATTTCATTCAAAGTTAAGCTAAAAGGAAGAACAGAGTAGAAAGTTAGCTAGCTAGCTACACTGTGTTATCCCACCGGTCACTATTGTTGCCATCAACAACTTTACTCATGCTGTGACCATACTGAACATAGTTGAGTTAAGGTAAATAGACCTGTCAATACTAGACACCTTGAAGATGATGTGTACCAAAAATATTTGTCTCATCTTTATGTTAACCCTCTTTACTGACCTCTTTTGTTGGTGCTTTGATGCAGCCATCCTCCTCGGATGGTGCAACCAGGAAGTAATCAGCTCTGATCATGTGACAATTTACACTAAACATATGAAACTGCACAAATGTGTTTGGGAGTTTTTTTAACATCAGTATTTTCTGGAAATAGGTTGATTCTCCATTCAGTAACATTTTTAGGACCTTTAAACTGGAAATGTTTTTTACGGTCACTTTTGTGACCGATGGGATTAAATGGGTGTTGGTAATAATGACATTCTATTCAAGAAGTTCATCACTAAGACATGGGGATTTTTCAACGTCACTACAGAGAAGTCGATCATTGCAGTAACACAAGCAGTCAGACAGGTTGTAAATATCAGTGACAACTGTGGCAACATGTTACACTTCGGGATAGTGGAAATGTTACTAAAACAACTCATTGTAGCCCAAGAGTCATCACGGCAGGGAACTGCCATTGTTTCCTAACATTAGCTGTTGATCCTACCAGACCAAGTGAGGCTTTAAGAGCAAAACATTTTATTTATATGAAAACAGCCATTTTCCACAGAGTTTTTAAGTTCACATATTCTTACATCAGCTGCGTATTCTCTTAAGCTCATCCCTCGTACTGACACTGATCCCTCATGAGAGCCCTGTGTATCGGCACTATGTAAGTGTGTGTGTGTGTGTGTCAGAGGAGTTGTTTTTTCTCTGGTCTTTTCCCCGCATTCTGCCGGCAGCCTCCAGCAGGGCGTGTGTGCTTTCCCTGTTTGACCCCCAGAGCGGCAGGTTCAGCCAGGGGCTAAGGGCTTGAGCGGCCGCGGCGGCAGACACACACACACATTGCTCTCTGCCTGCTCTCTTATAAGCCAGACTGGCGGGTCCGCGCGCCTGTCTGTCACCAACCTTTATTCCTCTAATGGAGCTCTCTGTTGTATGTTAACATGTGGGGGAAGTCAACTCAAAGTTTAATCACGCAGAAAATGGAAAAAAAGGCTCCCCCCCTGCATCTGATAGGGCCCATACACCCACCACCAATAATACAGGTATAACCATTGAACACACGCGCACACACACACACACACACACACACACACACACAAGCACACACGTGCACACGCACACACACACACACACACACACACACACACACACACACATGCACACACGTGCACATGCACACACACACACAAGCACACACGCACACACACACACACACACACACACACACACATGCACACACGTGCACATGCACACACACACACAAGCACACACGTGCACACGCACACACACACAAGCACATGCACACACACGACACACACACACACACACACACACACACACACACACACTCCGAGGGGTGTAATGAATCCCAGGTTTTATGCGTCCCATCTGTCTGCAGGTGGTCACACTGCCTCCCAGACGCAGCCATGAGTTTCAAATAGGCAGCGAATGGCTGAATTGTTGGCGCTGCCTGTCCTTCAGTGTGGGACTACCCAGCCGTCACAAATGCTTCCAAAGGCATATCAGTAGCAGAAGAGAATTCTTTCCTCTAGATGTATGTTAAAGTGTGCCGCACCACCTGGGGAACAGCTAATGTACATTGTTTCTGTGCTCCAGTAGCCATACATCCTAGCATAGTCATCTCTTGGCGAACACCCTCTTTCCCTTATTACACGTTTGATACAGGGCGATCTGTGATATGACTGTGTGCTTTCTCTGTTGGGGGGGGGGGGGCTTATGGGTAAAATAAACAACCTCTTTTATCGAAGCAACTGCAACTCATCACTTGATATGTGGAAAGACTTGAGGCAGTGGTGGATGATGCCATTTTTAATAACTATAGCTGATAGTCTTCTGTAAATGATCTGAACGTGAGGGATTATCAGCAAGGGAGCGTTGACATCTACAACTTTCACCACTAGATGACACCAAAATACGGTGATGGAGGAGAGCGCTTCAATAAAAGTGCCAAAAGTGCTGTGCAAACAACTGTGAATCCCGTTGAGTTAAAACAGTAATACTTACAGAAGGATACATATTGTTAAATTGGATTGTCTTATTTTCTTATACAAGCTCATGGAGGGCAAACAAAACGTTGGGTTGTTTTTGTATTCTTTCTTGTTCAAACTAAGATTCCAAGCTGATACTCAATCTCCTGACATTTTTTTTAAAAACCTCCTCTCCATGTTATCTGGAACAGGGCCGAATCTGAATTACATGTAGCCTGGGAAAAGCAAAAAGCATAACAATTAGATTTGTGATCTGGCAAACAATGGGGAAAGTTATGAAGGAAATGATATGAACTGTGGATGAGAGCTTTGTCTGAATAAGGCCTTTGGTTATAATAAAACAATGTGATAGAAAAAATATTTATTTTCCTTAAAGGTTCAGTAAGCAGAATGGTTCTTTTAGCTAACTTCCTGTCAGTTACTGCAGTTAGCAGTCCCCTCCCTCGTCCCTACGTCACCACATCAATGCACTGCGGTCTTCAAGCAGCGAGTTATCTAGCATCATCTCAGATAAGTAATAAAACATGATAAAAACCATCAAACAGACATTGGGAAGGATTTTTACCTGCTCCGCCATTGCAGGCGCATAAACATTCACCCATCTGTCGCTCTGCACGTGCACCGGCAGTGAGACGGGTGCCGGTTTGTAGCGTTCTCTCTTCTGATTGGTTATCAGTTTCGGGATCGGGATCCCCGAAAAGTTTATTTGCCGATTACATGCAGAGCGGGTGACTGAGAGATCGGCTTTATGAAACGCGCACACTATATAAGTGATCACTGTATGAATAAAGAGCGATTTAACACTTAATTTAACATAAATAAATCACTTCACCTTTAAAGTTTTTTTTAAAGAGTACTATTTGGTACTCTATAGCCCTGTTATGACCATAAGTGCAAAGATCCAGAAAATGTAACTGCGTGTATTCCCCCTTTACTCCCCCCATCAGATGGCTGTTTGTCAGACCATGGTTTAGCTCCAGTATGGCTGTCTCACCATACATCTGCGTTATGTGCAAGCTGCTTGTGACGGCTCTCTGCCAAGCAACAGAGGGAACCATTTGGAGCAATGAGATGACCTGACTTCAATTCAAACGAATGTCCGTCTGTCTGTCTGTCCTCATCCATGAAACCAGTTCTGCACTGCAGTTGTTTAAAGGATGGAGAGAGAGAAAAAGCATTGCTGCTGACTTCCCCTACTAGAGCTGTTTACACTCAGATGAACCACTTCAAATTCAGATCGGCGAAAACATTTCTAAATCCTAAAGTAGCACCATTATGTCAGCTGTATGCGCTATGCTACTTAGAGATTCTGCAGAACTTTTAAGCAGCTGATGCTGTCACCATTTCATAAGAAAAACATCTCCTTGCTGTCCAAACCGCTCCTCAAAACCAAGAAAAGATTGGGAATTGATATTTATAAATCCTCCTCCTTCTAATTAACCTTGGGGCACATCTTTCTTTCTCATCATTATTTTGTCATTATCACTGAGGTATCATCTATCCTCAAATACAGGCCTGTGTACTTGCCACACAGACTTACAGTGAGTCTTCCTTTAGAGCCACTGAAGTTGCAGAATGCGAAGAAGCAGCAAATTGGACATGCGCAAAAAAAGTATGTAGAATGTAGCCGGAAGATTAGATTAAACCGTCAGGGAATTCCATGCAAGGACCAAGGTCCAGTAATTACGAGGGCTTGTCCCCTTCTTACTGTTGGTAATTGAGTTTACTTGAATGAAGGACGGAAGAAAGTAATCTGATCAGCAGAGATGCTATGGAGACTGTTTTAGACTCCATTTTGTCTATGCAGATAGGTTGTGTACGTGTGGGCAGTGGTTTGGTGTCTGCATAGATTCAAAGTCTGGTAAGTTTTCACTTCAACGTCTTCCTCTTTCTGGTCAACGAGGTTGAATCTTACCTGTTGGTAAACAATGCTACATGTACTTACAGGCCCCATTCTGCGAAATGTGATATATTCATAAATTTTACTCTTTTTGAGGTAGTAAGATTTCTGCAACATGCCTGGATCGCTTTTTTAATAAATGTGTTAACGTGCAGTGGTGGAAAAGGGGTTGCACGATCGGTTCATGTGGTCGTCAATCTAGCCTCTTGAGACCAGCCATATATCTCACAAGCTTGTGCATTGATCCATGTTGACGCAAACAAGTTATCAGGGGCTGCCTTAAATCAGACTGCTTGAACCAGAACAAAGCAGGGAGCACCTTCAGATCAATCACAACTTCTCACAAGCCAAGTCAACCTACCAGAACCAAACCATACTCACTTAAATAAACCAGGGTCATTCCAGAAAACTGGTGTTTGATGAAATGTGCATTCTCCTGTGACATAAAGAGTGAACTAAGTAAAACAGTGTCTGGGCATATAACAATCGTTGCCAGGCAGTTTAAAATCAGGCCTTGATTCCTGGTTGGATTGTCCTTTTTCTAGTTTCAAAATGTCTCAACGTATCATTCAGTCATTGGATAACAAGCCTGTTCATCTCTCTTCTCTTGTCTTGTTTGCATTTCCCTTCAGCCATTGAAACACAGAGCACCAGTTCTGAGGAGCTGGTCCCCAGCCCGCCGTCCCCGCCACCCCCTCCCAGAGTCTACAAGCCCTGCTTCGTCTGCGCAGACAAGTCCTCTGGGTACCACTATGGTGTCAGTGCTTGTGAAGGCTGCAAGGTAAGGGCATGAAGTGAACAGACCCATCTCTTCTCCTCTGCCTACCCCTAGATCACCCACCAACCCAAGCCCCATCACCTCTACATTTTCCTTTTGTTTGTTTACTGTTGTGCTCCTATGTAAAGCGCTTTGAGTGCGAGAAAAGCGTTATATGAATTATTATTATTATTATTATTATTAGGGCCCGAGCACAGACATGTGCGAAAGCCCTATTGTAATCGGTACGATTGTTATTATTATTATTATTCTTTGCAATCTAAAAATTGACTTTTCCCCTACTTGCCCTGCCAGAATAGTTGTAAAACTCTGCGGGCAGGTCAGACCTGCAAAAAATTGCAATGTATCAGTGGTTCAGGATTTGTGCACAAAAATAGCGCCCCCTATGGCCAAAAACAGTTTTTCAGGAAATGCATGCTCAAAAATTGGGCTAGAAGCCTGAAATTACAGGTCAACATGTAATGGCCCAAGGCGCACATAAATGCAATTGTATGTCATTGGCCAAAATCAACAGGAAGTCGGCCATGTTGGATTCAGTGCATAAAACCGCCACTTTACATCTTTTCGCATTTCGACGAACTGGTCCTAGAGTTTTTACGCCAGGGACGTCAAACCACTTCTCAAATACAAAAGACCCTTGCCCGATAAGGAATTGCGGAAAAGATTTCAAATTCCTCCCAGTACCAGGGATCTTTTTGGGGTCAAAGTTCGCGTAAATACGCACCTCACGAAGCTTTAATTCATCATAACTCAGGCTGTGTTATACCTAGCTGCACCAAATTAATAACCCAAATGTATCTTTGCAGGCTCCACAAAAAAGCCTCTTGAAGCCCCGCCCCAAAATCAACAGGAATTTTTTTAAAGGGAAATATGTGAATTTCTGACTCGAAAATCCTCACAAAGTTCAAAAATTAATAACTCCTAGCAGGAACATATTTAGCAAAACGAAAACTCTAGGGACACTCACAAGACATGGAATATACACCAATAATTTTTTTGTTTGATTCCGAATAACTATGACGAGGTGGGAGCCGATATTCGCCAACATGGCGGCAAAAGTCAGAACTCCACATTACTCTGCAGGATTGCAGAGTAAAGTGCACACATAACAACTTTTTGTGCAAAAGAAAATATGATAGGGTATGTCCTTCGACATGGAAGATGATATACCCGAAAGCTTGTTTTAATCGGAACCACCGTCTTGCAGCACCGGCGCCTGATTAGCTAAAAAACATCACAAACGCACGTCATGAACCCTTTGATTGATCATAACTCAGGCTGTGTTGTACTTAGAACCACACAATTTCATACAGCAATGTACAATCCCAGTACGCACAAAAAAGCCTCTTGACGCCCCGCCCCAAAATCAACAGGAAATGTTCTTTTTAGCAATATTCGCCCATAAAACCAGGCCCCCAGGATGCTGCCTTCTCCGAGCAGCCAGCATAGACTAGTGGCCAACCCATTGGTACTGCATGCTGTGAATGGGAGCTTATTTTCCTATGAGCCCAGAGGCAGATCTCTCTTCCTACATTAAGTAGGAAGAGACTGCCATCTGCTGGATACATTTATCTACACATCCTACTCCCACTAAATGGCAGTATTGCATTACAAATAAAGGGACTGAAGACTTCGCTTAGCCCAGTGGTTCTCAATTATTTTCTGTCATGCCCCCCCAGGGGACAGATATTTTTTCGCCCCCCCCTCCCCCAAATTGAAATACTATTGAGAACCTGCTAATATTTATTTATTAATCCGTACAAAAACACTGTTTCTGGCATGAGCATTCTGCATACAATCACCTTAATATAAAATTAGATGTTTGATTATACAATTAGCTGAGATAACTTCTGCAGCAACTTCAAAAAAAATTGGAGTTCCGTTAATTAGCTCAATTTGTAACATTTAAACAAGACTGCTCAGTCTGTGTGAATCTCAGGACAGAGAAACAAGAGCAAATGATTAACTGAGGTTTGCATTTCATTCAAAACATTTCACAACTGTACACATAGGTGGTGTTTTTTCATTATTATAGGCCAATATGCCTTCTGTGATGCAAACCTATAATTGATTAATGTTATAATTAGTGTACTTGCTTAATTTCCTTTGAAATAGCCTACAGAGACACTTGGAGACACATGTGGACGTTTATTTACTGCAAATCACGGCCTTTCGCACGGTAATGACCGTACACAAGCACACGTCGCGCTTCGCTGTAATTTCGCTTTGCAATGGTCCATGTGCTCCAAACTTCACCTTCCTGGTAAGAGTCCAGGCCTGAGGTCGTCCTTGCATCCATATCAAGCACGTCGCGGCAACTTCCGCGCTTCCGGCGACAGGTATTGCTGTGCCGCGCGCTCCGAAGAGGCACGTTCTCTTGTGCGTTCACCCGGAGCGCCGAGGACGGCCAGGACGGCGAGCAGCATGGATGGGCGAGGGCCCGGTCATCACTGCTTGCAGTTTTAATTATATTATTATTATTATTATTATTATTATTATTATTATTATTATTATTATTATTATTATTATTATTATTATAAGATTCAACCCAGCATGAATACTATGTGGAACTGCTGTATTTCCTGGTTCAGAACATCAAAAAACAGACTGCAAGTATAAACACAAGTTGACCACCCTGAAAGACCCAGGAGTCTCTTTCAAAAGGTTTAATTACTACTCTTTGTGGCCCTAGTAGCCTCTTCTTTTGAAACCTGGGGTGCCGTAGATTTTTAAAAGCCCGCTCTGTGTGGAGGTTTGACAACACAACAGATCTCAACTTATCCCCCTCCTAGCTTTATTCCGTAGCTTTCAACACTATTAAACAATTATCATCAGACCATCGGTAGCTTTGGAAAAAGCATTGAAGCGGGATTGGGAGCTGGGATTGGGATGTAACACTGCTTTAATCTTTGAAATAGGCTAAATTATTCCTTTAAGACATGATGTCACCTACCTCTCAAATGCCAATTCTCAAAGGACCCAGAATGCTTAAAGATATTTTAAACACTATTTTAGTAGGATAAGTGTTCCAAGCACGTTTAGGGGCCTTTCCTGTTTGTGTTTCCTTTTGTTTACTAGAGCTGAGAGTTGACATGCTGTAGCTATGCTTATGAGTGTTATGTTAGTGACTACACTTCCCAGCACCTTAGCGCCAGGATGTGACATCACACAGGTGCACATGGACTGTTGGATAATGAGCAGCAGACGGGCGTCTTGGGGGGAATTGTTGGACACACACACCTGCAGAAGACACTCACCCTGCGTTCCAAATCACATACTCTTTCTTTTTACTACACTACATACTAAAGTACAGAAAAGTTTTAGGGCCACGGGAGAGAAACAAAATCAGATGAGGAAGATTTTTTTTCCATTGTGTTTAGAAATAAAGACGAATACTGCAAAATGCTATTGGAGTTAGTGGGGCATTTATGTATTTTCAGCATACTACAATTGACGTCCATGTATTGGGACATCCTAAATCTTTTTCTGGCATGCTCAATAGTATGGAAGTATGGGTATTGGAACGCAGGCTAAAGGCCAGGACACACCGGCCCGATAATCGTCCATCGGACATGGTCGGAGAGTCTGGAGGGGGCGGGGACATGAGTCGTTGGCTTGATATTTAATACTTGGGATCAGGAGGACCGAAGAAATCGAGGAACAACTTATCAGTATGGTAGAGGATAGACCGTCGCTGTTTGCTGTTGCTGACAAAAATTACTCCAACCGGCTGTCCCATAATTTCCGGCTTCCGTATATTTTTAGTCCACAATACAGATTAGCGCCGCCTGCTGCTATGGAGACATTACGCCCCGCGCAAGCGCAGAGCGTACGGAAAGTCAGTAGTCGGCTCGGTGTGTTCTTGGCACTTTTTTGGCCGCAACGGGCAGACTGGAGCTGCCTGAATCCGCAGACTCCACTGTTGGGCGACGGTCGGTAGTCGGACCGGTGTGTCCTGGCCTTAAGAGGATCGGCGCTTGGCAAGCTAGCTCGCGTCAGTGAACAGTTCTTGGTTTTTAAGCTTTCACAACTACACTGAAGGATCTCTCTTCCCTATCACACTACTGAACGTCATGTCATACCGTAGGATTTAGAGGGGTAAAAGGCCTCATCAGCTCTTAGTTTTCTTTTTTCTTTTTGTTGTGTTGCAGTAGTGGCAGGTAGTATAATAATAAGTCAGTTTACAGGCTGCTGAGTGCACTGTGCCTTCCTTTGACATCATAACTAAATCATTGCGTAAGGGTTTTTAAAGTGAAACATCTGAAAGTGAAAAAGTAAAAAGTTTTACATGACTTAGTGTGAACAGTAACGGATTAGAGTAATACCCTCTTGAGCCCTGCACATGTATCCCTGTCAGACAGCCCATATTATTCCTTCCTCTCTCCCAGCCTCTGTAATTGAAGCGGTGGTATGTCTGGAATCCTTTGGAGTTTTTTGGGCCCCAGAGGGAGGTGGTGATCAGCTCGCTCACTGGGCCCTGGGTTCAAACCAAGTTCTCTGTGGACTCTCTCCCGTGTCATGTGCCAATGTGATCCTCTGTCGTAAAATGCCTGTCATGACCTCTGACCTCGCTGCTCTAGGCCTCCGTTTACAGGGGGGGGGGGGACGAATTACGGAATTTATCCACACATTTCATGGAATAAATAGTGTGGTATGTGTGAACAGCAGTTTAAGTTTAGGCTCATACAGTGACAGATAAGTGAGGGATCATCATTACATCTCTGGGTCACATGTGTATTAGGACTGTGCACATGTGCTTCCATAATGACAGATGCAGATGAAGAATAGAGTGAAATCACTGTCGGAGCGTTTCCGAGAATCAGGACGCAGAGTGCCGACGTAAAAATAGTTCAATTCATGGCAGAGTGGCCCTGGATTTTTTGTAACATCCCAACTCAAGAGGATTAAACAGCGGATTATAGTGTTTTTTTTTTTCCTGCGTTGTATTTCCATGGCGAAGGCATTGTTGTCTGTGGTGCAGGGGGCAATCCCCTTCTATTGGAAGGGTGCAACCAAGCATGCTGTACAGCTGTAGGCATTTAGGCAGCAAGGAGAGCCTTTTACTGCCCAGTGAATGTGCCAATTAGGAGCCACAAATAGACTCAAAGACAGGCAGAGAGTGGTTGTGTGTGTGTGTGTGTGTGTGTGTGTGTGTGTGTGTGTGTGTGTGTGTGTGTGTGTGTGTGTGTGTGTGTGTGTGTGTGTGTGTGTGTGTGTGTGGTGTGTGTGTGTGTGTGTGTGTGTGTGTGTGTGTGTGTGTGTGTGTGTGTGTGTGTGTGTGTGTGTCTGTGGTTGTATGTTGATGTCAATACGCACTTATTAAAGACAACTCTTGTACATTCAAGAGTATATATATATAACTTGTAATGTAATGAAATCACACTGCGCAGAAGGCCAGTGCCAGCTTGTGTAAAATAACTGTATCTCAAGTGTCCAAACATTTGTTGTTTTTTCATCATTTAAAATGTGAATATAAATGATAGTTTTATAGTCTAATAATGTATGTGACATTGTGCTTTTATCTACAACCATCAGACAATAACATTGGTATCTGAAGAGACGCATTAGTTAGAATGGTAAATGGTAAATGGACTCCACTTATATAGCGCTTTTCCCTGGTTTTTCACAGACTCAAAGCGCTTTACATTGTTTTGTACACATTCACCCAATCACACACACATTCATACACCGATAGCAGCAGCAGCTACCACGCAGGGTGCAAGCTAACTCTCGGGAGCAATTCGGGGTTCAATGTCTTGCCCAAGGAACTTCGACATGTGGCGGGTAGACGGGGGATCGAACCTCCGACCCTGCACTCCAGAGGCGACCTCCCTGCCCAATTCGCCACTGCCGCCCCCAAAAACTATTTTACTAAGTGGTACTTTATTTAAGATGTGCCTACCAAGGCAATTGAATGAATCCATTAATCATTATAGAGCAAACTGTGTTTTATTATTATTATACATTTCAAATTCAGAATTCTTCTACTGGAGGAAATGTATTCACCAAGTGGGTCATCCTCATAACCCACCTACAGTTAAAGGTGCAGTGTGTAATATGACATCATCAAGTAAGTTCTACAAAGTTCTAGAATGCAACGCTCCCTGGGTAACCCCAACCCTTTAGAATAATAACAGAAGCTACAGTGGCCTTCAAGGACAAGAACAATTCTAAATTTTAAACAATGCTCCTGATGACATTCCAACTATGACACTTTCAAGATGGCGGCACTAGGCCTTGGTCCAAAATATGCAGAAATATGAACATATATGAGACCCTTTCTAAGGGAAAAAAAATAATTCAAAAAAAAATTTCAGCTATTATGCACTAAATTAAATGTACTTATGGATATTATAATTACTTTCTACAAAATCTACCTGGAAATAAAACCCAAAATTCTACACACTGCAGGTTTAAGGAGGAAATTAAGAATGTATATATTTTTTTAAATCTATAGCCTTATTAGTCTGTGGAAGACCACAGGTACAGTAGGTCTGACGTCCTTCTCATGCCCTGCTTGATATTATAGGACAGTGATGTAATAATATTAACTGCAGCTGTACAGGACTGTATTAATGTATATTTTTGCATTTTTCTGAAAAGTATTCATATGGTTGTTTCCTGCCAATACACTTATTATTCCAGCAGAAGACCCATTGAACAAACAGCATGAATACAGTTGGCAGGTAGTGGCACTTGTAGCACTGTTTGATACACTGCATGACCGACTCGTGTGTCGTCCCGTCCTCGGCAGATTGGCTTGCGTGGCCAGAGCTGATTTGAATTGTTAAAACAGGGTGCAGCCATATGGGCGTCCAGAAGCACATGCATATGCAACAGGTAACAAGGTTTCATCTGGGTCTTCCCAAAGTCAAGGAACCCCTCCAAAGTCGGGGCAACCTTCACATTCACTTACACCCACACTTCCTGCTCATTTGACGTCTTTCACAGTGCCCTTCTTAAAAAAAAACCTTCACAATAGATAGATAGATAGACAGACAGACAGACAGACAGACAGACAGACAGACAGACAGACAGATAGATAGACAGATAGACAGATAGATAGATAGATAGATAGATAGATAGATAGATAGATAGATAGATAGATAGATAGATAGATAGATAGATAGATAGATAGATAGATAGATAGATAGATAGATAGATAGATAGATAGATAGATAGATAGATAGATAGATAGATAGATAGATAGATAGATAGATAGATAGATAATAGACACTTTATTGATCAATATGTCCCAGGAACTGTGTGACACCAATCTTACAGACGCCAGAAGGGAGTTCCTGTAACTCAATCGGATCATGATCCATGTTTGCTATAACTGACTCACTCAAAAACATGAAGAAAAAGTAGCATTCTAGACTCCTGGCTGGCTTTACAAATATGAGGCCCTGCTGGCTATCGGATATCGTTCTACCTCTAAAGCCTTTGTTTTTTTCCCTGCAGTTTAATGTTTCAGTCTGAATCAAGTGCAGCACAGTTCTCACAGAAGAGGCAACAGACACATTGTGTGTGTGTGTGTGTGTGGTGTGTGTGGGGGGGGGGGGGTAGGTACATTCGACAGGAACATCTCTTTCCAGTAACAGTATACTTGTGCATTTGCCTGAACATCATTCTGATAAAACACAGTGACATCTGTGCTTACAGTACTTCTCTTTTTTTTCACTCCGAAATTCACTTCATTTCTTAAATGTTCTTCTACATGGTAATTGGTACTTTGATCTAATAAAGTAACAATATGATCTGAGTAGTGCCATTTTCATAGCACCTATTGTAAATGTCACAGTGCAGCTTTGAATATCTCTCCTACCTGAACCTTGTGCTAAGTTATAGTTTTATATAAACTGTGTGCAATGTGACAGGGGTTACTTACAGGGGACAAGCCCGCCGTATGCCTGCCGTCAGCAATGGCAGGCCTTTAGGGACGGATAAAAAACTTGAGTCCCAACGAAAATAGTCCCCGCCTTTACATCTTGTCGTAAAAAGCTTGGATATTATGAAATAGGTAACAGAAGTCTTAGAAGTGAGGGAAGGGATGAGGAAATGTATCAAAGGCTTAGACTAAGGATGGTCAGTAATAATAAGAATATCACCTTAGCACCAGGAGCCAAGTATTGTATCAGCATCTTGGACAGGGCTGTACGCTTATTTTTTAAAGTGGTAGCACTGGTGCTAGCAAGCAAAAAAATTCAGTAGCACAAAAATAAATTTGGTAGCACACAAAGTATGATCGAAAATGTGCATGACCCTAACCCTTGCATTTAGCTCTAATTACCTTTGAGCATGTCATCTTGGTTTTATTTGAGATTCTCAATGAATATGATATCCTAGTGTGCAGTAATAATTGTAGAAAAATGAATAGGGGTGCACTGATTGCAATTTAGATAAAAGAGTCTAACCTGCCAATGGCAATTTTTTTGCTGATTCAGAATTATTCCCCCCCATAGAACTATAAAAATAATGTCTATACCTATATATTTTTATAAACATATCATTATTATATTAGGCTAATAATAACAAACATTTTTAGAACATTTAATTCTTTTAATGAAAACCATACTTTAAAACATTGAACATATAGCCTATTAAATAAATTAGTAAACATATTTATACAATTTAGGCCAAGTTAAATAGGTTGTGTCAATCTTTGTTTAAATCATAGATAGTTACTGCTGTTGTCTGCAGGGCTGTGAAGCGCTAACTTCCTGTTCTTACCTGCTTCAAAATAAAAGTCAACTCGCATTTGGCTAGTAACCGACTTTTATTGTGAAGGCGCACAGGAAATGTTCTGTTTGCACACGCGCTAACTTGACTGCGTTAATGTAAAGAGAGCCGTCTCTTTCCTGTTTTTAACCGTTGGTAAAGTTAGACGCTATAGCACAAGCACAGATCCCGAGCACACATCTTTCACCAGCCAAAGTGGAGGCGGGTAGACTCAATAACTTACTGGCCTAAGACTACATTCACCCGCATTTGGAGTGTTAATGTAGAGCCCTCTAAGCAGTATTGTGCATAGCTCCTCTGTGTCTCAAACAGACAGCATCTGCTCATTAGCACTCGTGCGACTGGACTTGTATTCATCATCGCACGTGATCAATTTCAGTAGCAAATGCGATCAAAACTGTCGCACTGTACAGCCCTGATCTTGGATCTCTCTTAAGTCAAACTGTGCGGACTGCCGCTACTGCAACACAACGAAAAGAACAAAAAGAAAAAGACAAACTGGGAGCTGATGAGACAGAGGCTAAGTGAAGTCATGCTCACAGAGTCCGCTGGTTAGAAGAGCCTCGGTCTCCAGCTCCCATGAGCCTCCAGTCCAGTCCTATGATATGACGTTCAGTAGTGTGATGGGGAAGAGAGATCCTTTGGTCTAGTTGTGAAAGCTTTAAAACAAAGAACTGTTGACTGACGCGAGCTATGCTTCCCAAGTGCAGATCCTCTTAGTGTCTTCTGCAGGTGTGTGTGTGTGTGTGTGTGCCAAAACATTTCTCTCAAGCTCCGGCTGTTGGCAATCATCATCAAACAGTCCGTATGCACCTTGTGATGTCACAACATAACACTCATAAGCATAGCTACAGCATGTCAACAAGCAGCTCTAGTAAACAAAAGGTACACAAACCGGAAAGGACCCTATAGGTACCCGTAACATAATGGACAACTATTTCTGAGCAACATAACAATCAGTAGTTTAACAGATAGATAATTCTAACAATGTATCATCCACATCTGAAAATTGTTCACAAGGAATGTTATGTTGGACTCTATTGTGTTGAGGGGAACACAGAAATCTACACAGAATGATATCTTAAATCACAGAACAAATAAAACCAGAAGGAGAAGACCCTTAGAGTTAGGGGTATGGTAAAGGACACCCAGCAGTTTATAGAAGATGACATCTTTACATGGTTTTGCATAAGCCCTGAAATGTCCCATAAAAGAAAGACTGCTTGAATGTGTACGCGTGACGTCAGCACTGACAGGCCTTTAGGGACCAAGACAAAACTTATCTCCTCCCCCCCTCACTCTGGTGCCTGGTGGGTCCTGAGGCGCTGACACAGCAGGATTAGTTTGATGGAACTGGTTTGACAAGCGAGAGACCATAACCTTCTTTGAATCAAACACAATATGGAATGAAGCACTCCCTCTATCTGAAACCCCCAGCTCTCTGTCATTCCACCTCAAACCCACAGAGATGAAAAACGGCTTAATGAGCCCACCTACATTCACTTACAAATCAGATTTCTTGACAAACCTGGATTTAAAAAATAAATAAAAATGAATGTCTCATTACTCCCAGGCAAGGCTTAACCAAAAAGAGTACTGTGTATGTACAACAACAAGGCATTCTCCACATTTCCAATGTGAACCGTGAGCTTTAAATGACATAATACTGTATGCAGACTTTGTAAGATCTGAAATAAGTATTGCGTTCCAAAGTGTTACGTGGCAAAGAGAATGAAAATGTTAAAAAAGGACACAAAGAAAGACATGTGACTTATTTTATTTGATCACAGATCTTTTATGATCAACATTTCAAATCAGCTCAAGATCATGGTAAATAAAGTTTGTTTTCTATCGTACAAGTGATTCTGTATGTTGAATACAGAGCTGCAGTCAGGACGTGATTAGCCTAGCTTAGCATAATTTAATGCTAAGCTAGGCTAATAATTTCCAGCCGGTCCCGGCGCAAGACATACGTCACGACCAAACGTTATGCGATCGGTTGGCAGATCCAGAGTGGCACTGGGCAGATCCAATCATTTTAAACCTCAACAGACACCCGGCTCCAAGTGAGTGAAAGTTTGTCAATTGAGCAGTTCCAGACCTTCTGTACAAATGAAATGAAGTACGATGGTCTGGTAGAACCAGGCTAGCTCTTTGTCACATCATTACAACAT
Source organism: Ammodytes dubius (assembly GCA_026122265.1). Taxonomy (NCBI): domain Eukaryota; kingdom Metazoa; phylum Chordata; class Actinopteri; order Uranoscopiformes; family Ammodytidae; genus Ammodytes; species Ammodytes dubius. Next base: position 2,406,438 of record CM047520.1, read on the forward strand.
TTGAAAGCAGTGATATTGTGCACAGTAACCCCTCCCTTAATTGTCAGGGTGTATTTTGCACACTTTTTAAGATAGCTTGCTGATTAACGAAAAAACACAAAAACAGCACTAAAAATAAAACATATTGGGTCAAACAATGAATTATGCATCATGCATTGCATATGCATGGTTCTCCTTCTGTGGATTCACTGATTTGGCAATCCTCAATCACATATTATATTGCTATGAGTTTGCACGTATCTGGCCCTAGTAGAAATAGGATACATGTTGGTTTAAACATAACATTTATGTCTTTTCGTTAACCGAAAATATATGTAAATGGCTCATATTGTTCCTTCCTGTTTATTTCCCACGGCACCCCTCCTGCCTACATAAACAGCAGTGCTTGGCTTAGCAGCACCGTCCGCACAATTCATACGCCTCCACCTGCCATGTGCTTTTCATATCTTTATCAACTCCCTGTTGTCCAACGATGAAGATGATGACTAGCCCAGTTCAGTTGACAGTTTACTGCAGAGACAGATAATTTAAAGAAGACTTTTATCTATACAGTACTTGGCCTGTTCTCTGCCTGCGTGCATTCTGCCTGTCACAATAATCTATGCAGCTCCTAACACACACACACGCACACTCCATAATGTGATTTGTCAACGTTGTGCAACATAAAAGAAGCCCGGGTGCTAATAGAGAGAGAAAAATCTAACTCGGAGGGTCAGGGGAAATAGATAGGATTGTTAATGGCATGCCATCTTTCTCCTTCCCCAGCAGTGCAGACCAAACTTGTGGCTTTTTCAGTCGTCAGTATACGGGCAATTAAAAGGAGAGACTTGCTTTTTTTTGTGCTGTGTTTGTGTGTGTGTGTGTGTGTGTGTGTGTGTGTGTGTGTGTGTGTGTGTGTGTGTGTGTGTGTGTGTGTGTATGTGTTGTGTGTATTTTCTGGAGTGTGCGCCCCAGACGTATACTGTGCTCATGTTGTGGAGGATGTGTGACGTGAGGTAACGGGATGTGAAGTGTTCTTTCACATGCTGCTGTGAAGGGTGTTGTACTGTTTGTCAGGAGAATTAGCACCCCCCTTACCCACCCCACCCCCACCCCCCTTCTCAAACTGGTTCCCCCATTGACGCTCCTTCAGTCCGCTGGTCAAATGTGCAAGTTGCACATTTATACTACATAAAGGCCCCCTGTGGAGTTTTTCTCCTTAACAGATTTGCTTACTTGTTTGATTATGTTCAAAAGTGGAAAAGGAACATTTTAGCACTACATTCCATCAGTTATGGGGAAACAAATCAAAAGAGAAATAATACAAATTGCATTTTACTATTATTATACTTATTATTATTATTTCTCCAACCCATATGCACTTTGAGAAAATTTGATTCTTAATCATAATTCCTTTTCCTCATTGAGTCATCTCTGGTGAGTCAAAAGCCCACCTTCTGGTCAATTAACCATCAAAAGCTCAGCTACTTTGTTAAATGAGTATTTCAACATTTTGATATACTGTTATAATACTAATTATCTTGCTTACCCAGATTTGGGAGGTTGGTATCATTCTAATGGGTCTGTTTTGAAGTTTACAACCTTACCCCTGAAACAGACATCCATACCTCTACTGCACGTCTGCGTCTGACTTTTTGTCACTGAGCGTGTAAACACTACAGCGGCCACACATCCAACCTCAGATGCCGTCACACTCAGTCCAGACAGGTCAGCAACAGGTCAAACTTTGTGTGGTGTGTGTGTGTGTGTGTGTGTGTGTGTGTGTGTGTGTGTGTGTGTGTGTGTGTGTGTGTGGTGTGTGTGTGTGTGTGTGGTGTGGATGTGATGAGAGATGAAGGATGATGGAGAGAGAAGAGGAGAGAGAGAGAGAGAGAGAGAAGGAGGAGGGGAGCTTAAAGATTCCTTCTGATCCACTCCTGGGGGCCCCCGCCGCCAGGTCCGGGGGCCGAAAGACAAGCCCTGAATAGGGCCTGAAGAATAGGGCCATAGTGGGGGCGCCTGTGGAGGACTGGGTGATGTGAAACCTCCTCATTCTACCCCCTCCGTTTGTCTTTTTCTGCCTCTCACTCGGTCTCCGGTTCTCTGTCTCTGCAGCTATTCAGAGCAGGTTGGGAGAGTCACACAGATCCACTTGTCAGGCCTCTCAATAGCTATCTCTCCTTTCTTCTTGTTTTCGTCTGTTTTTTTGCCCTCTCCCCTTCTACTTTCCCCTTGTCCACCTTTCAATCTGCACTGTATCTCCAGTCCATCTGTGCACTTCAGGTGCTCGGATGGACAGATAAGCCCTGATTGGGTTTAGAGGGGTGGGAGGAGGTAGAGCGGGGTGGGGGTCTGAGACAGCTGCCTCTTGTTTTCCTTGTTGTAGCCCACTGACTGCCGCTTCTGTTTGTGCCTTATCTGTTGCGGTTTCACATTTGCCCACGGTTAACAATGGAAGTCTTTGTCCAGCTCCCTCTGTTCTTCTGTTGTGTTGTTTCTTCAATTGATACAGCAGGTACACCACAACATTGACGCTGTTATGTCACCTATTTTGTTTTTGTTTTCAAAATGTCAACTCTTAGCTTGGACAAACCCCACTTGGCACAGGCACTCAGTCATTAAAGTATTCACTGTTAGGATGGGGGTTGCTGGCAGGCAGGTAAGAACCCAGACGCAGACAGCTTGGTGGAAATGATGAGAATGATTTAATAAGGAACACACACTAGAAACTAGGAACACAAGGAAACTCACCAACACGACAATGCTACGACACCAAACAAAGGGAAGACAAGGACTTAAAGGTTCAGTTAGAGGAATGGTCAGTTTAGCTAACTTCCTGTCAGTGACTGCAGTTAGCAGTCCCCTCCCTCGTCCCCAGTCACCACATTAATGCACTGCAGTCTTCAAGCAGTGAGTTATCTAGCATCATCTCAGATAAGTAAGTGTGATAAAACATGATAAAAACCATCAAAACAGACATTAGGAAGGATTTTTACCTGCTCCGCCATTGTAGGCGCATACACATTTACCCATCTGTCGCTCTGCATGTGCACCGGCAGTGAGCAGGAGGTGCCGGTTTGTTGCGTTCTCTCTTCTGATTGGATATCAGTAGTGGGATCCCTGAAAAGTTATTTGATGATTACATGCAGAGCGAGGGACTGAGAGATCGGCTTTATGAAACGTGCACACTATACAGGTGATCACTGTATGAATAAAGAGCGATTTAACACTTATATTAACATAAATAAATCGCTTACTTCCCTTTTAAAAAGACAAGACAGGGGAGACAACGAGGCACAGGTGAAACACATTAGGAGAGGGAGCAGTAATCAAACAGGAGGGAAACTTGACAGGACATGGGGAAAAACAAGACAAAGATACCAAAGTAAAAAAGGAAACACAGGGAAACACACCAACAGAAGACTAGAAAACAGACGGATCATAACTTTCACTGGAGACAGGGGTTGCTGAATTTGCCATATCCAAATGCTTTTTGTTGTTCTTAAAAAAAAAACCACAATGTTCCTTCCATATATCCAAAGCTGATCCATTAGTGAAAACCCTATCCCTATCTGGGATGTTAGCTACTGTTAGCCATGGGTCTTTCCACTACTGCTGTTACACAAGGCCTTTCCAAAATGAACATATTAATAGTTTCATCACAAAAGCTGAACTAAAAGTTCGCACAAAACGTACCTCACCAGGAGACCTTTTTGTTGTTCCCTCTTTATTTTCCCATTCTGCTCAGGGTGGCCACCTAATGATGATGTCATTTAAACAACCGAATCACCAGAATATTGCACGTAAAGGCAAACATTTTTATTATTATCCTGCTACAGTGTCAGGCTGCTCAGAGGAAGTTGACATAGTCCTTCTGTAATGTTAAAGGCGCTCTCTTCCAGCTCTGCATTTTGGCAACACCTGTGGTCACAAGTGGTAACTGCAGTGACCTGAGCCCATTCGTCTCAGTGGGCCTTGAGTCACACCAAAACCAAGTTCTCATAAGACAACGGTCAGTGACTTCTTCTGTTTCATAGGTAAACCTGCTTGACTCATTGTCCTCCCACCCAAACTTGTGTATATCCGGCCGTACTCGTGCCAGCTCAGTCCCCTTATTGAACCCTGCTGTGTCTTTCCAGTGCAGGTGTAAATAATAGCCTGGACTGGATACACCGTTCAAAACCACCCCGATCACCCCCTATCCTACACTCTTCTCCAACTCTCCTCCTGGTTTGTATGGAACCCCCCAGGGTCTCCAGTGTCCTCTCCACTTTCCACCACAGTGATAAGATGTCCACACGATTAAGAGTGAAAGCTAATCAGCCATCTCTCTCTCTCTCTCTCTCTCTTCCTCTCTCTCTCTCTCTCTCTCTCTCTCTCTCTCTCTCTCTCTCTCTCTCTCTCTCTCTCTCTCTCTCTCTCTCTCTCTCTCTCTCTCTCTCTCTCTCTCTCTGTGTCTCTCTCCCCGCGGCAGTACTGAATGCTCAGGCAACACAAAAGTCCAAAGAGCTGGACAGCCAGACCACGGCAGTAACAGAGAGAGAGAGCGAAAGAGGAGGAGGCCAGGTGGACAAGGGGTTGGATTGTAACTAAATAATTCATGGGCGGCACTTTCGTTTTTTAATCTGTAAATGAGAAGGCCCTAAAATGGCGGGCCGTCGCTGTGACACCCTATCCCTGGCCCATTAAGATAACAAGATGTTGGATAATGATCTCTGTTAAGGTGCGCTTTATCAGTCTAGGGGGAAGTGGCCCGTGTCCCCTGATGCCCCGACATCACATCCTTAACATGGCCTTATCTACACAATAGCACCAAGAGAGGTCTTGTATGAAGAACTCTACGTGTTAACATAGTGGTGTTGTATTGGCCAGGTCATTCTTGGAAAATACATTTAAATCTCAATGAATTTGATTTGGTTTTACTTGTATAAGGGATATTGATTGATTGATTGATTGATTGATTGATTGATGATTGATTGATTGATTGATTGATTGATTGATTGATTGATTTGATTGATTGATTGATTGATTGATTGATTGATTGATTGATTGATTGATTGATTGATCAAAACAAAGCAAATACAGCTAGTGGGGGCAGAAGTGATAATTGGGTCGGATTACTTCTAAGTGTACTTCTGTAATTTCATTTTTAATTAAAATGTTGCATAGTCAACCTTTTAAGATCTCAAAGATGTCCATTTCTAAAAACAACTGATAAAGTGGAAGCTGATTAGCAGGATAGATACAAATCATTTTTAATCAAGCGATTGCATTGACTTAAAAGTCCCTTAAAGTCACACTATATTTAGCTTCTTGCCCATTTTCATGGCCATTTTCATGAACAAAAGAGTTTTTCGGTCTGCAACAGAAAGTGCAGAATTTCTACTGTCCTGATATCAATGAAGATATTGATATTCTAATGATATTGTGGAGCCAGGGTGAAAACCAGTGATGCTTGCTAACTGCCTGCTAACTAGCTCACTTCTCGACTGGACAATGCAAAGCAGCCCATAGAGACAGAGCAGGGTGCAAGCTATTATGATAGCTTCATTTTCTTTGGACTCCCTATACCAGGGAAGTTTGTTCAATGAGCATAGACACTCAGGCCTTGAACTGTCAGCAAATCTTCCCGAATAGCTTAAGCCCACAAAATGCAAATAGCTGTAGCTCCTAGTTTAAGCCCCAGTACATGTACAGCACTGACACACACACACACACACACACACACACACACACACACACACACACACACACACACACACACACACACACACACACACACACACACACACACACAGATGTCCAAGGCTGAGTGACCTGTATGCTCTTGGCTTTGAATGACATAAGTACCTTGGTAGCCTTGGGTTCTGCATCCAACCCGAACACACTTATATGGCAGCTGATGGCAATGCAGGATGCTTCCATGGTCATCCATCAGTCTCCACAGGTAATGTCTACTAACACACTCGACTTACATCAGGCAGGATAAAGGCCTCTATTAAGAAAATGAATAATACCGACTGAAGGGAGGGGTGTGTGACCTCGGCCCTGCCACGTGTCATCATGGCTGGGTCACCATTGGCTGCTTTTGGTTAGTATCTGTGCTACGGAGGGGGGTCGGTCTGCAGGTTGACGGATGCTCGAGGCCGAGGCAAGATGGGCTACAGAGTCAGCCGTTTCAGTCCTGTGATCTAATCTGTTACCCATCATGCATCCTGCTTCTCTAATGAAAAGGCAAGGTCCCATCAGTCACAGGCAGCAATGGTAAATGGAATTTTAACCCCCCCCCCGTTATACCAACGAAGCTCCTCAGACACAAGCGCCTGCAAACATGTGCAAAAGGGCCTGAATGATAGATGTTCATTGCAAAAGTCCCCAGAGCCACTGCAAATTAATATCAAGAGGAAGACATGTGTGAAGACTCTCGCTTCCTGTAGATGCTCCTCTGATATATGTCACTTTGTTTGGCAAACACGTCGCCAAGCTTCAGCTGAGCCTTTGTTTCAGTGTAGCACGCCTTTTAAGAAGGATCCACATGGTCTTCATCCTCACTCTTCTGTGTGTGTGTGTGTGTGTGTGTGTGTGTGTGTGTGTGTGTGTGTGTGTGTGTGTGTGTGTGTGTGTGTGTGTGTGTGTGTGTGTGTGTGTGTGTGTGTGTGTGTGTGTGTGTGTCGCACAACATGCTTCCATTTAGTTTTGAAATGAAGGAGGCTCAAAGGGGTAATTTCTGGCATCACACAAGCGTAACAGCAACAGAATTAATGAATATAAAGCATGTTCATGTTGTGATGGCCTTGTGCACATTTTTGATGGATTGAAATGATTGAAAACTGGAAATAACCTCTCATGTTCAAAAGAATATTATTAGGACACTTGATGTCCTGAGTTAGACTTGATGAAGCTACTCAATATTTTGTTGAATATGAGTAACACAGGGTTCTATTTATATACAATGACAACAATAAATCATGTATCACCTTTAAATAGTTTTATTTTAAAAGAAGACATGGTTTAAGCATTACAAATAACACAGATTTATATTTGTATTAATATTTGTATTTCCAAGGATACGAAACATAAGTTTGTATTACACCTTATGTTTTAGGAAAAAGACGGCTACAGAAGATAAGAAGCAAAATGTGGTTAAAGCATAACTTCTGTCGCCCCCATTAGGAATTCTGAGTAATAACAACAACTCTGTTGGCGCATCTACATGAGTCTTCGGCTCGGGCACTTCTTGGGATTTTTCTGAGCTTCTGCGCCAGTTTCAGGGGCCGCCACCAGTTTGTGAATGTTGCCATACTGAGGAATACAGAGAGGGTTTTGTAGAGCTCATAGGCTTAATCAACCTTGTGTCAACTCATTTGGCAATGGCTCGAATGTAACAAGAAATTGTTTAGTTACGCACCATAACTTTAACTTTGTGAGAGTCTTCTTTTCATGAACTAAACTCCCTCTCTGTCTGTCTGTCTGTCTGTCTTCTGTCTGTCTGTCTGTCTGTCTGTCTGTCTGTCTGTCTGTCTGTCTGTCTGTCTGTCTGTCTGTCTGTCTGTCTGTCTGTCTGTCTGTCTGTCTCTCCAGGGTTTTTTCCGGCGAAGCATCCAGAAGAACATGGTGTACACGTGTCACCGGGACAAGAACTGCATTATCAACAAGGTGACGAGGAACCGCTGTCAGTACTGCCGCCTGCAGAAGTGCTTCGGAGTGGGAATGTCCAAAGAGTGTGAGTTTCACGGCCAATTTCCACCAGTCTGCTCCTGATATGGAATTCAATTAAATGTTGTCAGGAAAAGGAGGAGAGGGGTTTACTATCCACTGACCTCTGCACTTTTCAAAGCGTTTCAGCCAGAATCCCAGACCAGACACACACTCCAATATCATTAATGCCAATTCAATAGCTGACTTTTTGTTTGAATGACATCCACTTTTGTTACTTACTTACTTTGGGGTGTATGAAAAGTGTTTTCTCTTACAATTTACAAACTCAGTGTTTCCCGCATTTATTTTTATTTCGCAAAATGAGCTTCTCTTGTTACTTAGTTGTCACACACTGAGAAAGAAAAAAAGCTTTTCACCCATTGCATTCTGTTTCACAGACAGTAAAACACCTATGTTCATATATGAATCTTGGATTGAACTCATTTTGATTAATTTGTATTCTGGTATTGAAAGGTATTGAAAGACCTTGCACACCTACACAGGGGGTTTCACTTGGTGCTTGTTAAGACAAATAGACCAAAGGCTTAAACCATTCAAATGGTATAAGGAGTTGGTTCATCAAGATAAGCAGTAAGTGGTGCTAATTCTCAGGTCAGGCTTGACATGATGTTAGAGGAGAGGGTGACATGTTGACATGTGGCAGTAGGAAAAGCTCTGGGTTAAATAATAAAGTGATGGCTTGATGCCATGTAGCTGCTTCAGTTTCAGGATCGTTGTCACCCTGGCAAGGCTTACTGTGGGACACTTGAGTAATACAGAGCCATTGTTCATTTTACTAGTAACACCTGTGCTTTTCCTATTGTAACCTAAACCCAATCCAAATTTAAATGTCTGCCGTGTTCATTTCACTTGAAGGCCTCCACGTATTCAGAAGTTGTTATTTTTCCCACTTCATGAAGACAGCAGTGTTTACAGTACACACTGAAAAGGGGGAGGGGGGGAGGTGGAAGTAGTGGATATAAAATGGATTGGATTTTTACCTTCATTTTTTTTATAAACTTATTATCAGGTTTCCGTTGTTTCGAATATTATAAATACATAAAAGCAAATTCCAGAATTAAGTTCGGAAACAGAGTATTGAGAACTGCCTTTGCCATAGCAATAAATTAATTACAAAGTTCCCACTTTTTTATTCTCAAACTATCGATTACAATTAATACACCTGTGTTCATACCGCACAGTGAGTGTTTACTGTGCTGTAATTTATCATATTATTGGCATACATGTTCTGCAATCTCCCAATAAATGACATGATTGAATAAAATATAGCAGGATATAAGGGCAAAGACAATGGTGTGGAGATGTGTCCATTGATATGAATGGAGAGCAGTGTATCTGTCAGATAAGATCTGATCCGGTTGACCGCCAATCTGGATAACCTCTATAATGGCTTAATTGTCTTTCAGTGTAATCTGGGGATGATCAGCCACCAGAGTTAGAGCTGCTATATATCTATAAATTCTTCTCACTCATGCAATATTCGAGATATGTATGCCTCTATGACTGAAATAACTGGCCACATAGGTAAATATGGTGGCCAGTATTTCAGCCAAAGACTTTTCGTAGAGTAGCATCCTTCACAAAGTTTAGAACATATGGGATCTAAGAAATCCCTGACAAGCAGATAAAAACCAAAAAGAACACAATCAAATATGTTGCTCTTGTCAATGATTAAGGAAACCCTGTGACTTGCTGGTGTCAATGCCTTCCTTAACCCCCCCCCCCCTCTTTGCTCCATAGGAACAGTTAAATTTCACAGGTTATTGGCATCTTTTGATTGCATCAGCATTCATAGCTCAGGTCCACTGCACGCTCCATTAGTCCTATAAAGGGGGCGGGGGGAACTATTCCTTTCTCTGCTTCTGATTCACACCTCAGCAGAGGAGTCATGGAAAAGATGACAGCTTGATATCCTCAGGCTAACCCCGCCCCCCACAAGGCCACTGATTTGTTTCTATTCTCATGGTTGGAGGTGGTGGGATGTTGTGCCCAGGTATACATAAGTATATGTAGGATTCATATTAACTGCCAATTTCGTACAGTATATATACAGCTACTGCTTTTTGAAATAGCCTACCATGTTACTGTTGGTCACACATAAAAATTATGATGACGTGGAAATACAGATAAGGGAGTAAAACATTTTTAATTCTATGTAGGCCATGACTATGCAAGTGACCATGGTAGTTTGCTCAGTGGTTCAAGATAGCTGGACCAATATGTTGACTAACAGGCATTCATTAATTCAAGGTGATTTTTTTCTTATTCAAGCACGATTGATCACAGGTGGGTATTTGTGGAGTTCCTGTTTTATTTGTCACGGTCACTGTACCGACTGTGCAGACGTTAGCTGTAGCTAGCAATATAGACGCTATCTTTGTGCTAGATTAGATTTTTCAAAACATACCAGGAACTGAATTTCTTTTTGAAAATTCTTTGTTCAAGTTGAAACATGAAATGACTCATGAATAGGTGTATTTTATTGATCGTAATAATAGTAATTTTCAAAGATTTTTTAAATGATCCTACATTTGCAGTCAATGTCAATAATGTGTTCCCAGGATATACTGTTCCCATTTGGTTCTGGTTAAATTAAATTCTACTAAACATTGTTAGGTATTATTGTCCCTATGGTTGGAGACATCCAATATGGCCACCACAGGTTATCAGAGTAAATGCATAGATTTGATGTGTAGCTACTTTATACTGAAAGGGTTAGGGTTGGGTGTGCCTTAGTCTGAGGCTTGAGCAGGATGATGGAACTTAACATCTGCTTTTGGACACCAGACTCGTGCTATCATGTGAACCTTTACTTGGAATGGAACACAAAGGGAGCATTGTTTTATGCGTGTGTATGTGTGTGTGTGTGTGTGTGTGTGTGTGTGTTGTGTGTGTGTGTGTGTGTGTGTGTGTGTGTGTGTGTGTGTGTGTGTGTGTGTGTGTGTGTGTGTGTGTGTGTGTGTGTGTGTGTGTGTGTGTGTGTGTGTGTGTGTGTGTGTGTGTGTGTGTGTGTGTGGGTGTGTGTGGACCAGCAGGTATGTGATTGGATGCGTCATCACACAAATTGTTGTCTTTGTATTTTGTTCAGTAGTGAGCGATCATGAGTTTCATAACCTTATGATACTGGTGTGATCCTTTGTTAATCTGGTGAATCTGCAGAGGAAGGAAGAAGACTGTTCAGACCTGAGGCCTGTTTCAGGTAGGCCTAGCTGGTTTTGAGGCAACCCAGAGTTTGTTCGCTCTGAGTTAGTGGAAACTCTGGGTTTTCCGTTTCAGGTAGCAGGTTCAGCGCAACCGAGGGTCAGTTACTGCGGCAACATACGCCGTGGGTCTAACCTGCTCGGGAGGTGGTTAGACCTACCCTGAGTTTGTTTTCACTTTACGCTGCAGCTCCGACTGAAGAAAGAGTGTCACTGTCACAACGCGTCCTGTACAGTTTGAAGCAAAATCACTCTATAGAAATCTCCATCGGGATGTTTTTATCATGTGCTGATGATTATACGTTTGATCGATCATTTATCTGATCAGTAGCCTTGTTCTCAGCCCTCGGTCCGTTCATATAGGCGGCCACCTTACACATCGTGACATGCTCTACATTCAGATTAATAAACCTATTTGTATTGTATGCTTTTTAATGTCTGTGCCACTGAACAGATTTACGTCAGGTGGATTCATGTAACGCTGCGGCTGCACGCGATCGTTACTGTTCACTTGTGCGATCCTAAAGTCACAGACGAGCCTCGTTAAATAGCCTAATATGAATATAAAAATTATATAATAATTTAAACTGTGATCACTTGAGGAAAATGGATCTGGTAATAAATAAATCGGGCTCTTCAATGGAAACTGTCACCTAATTGAAGTATTAGTGAAGCACAGTATTAGGCTATAGCTTGCCAACATATTATACAGCGAATATAAAACACTGTCAGCAATGCTGTGCCGCGCCAGCTTAATACTTTACTGCTGACATGCGTAACTTTTTAAAATAGACTATGGCTTCTCATACGGAAGCAAAATGATTCTCTTGACAAAAAATGTTTGCTCTGTTTTTTTCTGAATTGCAGAGGAGATTAGATCAGAGTTATTAGACAATATCCCCATTAATTCTTCTCCATACCATAAACCCATTCGTTAATAATTCTAGCCCTAGTGGGGGTTTTCTTTTCTTTTTTGAGAAGTGGAGAAGTGGGAGGATCAATCATTTGTTTCTTCTGTTTCCATGGTGAATCATGTTATCAGCGATCCATTGACGATGGCTTTTACGCACACGCTCCACCCAGAGTGAACACGCTCAGAGTTGATTGACCCAACGCTGATCCACTGTTCTGAAACCCAAAACCCAGAGTTGCTTGTCAACCCTGCGCTCTGAGTTGACCAACTCAGAGCGCATGATTCAACTCAGAGTATGTAAAACCAGCTACCTGAAACAGGCCTCTGCACTGTGTTTGTGTTGTAAGCTGAGTGTGTGTGTGTGTGTGTTTTGTTGCATTCACATGGAAAACTACTGCTACTGCTACTGCTACTATACAGTCGACCAATCAATGGACTCTGCAGTCATAGCATCCCACCCTTTTGGGACCCTTTGTGGGACTGCTTGGTACCCCAACCAAAGGGTTTTAAGAATAGGTGTGGCACGGTTCACTTATGTTGGTACCCTTTCCAACTTTTGACAGTGGATAGGCAAATGAATGGGTGCCGAGCCACACCAAACCGCAGTGGAAAAGAGCCAAATTTCAATATTTACAGTTAAATAAATTTCATGAGCAAACATATACAAAAGCATACTTAGGCTTCTTTTTAAAAGAAATGTTCATCTTTGGATTTAATGTTTGGGTAATATTTTTCAGCTTGTGTGTCCTGAAGAAACTAAACCTTGTTACATTGGAGTGCAGTATTGACTTAATGTGTTAAACTCACTTACTGAGTTAAGGAGTGACAGCCAGAGGCAAATGAGAGACTGTCTTCTACAGCTGTCTGACAAATATCGAGCACTGTTGACAGAGTGGTCCTAGTTAGATCAGGCCAGCTTGGGGCCGTCTCAATCGTGGAATTTTAAGCTGTGTTTCCACTGCAGGAACTAGTTCCCAGAACTAGGAACCTTTGCAAGAACTCTGCGTGTTTCCACCACAGGAACAAGGCTCTAAACGGTTCCTGGAACCTTTCTTACCCCAGAAAAAGATCCTGCTCGGGGGGAAGGAATTTACAAAGGTTCAGGAACCTTTGGGGCGGGGCTGTAGTGCTGAAGATGTCTGATTGGTTGAGTTGCCTGCTCACAGCGGTTTTAATCTCCACTCAGTGAGCGTCTCATTTCCTGGTTTGAATCTAATCCATTTGCGATCGTTTGCAATGTAATAAAAACATGAGTGTCCTCCGTACGATCGCCCGGGCCACACATCATGATCTGCTGCGCTTCTGTTTGTGTTTCTTTTCTTCTTTGGCGAACGTGTTTTAGATTATAGCAGCTGTTTGTACAGTCTATGGAGCAGCCGCACAGCGCGCTCCTAAACCATGCAACAGCTCAATAGTCTCGCCTTTTATTTTCTTCTTATTTTACTGTCAGATGGCCGCTGTTCTCCGCTAAGATATACAGAGGAATAATCTGTCTGCTGGTCGTGTTAACAGACCAGAGCAGCCACACAGCGCACCCCGCCAGCCCCACTATTCATCTCACCAGTCTCCTCGTTTTCTATACCAGACGATCGCGTGTCTCTTCTAAAATAGATAGAGAAATAATCGGTTGATTCTGATTCACTGATTCTGTCGAAGTTCAACATTTATTAAATGTAGCCTGTTATAAAATGACGTGCAGTGCAGATACTTTTACTCCTTCTCCATACGTCATCACACTGATAATTTCCTTTGGTCCAAATCAGTCAGTGAAGCGAACCAAAATGCAGGGGCATAAGCCACGTAAGAATGTTTTTGTCACTTGGTCAGATGTGTCTGGGCGGAGCAATAACGTAGTTCCTGAACTGCTTTATTATCGGTCAGAATTTCCAGGCGGGAAAACTACATAATTCAAATACAGGAATACTAGTCCACTCCCGTTCTCACCACAAACATACTGCACCAGAGTTGGTTTAGAAGTTTACCGAGATCTCCTCTTCAACAAGGCCTCGGCCCACTTGTTCGGTCCACTTTAGGTGCCCACCCGAGTACCATTAATGTGTTCTCATCTGCGCAAATAAACCTGCAGCAAAGGTGGAAATGAACACGTGTTTGTATTAACTGGACCAAACACAGCAGGTGTGAAAGCGCCGTAGTCTCACCATTTTGGATAAGCCTCTGAACCAGCAGTGATTATCATGAGATAATCTTACTTTACCACTTCTAACCACCCCCCGTTCCTGCTTCTAGGTCATATTTTCACAATGCACAGTTCCCATCTGATAACCCCCTCCCCCCCTATATGTCCCATCAGGACCATTAGCTTAAAGGGGACATATTATGAAAAACCAAACATTGCCGGTGCTTGGGCACACTTTGTAGGTTATTGGGGTCCCTACCAGCACACACAAGCTTATAAAAGACAACTATGTTAGTTTCTTCTGGGATGCTTATTTCGAAAAAGGGGGGATTTGAAGGTTTCTTCCAAAAAACACAGACTGATGACAAAATCGGTCGGTTTTCATTAACATAAATACTCCCACGGGAAAGCTCATCAGAAACTCGGCAGTTGATTGGCAAATCAATACGCCCGTTGGTAACCACACACACCTGGAACTGCACCTGCTTGCAACAACAGAGCAGAAGCAAGCTGCAGTGTTAGCTCATCCTCAATCACAAAACTGACAGCTGGGCGTGTGCCATGCCCATATAGGTAGGTATAGAGTAAATGAGCAGGGCGGTGCATGCACGCCCATGTAGATAGGAGGGGGGTAGATGTCAAAACCAAATTTTTTAGGGAGAGGCCAAAAAAGGCCTGAAAAGGCAATGAAGAAATGGGCATTGGTAGAAAACTAATGGGCTTTTTGTACAATAGACCATTAAAACCTTTTCTAGTAGACCTCGGAAATACACATTTAAACCCGAGTTTTTGCATAATATGTCCCCTTTAAGCTCAAAGGGGACATGTGGCTGTGAAAAATGATTATTGTTGCTAGAAACCCACCTGGTTAGTGTTAGGGAGCTGCCATGTTAAGTGCTAGATGGCAAGCGGCCGGGGGGCTGCACCACGTTGTGTGCTTACAGATAGATAGTGATAGTGTTTGTTTCCAGCTGCATCTGTTTGCTCTTAGAGACAACACTGTGTAGAGCTTGGCAGAGCGCAGATGGCTGGCCCAGCGGCTTCACACAACGGCTACCGTTTGTTTCACTACATCGCAACAACTTCCCCATACAGCAGCAAAAGAGAAATAAAGACGAGAACAAAAAAGGCCTAGGGTTGGACATTGCCCATTGACTGTGTTGGGAAAGCCCAGGGATTGGGAGTGTGACTATAGGCATGAGGCTGTGAAGAGTGTATTTAACAGCGTGTCTGAACTCCACTGAATGACCCTTCATCCTTTTTGGTATAACACTCTGGAGAGCACTTGAGAAACACTTGACACTCGCTCATTCACAGGGCTCCCCTCAAAGCCTGACAGAGTGGCTGGGTGGAGGTTTTCCTTTAGTAAATGCCAAACACACACACACACACACACAATTGTCAGCTTATAGTTATGGATTGAAATCAGATGGCGTGCCAGGGGTTGATCACATGTTTTTTTTATGTCAAGGAGCATATCAAAAAGCATATTTCAATAGAGTTAGTTATGCTGACCTATACCGTTCCCACCAGTGAAGGGGGAAAGTGGTACTGTACTGTATATGTGTGGTCATCATGATGTGCCTATATTTGGAACATTTAACCTTTTATATGAAGCATCATCGACATCTGGTCCAGAGTCAGATAATTACACCTTAAGCTGTATGATGTGTTATGTCCAATTATACACACTAAGCTATCATTTCAAAGCAACATTTATGTGTAATGGGACAATTTGACATCCATAACTTCAAAATCATTGAGAGTCAAAACAAAAGGCCTTTATAGACAATAAAAAACAAAGACAAAAAAGATGAACAGTATTTTAGAAACATGTCGAACTCATTTCAATAAAACACTATTCATATTTCAATAAAGGGGGCTACAAAGAGGGCTCTGGGACAAAACACATTGTTATCATGGTAAAACTGGACTCCTTGGACCATATTTCACAGACTCAAACTGCCCCCACCAATTAAGCCCTTCACCCTTTTCTAAATGCAGGGCCCAAGAGGTCATATATGGTAAATAGGAAACAGAGTTCATTTTGCCAAACCCACAAAAAGAGTGTTGATACTTCCGAGTGGAAGCCTTGAGTAGAGATCAAAGGCAGTACATTATGATGAGGGTATGCCTGCACTGTGTGGGTTCCCTCTGCCCCTTTTGTGGGTATTAAAAAGCCATATATTTTCATGGCCTCTTGTCCAATGTATCATTTGGATGTATCTGCTCATGCTTGCAGTAATTTGCTTTGGTAGTGCAGTGGTAATTGATTGCCCTGGGTGGGTGGGGAGGTGCTTTTGCCACGTCGCTGTCTGCCTAAATCACATCTTGTGGCTCTGCCCTGCCTCTGTGTGGACCACAACCCCCCTACCAGACACACTGTGACACCACACTATGACAAATGACATGCGCACACAGACACACACACACACATACACACACACACAGACACACACACACACACACACACACACACACACACACACACACACACATACACATATGTGAACAGCTTGTGTACCATCCCCCTGTCTATACCATTAAAATGCTCCATCCACCCTTCCATAAGGACAAAGTGTGTTGAGCAGATGATAGTATGGAACCTTTCACAAAAATAAAATTCAAAGTGCTTCACAAGAAACGGTTCAAAATAAAAAAATAAAACATACAAACAATAAAAGAAAAGACAAAATCCAAAATAGCATAAAACAAAGAAGAGGGAACTCCAGATGAAAAAAATCACAAGAGAACAATCAAAGGACATCTTAAGGTGACACAAAGGCCAATTAGAAGAAACATGTATCTACAGTTGCATTTTAAAAGCTTCTCCACAGACCACAGACCGTATGTCTGAAGGAAGAGGGTTCCATAGTGTTGTACCCAGTGTTTCAATGAGCGCGTGGAACAGCCAGTTGGCCCTGGTCAGAAGACCTTACAAAGAGAGGTTCATGGACCGCCTCCTTCAGATGGCACTTTACAGATGATAGTCTTTTCTGAACATTGTGATCAGGACAACAAGTTTTATTTTTGCTGAGCCATTTTTGGCCTCGACGGTTAGGCGATCTTCCATCACTGTGATATTTCTGTATATATAAGTATGTTGGAAAAGGTGGAAGTTGTGTTATGCTTCAATAGAACTAGTTTGTACAATGAGTTGTCTGACCTTGTTGGACGACATGAGTGTTTAAAGTGGTTCCAGGACAGCCATCACACAGAGGGAGAGAATGAATGGTTCACATGAAGATTTACTGACATAAATAGCTGTAAAGGGAATACAAAATACAGCTAAAGAGAAAAATTCAAGCCCTGCTCATTTTGTCATATTTAGGTTTGATAAAGGATTGTCAAACCTTCTGACCATCCAACACACACATTTGGTAAATAACTAATGCAGTGGCCATTTTGGATCATGATGCACGTTCATTTGCGTGGGTATACGTAGTAGCGGCCAACTCTAGCCCTTTTTTTGGTGGATTTTCACAGTTTTCTATTTCACATTTGACACTGTAATCCCTTGGGTCCTCAGCAACCAATTAGGAAGTAGATCGGATGAACAGTTTCCAAGAAACACAAGGACACATGGACACACAAATGTCACTTTTCTATTAGATAGTACCGACTCTATACTCTCCTTAGGTAGAGGGTGCTTTTCTGGTGGTCACTTTCCATAACAAGATAGTACCTATGATAGTACCATGTCTGTGAAGCTGGTTCTCATTGTGACTTTAGTGGCTAATGTTTTAGCGCCTACGCCTATGTTTGTTTGTATCTCAATCACATTTTAGTCTGCTCTAATGATGTGATTAACAGTGTCACATTCTGGGTTTGCTTTACTAACTGTCTTAATCCCTGCTGATGTAGTGGAACGGACTCCATACACATCCGCCCATATAGCGGTCATATAGGTCACAGATTGAGGTCAGAATGTATGGAGAGATTAATGTCAGGACATTAGTGCAGCCTCTCAGCAGTGACAGTAATCAGCACGACGATGTGTGGCTGACCAAAACATTCGGTGCAATTCTTGGAAAAAGAAGAAAATCATGGCTCTCATTTCATTTTGATGCATTCCATTGAGAAGGTCCTATGTGGTTGTAATGTGTCCGATATGTCAAAATTAAACCAATATACAGGGCATTGACTCTGGTGGTTGTGACTAGTTTGGCTCTGAAATGATGTTTATTTGTATACAGTATAAGAATATATTTTCAGAGATGTATGTATCAATTAATTTGGAAGACATTACTTTAGTATTAAGAGAATTGTAGATCAGTTGCTGAACACAGTTATGTGTGGTAGATTTGTGGTTTATATGGGTTAATGCCTGATTATGAGGATAATCACTACCATCAGTCAATATCATTACAGCTCTGACAGTCAATATTCTGAGTCTGTGCATTATGTTAGGGAAACGTATAGCGCTCAGATATTAACATTAGCATCAGTCACTGTAATAACTGTGCCACATATCTCTTCAAAGGTGCTACGAGGAACTTTGAAATATACTACGCCAAGAACTACAGCTGGCGTAGTAAAAACACTACCGCTTTTGTCCAAAGGGGGAAACTGCAGGGTCATGTGATAATTCTCCATGGGTTTGTGATAACAAACATACGTAAGACATCAATTATTGAAATAATTTAAAATGTTTATTTTACCAATATAATCAAATCCGGTTGAATAACTGCAACATTGTCACAGTTTGGTGCTGAATTAGTTTTTTTCCTTTAACTTCCCAGATGTACCACTAGTTAGTACAATTGAATTAAGGCTTTCACACAGCTTTTTCTAAAACACTCCACACAGTCACATATCATTACTGTATATTTGGACCAGGAATAAAAAGAAACCAACCCACACTCAGCCGGCCTCTTTTTTTGCCAATTCAACTATCTTAGTGCAATACAAGGTCAGGAGCGTGCCTCAGTGCTTAAATATAAAAGGCTTGTATTGGAAACTATACAGCAGAGGGGCGCATGAGACTGTTGTGTTGCCAGCCAAGGAAGGTCCATTGGGTGTCTGCTGAGCGCTGGCAATGCACTGAGCTATCTCTCTCTCTCTGTCCAGCTCCACTTCTTATTATATCTAAAAGGGGCGTGCACAGCTGATCAGAGAGCTGTGATGTTGGGATGATCATGCTGTGAGTTGAGCAGTAAACCTGTTTTGCTTTGTTTCCATATCCTGCTGTGAGCACACTTCAAAGAGCTGCAACTAATGAAGCAAAGGACTCTGTGGACTCTACACACTAAACAAGCACAACATACCTTTTTTTTTTCAAATGTTAAGCACAAGATGGTTTATTTCTTCACAGTTCTTTGTTGCAAGATACAAGGTTACATGAGTGACATATTTAGTTTTAATGGCCAAGGTATCAAAGGTTTGAATTGTCCCAGATCCAGTGTTGATCATTTTAAGGGATCTCTAACGAAGCAAACAAACTGAGACTGAGACTAAGTCCCAATAGCTCATTTTAACAGGTTTTATTTTATCTACAACAATGTATCAAATGTATCAGCATGTTTTGGATGTAATATCTTAATCTTTAACTTCTAACTCTAGATGTCAGATAAATGTGTTGAAGTAATAAATAGTTGTGTCTCCTCTGAAATGTATTGGGGTTGAAGAATATAGTAAAGTATAAAGAATGAATGGTAATCTAGTAAAAGTACATGAATATTCATAAAACCAAACCTACAGTCAATGTTATATAAGTAGTTAACACTTAGTTCATTTGCAGGACCTCTGAGGAATCACCCAACCCATACTAAGCACTTTTTCAGACACTTTAGTTTCATCCCTATTTGAGACTTGGCCACTGGCACTATAAGCTGACAGAGTCTGGTTGATCTGACGGAGCAGACTGCAGTTAGAAACTTATGCAAAAGGTCTTGACAACTTGCTGCATCTCTTCAAAAGTAACCGCAAAACTGCTTACTCTAGCAGCAAAGTTCTGTTGCTCCCTCAAGTTTTCTTTTGTTTTTCGCGTTTTAAATCCATCAACATCCATATTTGCTTTGATGATCGAGTGCTCCATTGTGGAGTCACTGTTGACTCCAATCCTCATCGTTTGTTCTCCTTTCAGCGGTTCGAAATGACCGGAATAAGAAGAAGAAGGAGAGCCCAAAGCCAGAGCTGGCAGAGAGCTACGAGCTGACAGCCGAGCTGGAGACCATCATAGAAAAGATCCGCAAGGCCCATCAAGAAACCTTCCCCTCCCTCTGCCAGCTTGGCAAATACACCACGGTGAGTTGCCTGTCCCTGCAAAAAGTGAAGTTACTTTATAATTCATTAATGGTTACATAGAAATCTGTCATTTTTGGTCAGCCATGGAACAGCGCCCCTGAAACAGTTTGGGGTTCAAGGACACAATGGTGCTCAAGGACACAATGGTAGAGATGGTGGGCACCTTAGATGTAATAGCAGTCACCAATAGTTTTAAAACTAGCACCCTCCTGTCTGCTGCCGGGGATTGGGCCAGAGACCTCATGATTTCTGGCCAGCTCCTCTTTCCTCTAGGCCATCCTAACACCCTGTTAAAAGAGACCTGTCTGAAAGTATATACGTCCATTGAGCAAGGTGGTCAACTTTGGTTGCACTTGTTATACTCATTCATTTCATCAACCTTTATCATACGGAGATCATTGGGGGTTGACCTTCATTTCCAATGATGGCTAGAATACCGAGCTACAAGGTTTCTTTGAATTCATGACCCTGTTTTACAGATGGCGCTGTATTGTATTTGATCTGGTCTTCCAAAGCATCCTGGAATGCAGAGCGCATAAGGATAATCAATCTCTTGTACTGTACTCTAAACCCTCTCTTATGCTGCTCAGGAGTACAGATGTACACCGCTAAAGCTTTGTCTTCCTCTTCTCTCAATAGCTATTGATTGGAAAGAAATGAAAACGCATGCATCATAACAGCACTGTGAAGCTAGCCTAACACATTATACAGTTCAACCGCCTCAGCTTAGACGGGTCATAGATGGTTTTTTTTCAAGCACTGGTCAATTTTGAGATTTTTGTCTACTTTGCTTCTTTTATACTAGTATAAATTAAAAGTCCAAAGTGTACATTTAAGTGTGCATTTTAATAAACGTTGTCTGTTTGCGTCTGAATATTTATCCTATACAACCAGCTTTAACGGCCACTGTATCAACATTAGTTTTTTTCAATACTCTGTACCAAAGATCTCAACTTTTAAAGACCTTACTTCAACTTACCTTTCCATAATCATTATTTCCACAATTCTGCAGGTTATAACAATAGTTATACACATGGTGTCAATTGACTGATTTACAATAGACGATGTTCTAAATAAATGCTGAATTAGTAAGATATTGTAACATTTGCATATTTATTCAAACATTTCTGAAAACAATCTTAACACATAAAACAATAGTTTCAGTGCAAATATTGACTGGCAAAGTTTCGTGATGATATCTAAAAGTAAAACATGTTTACCCGGTTCACCTGCAGTGTCCCATCTTTACTATATAGTATTTCAGAACTGGAACCCTAGGCCTCATCATGGAAATGCTTGTCAGCAAGCCGTCTGGTTGACAGCGGCTCCAGATTCTAGTTTTTTTTTTTTCTGAAAAGTGGAATAAATGCATTATCTGCTTCCGTGAACCAAAAAGTCCCATGGAAGCGCCGCGCTGATGTGCGACGGCGCTATAAGCCTTGGGTGTCAGGGTTTGTGAGGGCTTTATTTCCCCCTGTCATCTCCCGGCAGACGCCCCAAGGTTGAGAGTTTCTGTGCCCATCCCTGAACTTCCATAAAACCTTCAAACCGGGGCCCTGTGCTGTGCTAAAAACCCATGAAGGGCCAGCTAGCGAGGGCGGATGCTAATCCACGCGGGACCTTGGAGAAGGGATGTTAGGAGTTGGACACATCAGTCCTCTGCTTGTCTATAGTCTCAAAGCCTCTGAGCCTGTAGAGGACAGTGTGTTCCCTTCGTCTGAGTGACAGCAAGCCTCTCCTCACCCTTAGGGACAATTCTGCACTCTTCGTGACTCGGTCCAAATATTTGGAGGTCACACAAATGTGGAGGAAAAACATCCAGAGTGAGTTATTTGATGCTGCAACCCCTTGTTAGGGCTGAGTTTTGCGATGCGTTGACAGGGAGCCATGCATGACGGTTGTAGCTGAATAGCTGGCAGTGATAGTGGCGCTTTGATTGACAGGTAGGCATGGAAGCATTGTGCAGTGTCTAACGTGTTTGTTTTGAAGCTGACTTACATATAGATTACAGTCACGGTTGGGATTGACACTGGCACTCCATAAACAGCCGTCTGTGGGGAGTGTTTGAGAGCAGGGGGTGGGGGTGGGGAGTGTTTGAGAGCAGGGGGGGGGGGAAGGGTGTGTTTGATGATTTGATGGAGCTAGATTTGGAAAATCTCATGACACCTGTCAATCATGTAAAATATTGTGAGCACGAAAATAAGTAATTCAGCTGAGGTGCCATAATGTGCACGTTGCAGTGATGGAATCATTCAGTCATTGACAGGAGCCTCACTTGTTTTGAAAAGTGGTGGGGACACTTTTCAGATGAAATAAACAACTAGTAGTAGCAAAAAAGTCCTGCTATATTTTAGCAACACCTGTAGACAAAGGATTTACAATCTCATAGTACTCTCTCACATATTACTTTATTATTTACTTGACTTGACTTTTTCATTCACACATTTTTTTTAAACAAATTGTAAATTTAAAAAAATGGTAGCGACAAATAAACATTGAGCGCAGACGATGGGTATAGGATCTAGCATGGAGCAAAAATTGGCATTCAGCTATTAGCTCTACACTGTGTGCGGCTGCTGTCGTTTCAATGTACACTAAGCTTCCATCTCCATAACTCAGACTTTTTCCCTTTTCAATCCCAACACAAAGCTTCCTAATAAGTGTAAACCCCCCCCCCCTCCATCCCAACCCTTCTCCCATGAGACACTTCCATATTTTCACCAAATAAACAGTGTTGCATTGAGGGAAAGATCCACAGCTGAAAATAGAGGGGACATAATAGCAAGAAATCCATCTCCCTCCTTCTGATATAATGCATAGCCAGTGTTTTGCTGTTTGTCAGAGTGGCAGTCGGGGCCTCAGATAAAGCCTTAATCTGGATCACTGGGTAATTATGCCCTGCTCGCAGACTGTGAGAAGTTCCTCATTATTACAAGCGATTGGATCCTGATGCGCCTTTTGAGCCAAGTCCTCGGTCTAGAAAACACAAGAGGAGCTCCCCGCGCCCCTAGATTAGGTTAAAGCTCCAATTATGTGCGGAAATATTCAAATCCTAGTCTGCAGTGATTTAGTGAGTTCATTGCTGGGTGAGTGCAAAAGATAGCTGGCGCGAGTGAGAGGGGGGCTTAACTATAGGACAATGAATGACGCTTCATTGACAGTGATGGTGCTGAAGAATGAGCGTGCACTAGATTCAAAGACAAATTTAAACATTAGCCAATGGTGGGGGGCGTCCTTAGCTCAGTTGTTAGGGCGTCCCCCCCCCCGGGCCGGGCCCAGCAGCAGACCCGGGTTCGATTCCCACCCGCGGTCGATCTCTGCATGTCACTCCCCTCTCTGCCCCATTTCACCTCTGTCTCTCTGCACTATCAATAAAGCATAAAAATGCCCCCCAAAAAAAACAAAAAAAAAAACATTAGCCAATGGCATGCCATGGCAGGGGGCCCAGCATCTGTAAACATGGGCTGTTGCTGTACAGAAACACAGCAAGACCTGGTAGATATTAACTACATTTACAGTGTGTCTGCCGTATACACTATTGGTCACAGGTTTGCTTTATTGTTAATATATATATATTATACTGCCTTTTCCCCTTTCTGCATCTTCACACACAACACAAGTCTGCTGTTGTACTACACAGGGCTCATTCCACACTGCAAAAAGTTCCAAGTCTTACCAAGTTTATGTATATCATATTCTGGTCAAACGGGCAACATTATAGTGAGATACAGGGACTTGTAAGTTCAATATGCTTGAATTGAAAATGAGGATCAAAAGGCCAGGTTACTCTATCACAAAAGCTCTTCCTATCAATAGTAACCAATGCTCAATATGAGTATTTCCATCTGACTTCAACATATATCTCATCTTAAATGCTAAAATATTACTTAACAATCTTGTCTCAAGTAGGTGATTATCATACATTTAGAGCAGCGCCACTAATGTATTACTAGAAATAAATGTAATCACACTTAAAATTAAGAGAAGGACATGGACAAGTCGGGTGGAAGAATACTGCTTTTGAGCATTACTTTGAGCTTATTATGATACATAAAACTTCCTTAATAAAATATTCTTCAAAATGAGTTCCAGCTCATTGCAAGATCTCTTCATCTTGACAGGTTTAAATATTCTTAAATATATTCTTATTTCTAGAAAAACTTTACATAGTAAATTTTCACTTTTTTTAACCGATTACAAGTGTAATGCTTGTGTTTTGTTTGTTTTTTTCGCACGTTTTTAAGAGCCATTTTCCAGTGTGTTGGTCACAGGTGCCGGCTGTTTTTACTGCCTTTTCCCTCTTTCTGCATGTGTACACACTCGATGACTACTGATGGACTGCACAGGGCTCTCTCCACACTGCCAGCTTCTCTCTCCTAATGTCGCAACTTGTCTAATTTGTTTGGATAAATGTTCTCCAATGAGATTAGAATTCCCCGGCAACTTCCTTGTTTGGGTCTATTGAATTATAGGACTTGTGTAATTGACTGAGATTGCATGAGGGGGAGGGGGACGGGGGGGGGGGGTGGGTTGGGAGAAGAAGAAAAGAATCCAACTGCGAATTATCTCACCCTGCGTCCTGCTTAGCTCTCCCCCTTCCCTTCTACACCCAGAGGGAAAGAGCAAGATAAGTTGCTTTAATATCAGCCACCTCCAGCCTCCCGACATATGTGCACACACACACACACACACACACACACACACACACACACACACACACACACACACACACACACACACACACACACACACACACACACACACAACTCACGTCTCAGCACCTCCTCCTTCCCCATCAAATTGGACGTCAATCAGTGGAATGTGCGTCCGTAGTGCTGTTGTGTGTCGACCGCAGCTCGTTGTCTGTGATTTAAGCACGGCCTAATGTGCCTCTCACTTAACCCCAGATCATATTTAATGATCCCTGTCTCCTCTCTCTCTCCCTCTCTTCTCTCTCGATCTCTCTCTCTCTCTCTCTCTCTCTCTCTCTCTCTCTCTCTCTCCCCTCTCTCTCTCTCTCTCTCTCTCTCTCTCTCTGTGCTGTTATCTGTGTTCCTTTATCTATCTCTGTCTCTCTCTGTCTCTCTCTCTCTCTCTCTGTCTCCTCTCTCTCTCTCTCTCTGGCTGGGCCTATAGATTGTTTGCTAGTGACAGTGGCCAGCCGCGGTGGTGCTAACTGCCTGGCAGTAAGGTCCTCAGGGGGATTGATAGTGGTGTGAAGCAGTGGGGCCCTGCAGCTCTCTGCATTGGGCTGTCTTGTGTCAGGCTGGAAGGGTGCTACGCTCTGTTCCAAGCCATCTCCCACTGGAAGAGCTCCTGAGGCTGGGCTTAGACTGATCTTTGGAGTGTGCCAACATATTGAGTACATATTGGATTTTGCACTAACGGATGTCATATTCCTCTGTCAGATTTTTCTTCTCCCCCCACACACACACACGTCATTATCACCTCAACTGCTCCGGGCTGCTGGGCTGAATAACCCTTCCTACACCGCAGTCTGACCCTGTGTTCCAAATCACATACTTTTTCTTTTTACTACACTACATACTAAAGTACAGAAGAGTTTTAGGTCCACAGGAGTGAAAAAAATCAAATAAGGATTTTTTTTTTCATTAAGTCGAGAAATGTCAAGAATAAAGACAAATTCTATAAAATGCTATTGGAGTTAGTGGGGCAGTTATGTATTTTCAGCATTGATGTGCATGTATTGGGACATCTAAATATTTTTCTAGCATACTAAATAGGTAGGGAAGTATGGGGATTGGAACTCAGGGTGAGATTTTTTCTACAGAGATCATGTCCTTTTCTGGGAATTCTGATGACCCAAAACAAATAGGCAAGAGTCTTAAGGGTAGACACTGCAGGTGATTAGTACCAATTTGAACTTATAGATATCATCATTAAAATTTGCCAATTGATTACACACATTAAAGATACAGCGCATAACTTTTTCATTTAAATGAATGTCTGTTACATTCAAGCCATTGCCAAAAACAAGTTGACAGAAAGTTGATTAAGCCTATCAGCTCCACAAAACTCTCTCTGTGTTTCTCAGTATGCAAGCGTATTTTCCTCTATCAAATTATTATGTATCTGGTTGTCATGTACAAAACCTACTTTAAACAGCAGACAACTGAGAGCAAGGTATATTGTCATAAGTCAGATCTATCCAAAATAGAAATTAACAACATAATGGAAAGCTGAAACTTTGGGCATATTTGGGTAATATTATTGGCTAAAATATACAAAGATAGCATCTGTCTCCTGTCTGTCTGTCTGTCTGTCTGTCTGTCTGTCTGTCTGTCTGTCTGTCTGTCTTGTCTGTCTGTCTGTCTGTCTGTCTGTCTGTCTGTCTGTCTGTCTGTCTGTCTGTAAATCCAGTTTGAAAGGAGATGCTTTGATTTCTGCTCCTGACTTCATTCAAGTTGTGCGTGCTGAATACACATCCTAGATATCCAAGGAGTGTGTTCAGCAACACAAAGCATCCCATGCCAATGTCTCTTTGCAGTTGAGTTTATGATCTGAAAATAATAAATCCGTGCAACACTCAAATAAAGCTGCACAAAGGCTTTCTATCTTTCTCTCTTGAGGCTAGTCAATCACACTCCTATTCATAACGCAGACCTGGGCTTTTCTGATGCTGTCAAGACCACTTCCTCAATAGCTGTTTAATTATACGCTCCAGCCCTGTTTAATAATAACAGAACTATCTAAAAGCAGGAAAGCAGTGGACTTTTAAAGGAAGTACACACTAAAAAAGTATGTACAGTATACTACAAGAAAAACAGTATTTATAATTAAGCGACTATAAGTTGCACTAGTGCCTGGTCATGTCAAATTGTAAGTATCAGGACAGTGAACATAAGTAATTATCTGATTGTGTGTACACTATTAACTCCTATGAAATTAGGAGGTCATAGAAACTCCAGTGTCTCCATTACATTGTTTTGTCCACACCAGAGAATAGTGACTAGAAATAACGCTTCTTCGCTACGAGGCGTATGATTGCCAAACTCTGAAAGTACAGCGGTGGTAGGCAATACTTTAAAGAAGGTAAAACTCATAAAAAAGCTACAGTATATTGGGTTAAAAAATCGGAAGAACTTTGTAAGTCTTCAGAGCATTTACTGGAGATTTTTTGGACCGTCTGGCTCTGACTGCTGCTATTGAGGTGGTGTTCACACCAGCTTTGTTTAGAGCGGTATAAACAAACCCTGGAGTGTTTAAGCCCTTGGTGTGGTTCATTTGGGTTGGTTTGAACACAGTCCCAGACTCTGGTGGCACTAAACAACCAGATTACGGGTCAGAATCGCCCAAATAGGATGCTGTTTTCAACACTAAAAATCTTGGCCGGATTTAGTAGACATCCAGGTCTTTCTAACCATCCTAAATCTGGCCACAAGAATCGGAACATCCTAAATCTTTTGTCTACCATACTAAATAGTAGAAAGTATGCGATTCGGAATGCAGGGATTATTTACAACACAAGTTGGGATGGTGTAGGTGGAGGGCGGCAATAGTAGCGGAGATAGTTTGCAGCAGCTCGGTATAGTTTACAGAGTCTGCGTATAAACAAGTGGGATTTCCACACTGCGACTCTATTGTAGTTTTCTATATTTAACATTTGACCATAGCCTATAACGACCAGGTCTCCACAGCTATTTCTATTAAATATGTAACCGCCTTCTTACATTTAATAGATTGTGGCTGTTATAATATGCGCTCAACATTAAGACCAGCATGAAATACCCTATGGATGCTCCATTAGGTATGTAGGCTGTTGTCGAAATTGCAGGGGAAATTATCCATTTAACTTGTCTGACAGACAGCATTTCCGTACACGTAACTTTTTTCACAATTTATAGTCTGTTATAGTTTTCCCTTTTTGAACGTGAACTGAATCATCTGTCAAATGAAACAATGTATCCAACTCACATCTTGTGTGCACCAAGGAAGTGGACTATGTAGTGTGAACACGACGGAAGAGGTTTTTTTCCCAAACCTGACCAGACTAAACCTCTGGGAAAAAGGAGATCATTTGCACATTTTAGTAGATCATTGAATGCCTGCATGAGAAATCAGCCTCGTTCCCCCAAGTTAAAAACATTTTATTGATTAAAAGGATTAAATTATTTCTGGATTCTTTGAAAAAAAAAAAGAATCCCCAGAATATTAGATCATTAGAAAACATCATTAGCTCCAGCCCCAGTCCACAGGAACAAAGGCGTTCTTAGGCTTTCTATTAGACCAACTGCTGGTAATGATGCAGCTGAGAAATAAAGGAGAAGCATCTCTATGGTAGATAAAGCATGGTCCAGCCTCACTAGACTTTAATGGTAGAATATAGTGCTGCCTGAGACAGACAATGGACTTAGTTCTAATTAAGTTCATTTTAATTACAGCCAAGAATTCCACCAAATATGCTGTCTTTATCTATAGGACATTACAGTTTTAGCCATCTATTGTATTAATATTATAATATATAATAATCATATCCGGACACAACCTGGATATAATAGTATTATTAATATTATTAATATTATATAATATTAGCTGAAATAGAGGAAAAATACAGTGATATTGTTCAAAAGAAGTCCAGTGGAAAAATGTAAGAAACTTGATCAGAAGATCAGACAAAGACCTGAACCCACCTTTAAGGACAGACTCTCCTAAAGACCCGGGGTTGTTTCTTTATGATTGCATTCTCAAAGAAGAAAAGTTGGTGCTTGCTATGGACCAACCCAAATCATTTGTTCTCCTAATATGTCAAGACCATAGATAGTAAATAATATGGATGTAGCATCCGGGCTGACCTCAGTTATTCACACGCATCCAATAATCCTGGTTTGTGCGCATCGCCATTTTGTGAGACTTTTACTCTGCCTCACGTGGGGGAGGGAGATAGCTGACGTATACCTCCGAGGCAAAGTGAGGGACAACGGGCGGAGAGCTGTCACTCAAGAGATCGCGCCAATACATTTTAGCCTCCAAAAGAATAAAAACTAGCCTGGTCCAAAAAATCCCCCCCCCCCCCTCAGTGTTGTCATGGAGATATGACCTAAACATACAGACTAAAAGGATTTTGTGGACCAGGCTGTAAATGGGTTTAATAAGACTTTGAAAACGGCTTGTCTAACAAGTGAGTCAAAGAAAAATTGCTCAGTCTTGCTACCACCCCCAGTGGCCCTTCCCCTCTACTACAGTTTTGGTCACTTCCTTATTGGATGCTGGTAAAAATGGCTGAGGTTGGGGCTTGGTCAAGACCAGCATGACCCGGTCCATGGCTGCTTAACTCAGAAGGTCTTCCTATCCGGACTGGACAGGTCAACCGACCTGAACAGCTTTGTATAACATTGCAATCCCACATGCTCATTAATAACACATTTCCAAATGTTCCTCCTTTCATTAAGTTGTTTCATGGAGGTAGAAGTTGGTAATAAGTGTGTGTGTGTGTGGGTGGGTGGGGGGGGGGGTGGTTATCACTTTATGACATCATAAGGGGAGAAAAACCCTGACTGGGATTTTTGAACACATGTTTTCAGAAAGTGGAGGGTTGTTTTTTTCTCATACTTTGGAAGTCTCTTGTCAAACTGGAGACCCATATTCATGTTGAAAAAACATGAACAAGTGCATTTTGCACATCTTTTTCTTATCCAAGGCCATGAATTAAGAAAATTATGCATCAATCTGGCCTGAGCTTACACGTCCCATTACCTCCCTTTGGGGTTGGCTTCTCTACCTTCGCACAATGCCTCTTGCTCTCACAAACCTCACTTTCATGTCATATATCCTCTCTTCCCTCTCTCTCTCTCTCTGCTGTCTCACAACACTTTTACTTCCTCTTTCTCCTCTTTCCCTTACGTTGCGATCTGTGGCTATGTCTCCATTGCTCCCTGGTTTGCACCCATCAACCCATCATCACTCCCTCCAGTGTGTGTGCAGGTCCTACAGCATATCTGTATTAATGGCCCCTCTGGCTTCAAACCACACTGTGCTACCTGTCACTGTCTCTGTTTGTGCATGCCATCATGGCCCAAGCATCCCTCTGCCCCTGTTAGGCTCATTATCTCAGGGCCGGGCCACATATAGGCTCAGCTCCATGCCAGTGTTTTTTGAGGGTTGCTGAGGTGTTATGGAGCTGCCTATTTACTGTAAGTGTGACACATATAGGGCAGAGTGAAGAGGGGAGCACCCAGGAGATCATTAGTAGCATTGTCTGTGCTAGATGCCGAAAAGGAACTACATCTTGGCTTTACCTTGTGGTGTGTGTGTGTGTGTGTGTGTGTATGTGTGGTCTGTGTGTGTGTGTGTGTGTGTGTGTGTGTGTGTGTGTGTGTGTGTGTGTGTGTGTGTGTGTGTTGTGTGTGTGCATCTGTGTGTGTGTGTGTGTGTACGTACGTCTGCGTGTGCGTGTGTTTCCATGTGTGTAAGCAGAACTCAAGTGCAGACCACCGCGTGAGGCT
Organism: Ammodytes dubius; assembly: GCA_026122265.1. NCBI lineage: Eukaryota > Metazoa > Chordata > Actinopteri > Uranoscopiformes > Ammodytidae > Ammodytes > Ammodytes dubius. Next base: position 2,437,095 of record CM047520.1, read on the forward strand.
GGACCTGGGCCTGTGGGACAAGTTCAGCGAGCTGGCCACCAAGTGCATTATCAAGATCGTGGAGTTTGCCAAACGAGTGCCTGGGTTCACGGGGCTGACCATCGCCGACCAGATCACCCTCCTGAAAGCTGCCTGCCTGGACATTCTGGTGGGTTGTTCAATTGGGGGTGCTTTTATTGTGGAGGAACACACTTCAAAGTCAAGTCAAAGTCTTTTGTTGTCAGTTGTGATATATGCAAGATATGTCTTGTCATCAGAATCTAAATGGCATTTATCTCTGGCCCACAGTGCAGTTGGAACTATAAAATAAAAATATAGAGTTAAATAAGATAAACAAGATACACATAAACAATATTTACAAAAGATAAATTCTAAATACTAAGTAGTACAAAGGAATATTCTGTGCAATTTAAAACAGTATATATAAAATACAATATAAAGTAAAAAGTTAAAATTGAAATGTGCAATGTGATGAAAAATATTTACAATGTGCAATATGCAAAGGCATTTTGATGTGCAGGCTGAGTATTGAATAGATTAAGGGTTCTTGGTTCAGAGTTCTTAGTCCAGAGTTCTTGGGGGGAATGGGAGGGGGGGGTCGTTTAGAGAAAAATATCTCGTCCTTCTATATCGTTGACAAGAGGGAGCAGGAGGACCAACTCCCCCGGCCCTTTTTGTTGGGAGTTCCTAAGTGCCTTTTTTTTCTTTTTAATCTTTTTGGATTCAAACCAATGTATTTGAGGTGCACTCAGCTATTCTTATAAAAAATCAGTTATTGTCAAAATCAGTGAATATATCCTAACAACAAGCATTCACCAGAAGCGCTGACTCCACCTTTAAGTTAATGGCTTATTTATTTATTTAGTTGTTTCAAGACAATGCACATTAATGAACATGTACAGCAGTACACGTTGTTCCATTAGCAGGGTTCTCAACCCTCACGCAATGAGAGTGAGACACACGCATTTCAGGCAATTCACACGCTCCACGCCACACCTTGCATTTCTCACGCAAATTATAACTCTGCCAAACAATTTTTTTTATATAGCCTATAGCTTCGATAAATCCTGGCCTTCACCACCATCACCTAGTGTTGCCACCTTATATACTATCTATGGTTGCCACCCGTCCCGTTTTTCCCGAAATTGTTCTCTTTTTTCACCAGCTGTCCCGAGGAAAGAAAAATCTCTCCCGGGACACAATATGTCCCGTTTTCTGGGGAAAAACTCATTCGTTTTTTTGGGGAAAAACTAATTTGATTTCTTTCGTTCAGTAGTTAAGGCCGTTTCACACGGGCCGTGGCGTTTGTTGCGCCCACTAATGCATTCTGCGAGAGCCGAGCGGGCAGAGAGAAGGCGCAGCGTTTTGTCAGGCTACACGACAAGCGTGCAGGGGCGGTCCTAACGATCTCGGGGCCCGTTTCAAGACCCTGTGTGGGGCCCCCCACATTTTTTTTTTTTCTATGAATAATGCTTGTGCATGCTCCCCGCAAAAATAAAAAAGATTGTGGAAACTAGTTGGTTCATAGACGGATTATGAGATAATAGGCCCAGACTCTTAAAGCCCCCCCGCCCCCCTCCCTATCCAGTCAGTTACATTGACCTTTCCGCAAAGATACATACGTTTACTGGCATAAACATATTAAGGGAGTCAGTGTTTCCCACAGGATTTGGGATACTGTGGGAGATATCCTGTACCTTGTTGGGGAGTCCGGGGCATGCCCCCCTGGAAGAAAATTGGTACAGTTTTAAAGTAAAATGCATCAATCTGAAAAATCAATCTGGAAAATTTAGATTTAAATCAAATCTTGAGCTGCAGAAGGAACATTATTTTTCTTAAACAGGCAACACTCTTTACTCTGCAACTGTAAAAACATTTCAGAAGATTGGTCTGCAGACCCATGTTATATGATGGAGGGGCCCATTGCAACAGATACAGGGTGGAAAGCTACTTTTTATGAACAGTATATAATTTACATGTAGAAAGTTTATTCCTGTATGTGTGTGGGGGCCTTAGAGGCCCCTCATGAAGCCCATAAGACATAGCTAATAATGCTTTTGTTTTGCACTTGCTTTTCGATTTTTCACCTACTAGTTGAGGGGCCAAGTTGGTTTTAGTGCTCCCACATTCAAATGCGGACGCCGAAAGAGTCTTCTCCATGGTTGGTCTTCACCAGCACCAGAAACAGACTAGCCCTAGAAGGAACATTGTCCTCCATTATGATGGTCTAAATGGCTGGTGTGGAGCCACAGTGCTTCAAGTGGGAGCCAGAAAACCCCTATCCTGAAGGCCTCAAAATCTGCCACTCGATGCTACAACAGCGAGCATCAGTAATATCCAGTATCCATATTTGCTGAACTGAACTAAGAGTTTTACTGAAATAACTACCCCGAACAACTACCCTAGGCCTACACCCATCTCACTAGTCTGGCATTTGGTATTAATCCAGTTATACTTTCATCATAAAATTACTACAATAGGCTATATTTTAACTAAAACAAAGAAATTATATTGAACTGAACTTGTGTTAAAAACCATTATTATGCTTTAAATTAATAAATAAACACACAATAAAATTTCGCTCGCACACTTCGCGCGCTCGCATGGGAAATCCGCTTCTGTCTCACTCTAAACAATTTCCAAAAGTTGAGAACCCTGCATTAGGCAGGTTGATGTTACAATAAAAATGACAAAGATATACAATAGAAACATTTGCTATGTACAAATATGGAGAAACAGAAAGAAAGAAAAGTACAACAGGATCATTAATAGGATTAGTAGGTTAAACAAATACACAATTAATACACAACTAATAAGGTGCAGCATACATTTAGAGGTAGTAATGGGACTTTGATAGCCTACTTGCCAAAAGGTCACGTCAGAGTGGCATTTTAGCAGCTAATGTGACTTAAGGGCACAAATTAAGTGTTTTTGTTTTTACCATATGAGGCATCCTAGTAGCACATGGCCCTACCCTTTTACTCATCTAAAGGTATGCCCTGATGGGACACTCCCATGCTTTGTTTTGGCTCTAAGGTCACAATAGAGGTGTGGATTTGTTCATGTGGAGAAGGTGACATTTTTATTTCATTTTTTGCCTCTGCCCCACAGCGTTGAAGTCTTTATTGTTTTGCTTTTTTTTGTGCCAACATCAGCACAACAGTTTCTGACACGCTGCTGTCATCTTTAGCCAATCAAAATGTTGTTTTTTATAGACAACAAGCTGCAAACTGAGCATGTGCCACAAATAAGTATAGCATTGAATGCTGACCAAAATGAAAAGAAATGTCATTTAAACACTGAAAAAAGGCACTGTTGTTGAAAATGTTCAAAAGCCTTTTATTGATGCGGCGTATGCATTGCAAAAAGTATAAAATAGGTTGTTGTGTTGCTATTGGTTCACCCCTGCACCATAGGGCACCTTGTTGGGTACATTTTTTTCCACCCCCCCCCCCCCCTCCCACCAAAAATAAGTGCTCCTTTTCTCTGCCTTCCAACATGGAATGTGTTTAAAGATGACCGTCGCAGAAATTCTGCTTGGAATAATAATCCGTGTCTGTCCACCAAAAAGTGAAATAACCTCCGTCAATAGTCTCATAATGCATACCTGCAAACTCGTCGCTTTTCGGCGATTTTCGCCGTTTTGATTCAAAATATATGACCCACGTGAATCGTATAGATTCGAAGAGTTTTTGTTTTTGGGAGGGGGGGGGGGGGGTTGGGGTAGCGGCAGCTGCCAGAAAAGTCGAGAGGCACCTATTTGCAGACGCATGGGGAAAGTGGAGCTCCACCGGAAGTGGATTTCATTGGTCAGAATTGTAACCTACTCTGAATTTGTTTTCTTCTTTTTGTTTTACTGCCGGAGTTCACCTAGCGGTGAATAATAATACACGGTTTTCCACCGGTTATGGTGCTAGTACACAGTAAAATACGTCAGTTTGTTAAGGGTCCCAAGTGGCCAGGACGGTGGTAAAAAGTAGATGTTGAGGTAGAAGATGAATGAAGCAACGAAGCTTTGTGTACATCTTCTGAAATCCGTCTGTTTAATTCACAATCAGTGCAATCTCTGCTATCAACAAATGCACGTTGTTCAAGCAGCTGATCAAAGATAAACAAACCTTGCGATGTCCAGAATAATACTGCACGAGGGCTGAGAACTACGCTACTGATCAGACACATGATCGATTAAACGTAACATCATCAGGAAATTATAAAAATGGAGATTTCTATGGAGTGATTTTGCTTTAAACTGTACAGGGTCGCGTTGTTGCAGTGACACTCTTTCTTCAGTCGGAGCTGCAGCGTAAAGTGAAAACAAACTCAGAGTAGGTTACTATTCTGACCAATGAAATGAGTTTGGGGCGTGGCCCCATCTTGCTTCCGGTGTAGTGGAGGTCCGTTTTCTCCATGGGTCTGCAAATAGGTACTCTTGGAAAAGTCAGCCAGCGCTTCCCAGACTGGACTGTGTGGGCGAGTTACCGTAGTGTGAGACAAGGGAATATAGTCATCTTGGCAATAAAACATCTTTGATAGACGTCATGAGTAGCCTATTGTCCAATCAGCGTTAAGATCGGGCACCGTAAAGTATCACTACTGCTGCCGCTGTGTGTGTGTTCAGACTTTAGAATTGGCTAAAAGTCTCAATCAAAGCCTTTTTGATAATACAAAATAAAAAAATAGAGGCTTTGATTAAACACTGTCAATGCTTTAGAGGTGAATGTGACTTAGCCTACTCGGCTGAAAACAGAAAGTAACGGAGGGACGCAGCTCACTGTACAGTCCCTTTATTTAGTCGCGCTGTCAGTTTGCCGACATGGCTCTCTGTATTCTGTATATGTCCATGATTTAGACTCGATATATAGAAACAGATCGCGGAAGCCGTTACCGTAGACAACGTTAACGGGCAGGATATCCCCGACTGTGATTTCATCCATCAAACCACAGAGTTTTTTCTGAGCGGCGTCTCACTCGCTCACAGGCGAGGTCTCCCGAGTCCCGGTGATTTTAACCGTCACAGCGCTACTCGCTGCTTTGCTGGGGCGGAGGCTTTGTGTGAAGGTGATTTAACATCACGGTCGTAGACGAATGTTATAACTTTATGCTGCATATTTTGCACTGCACTGTTCTGACCCACACAACTGTTGACTCTTAAGTGAAGCTGACATTTTAATGAGCGCACATTGCAGAAATGAAGCGTCTGCAGTGCGCTCACAAATCAGAGCCGGGCCCGAGGCATAAGCAAATTTAGGGGTTGCTTAGGGCCCCCGACAGACAGGCCCCCCCATTTTTTTTATTTAAAAAAAAAAAAAAAAATTATGTGTTTTGATATTAACATCATATTATTATATCATACAAAAAAATTAATACAATGTTTTGGTCTAGATAGTTAATAGCCCAATAATTTAATCAGTTCATCTGGGAGGTAATCCAAGTTTAACTGATCACGTCACGTTCACGTCCATGCACAGTGTGTATTGAGTTTATTTAAAAACCTTTGGAAATGGGGCTCGGATGCCCATGCACTGTATAACCTATTTCAGCCTCGTCTGTGGAAAAAAAGATACAGTAGCTGGACAACAGAGTTCTTCTGCTTCGTTCCTCTCATTGCATTTAAATGTATTCATTACATTACAGAGAAATATGTCCCATAAAAGAAAAAGAGCACCAAGCCCAACCCAGAGGACTCTGCATAACATTTTATTTTAAATGAACATTTTAATGGAAAATCCAAGTGTCTTTCTTCAATAGCTTCTAATTCATCCGACCCAGTGTCTCCAAATTATTTGTTCACACAAAATTTCTCAGATTTAGCCTCTTAATTTTCCTCCCAAAGTGCACCAGATTCATGCATTTCACTTTAAAAAGTAAAAAAAAAATCTCCCGGGGGGGCATACCCCCGGACTCCCCTAGGAGGGTCAGGATCTCAGCTGGCTATTATTTTCACCCAGCTGGACATTGGAGGCAATAGTGGAAAACTCTGGTTGTGTGAATGATATTTAACATTAGTCAATCATTTGGACAGCGAAAAACACCCGACCCCCCGACCCCCCTAGAAGGGACGGGTGTTTGTCACCTTTTTCACCTCCTATGAGTTTGCAGGTCTGTAATGACATCTTCTCCTTCTCCCCTCATTGGAAAAACCCAGTATATAAGAATATGGAAATATATGATCCTATTTCCATGGTGTTCCACTGATTCGGCTTACATAAAGTTCCAGTCCCAGGCCTTTTTCATGAGCTGCAGTGTCCCGCTGTGAAACGGGGTTACTTCAAGTTCCTATGCTTCATCAGTGGAGTCTAAACTCTGTCAAATATTCAGCATTGAGATAAAAAGCTTCTCAGAAGTCTTCACAGCGACGCAGTGACATAACCGTTATATAAGCAGTCCTCCCCACCACATTGGGAGTCCTTTACTTGGGTGTATTCTGATACATATTTTCTCATTTCCCTGTGTGTATTAAATCGATTTGTTCATTTAGACCGTGTGCTGAGTCCATAGCGTCAGATCTACGGGTGGGGATTGGTGGGTTTAACCTCAAGCCCAGCCCCCATCAGACCAATCCTAAAGCCTTATTGGATGACCTATAACCAACGGGAGTCAGGCAGAGCCAATTCATTGATCATGATGGTCAATAGGATTCAGACTAGCTGTCTGTAGAAGAGTTTAGATCTCTCTCTCTCACACACACACACACACACAAGCACAGAAACATTATCTAACATTGTCTGTTTTTTACCATGAGGCAGACACTGTCTATGCGTTTGTTAATGATGCTGTTTGTTCTTTATGGAGGACAGATGTGGAAACGTCTGCACAGCCGTCCCTACTGAATGTTTGTTTGTGTTGTTTAGGAGTTAAGTGAAGCGATGCACTGTACTAATGGAGCTGCAGTAATGATGAGATGGAAAGAGGCAAACGGGGCCGTGTGTGTGTGTGTGTGTGTGTGTGTGTGTGTGTGTGTGTGTGTGTGTGTGTGTGTGTGTGTGTGTGTGTGTGTGTGTATAAGTTGATTGGCAGACATTGAGGAAGGAAGAGAAAGTGGGGGAAAATAAGCAATGACAGGCTCGTTAAAGGTATAGTCGAGGCAGGCTAATACTTGACCCATTGACTACCAGTATTTGTGATCAGCTAATAAACAATGAGCGACCCTTTGTCCATGTTTTCTTCAAAAGATTCACGCACAGTTAAAAGGAGTGAGGCGACAAGCTAAAACATATAAAATGTTGAACTATTCCTTTCTCTCTGAATAGTGTTTCTCTTAGAACTACAAGTATAAGTGGTTTTAGTGTTATTATATTATCAAGGATCTTTCCTGTGTGCCCCATGCTCTCAATGTGCTCCATTCTGAATACGACCATTATATATGTGGAGTTGTTGTTGAACTGAATACAAGCTGCTACATCATCCAGAGCACAGGAAAGCTTTAGAGAGCTGCTCTTGGGCTATTAACCATGGCAACAAGGGATGCCCGACCCAATATGTCCACACTGTAAAAGAAAATGGTTTGTTATTGTGCTCATTGTAATATGTATATTACAATGAGCACAATTATATATTATATAAGGATAGGAAGAAGACAGTATATTTCAGTTATTATAGAAGTTAAAGCGAATGGCTTTTTATGAATGGTTAATGATCTTTACTAATGGTTTAAGGTTATACAGGTATACAGCCATCAATAAGGACAACTTAAGGGCTGGGAGGTTTTTCAACATCCCTCTGAAATGAATTATAGCTTAGTGTGTGTGTGTGTGTGTGTGTGTGTGTGTGTGTGTGTGTGTGTGTGTGTGTGTGTGTGTGTGTGTGTGTGTGTGTGTGTGTGTGTGTTTATTACATAGGGCAGAGTGAGCGCAGCAGCTGGCCACTCATTTGCTAAGAGTTTGTGTGGAGAAGCAGCCAGCCTGCCAACAGCTGTCTGCTAATCCAAGCAGGAGTTTCTTTCCTTTGGTTCTCCTCTACCTCTTTACGAGGAGCAAAATGCCAAAACCTGTGTGTGTAACGTCAGCACATAAACCTAGGTCTGTGACTGACCCCTCAGCCCTGCTTTAACAGACAAGGAATTCAAGAGCTTTATTTGTCATATACAATCATATGAAAAAGTTTGGGAACCCCTCTCAGCCGGCATTATAATTGACTCTGCTTTCACAAAAAAAAATATAAAAGTGGTATGTCTTTAATTTACCAGGAACAGCTAAGTACTGGGATGTTTTCCAAACAAAGATTTTTTGAAAAGCAGTATTTGGTTGTATGAAATAAAATAAAATGTGAAAAACTGGCTGTGCAAAAATATGGGTACCCTTGTGGTTTTGATGATTTTAATGCCTGTAACAGCATGTAAAACTGATGACTTTAAACACAAAGTTAGTTGGATTATGTTGTTAAGCCTTGAACCTCATATAATTGTCTGTTTAATCATGAGAAAATGTATTTTAGGTGCCTAAATGCAAGTTGCACTTCTCTTTGACTTTCTGCTGAAGTGAGACAGAATGGGATCATCAAAACAGCTCCCAACTACAATTCAGTGCAATTTGCACCAAAACATCTGTATGGCCGGGTGATGAGAAGGAAGCCCTTTCTGCGCCCACGCCACAGATACAGTTGCATGGAGTATGCAAAAGCTCATTTAGACAAGCCAGCTTCATATTGGAAGAAAATGCTTTGGACTGATGAGACAAAAATTAAGTTATTTGGTCTTTATAAAAAGCAGATGTTTTGGTGCAAATTGCGCTGAATTGTTGAACGATGTACAGATACACAATCTGCAGCCAGATGTTCTTGTAGGCCTTTGGAGGTGATCTGTGGGTTGTGTGCAACCATTCTCACAATCCTCCACCTATGCCGCTCCTGTTTTTTTCTTGATCTGCCATGCCTGAGTTTAACTGCCACTATGCCTGTGTCCTTCCATTTCCTGACAACGTTCCCTACAGTCGAAATTGACAATTGAAACCTTTGGGGAAAGCTTCTTGTAGCCTTCCCCTAAACCATGACAATGAACAATCTTTGTTTTTAAGATCTTTTGGGAGCTGTTTTGATGATCCCATTCTGTCTTACTTCAGCAGAGAGTCAAAGAGAAGTGCAACTTGCATTTAGGCACCTAAAATACATTTTCTCATGATTAAACAGACAATTATATGAGGTTCAAGGCTTAACAACATAATCCAACCAACTTTGTGTTTAAAGTAATCAGTTTTACATGCTGTTACAGGCATTAAAATCAACAAAACCACAAGGGTACCCATATTTTTGCACAGCCAGTTTTTCACATTTTATTTTATTTCATACAAACAAATACTGCTTTTCAAAAAATCTTTGTTTGGAAAACATCCCAGTACTTAGCTGTTCCTGGTAAATTAAAGACATACCACTTTTATATTTTTTTTTGTGAAAGCAGAGTCAATTATAATGCCGGCTGAGAGGGGTTCCCAAACTTTTTCATATGATTGTATGTACAACAGTTACAGCAGCAGTCGCTGGCAATTCTTACTGTAAGTCCCAGGCTCCTCTCAACAATGCAATATGGAAGAATAAAATGTATGATAGAAAACACACAAGTGAAGGGAGCAACACCTGAGAGACAAATAAACACAAAGGTAGTGCAAGGTCAGAGCAGATAAAAAAGTGTAGAGATAAGGTGCACCATGTATATTGTTATACTACAGCCGCCACAAGCCCAATATTCAAAGTGTCGCTACTGCAACACAACGAAAAGAAGAAAAGGAAAGGCTAACTGTGAGCTGATGAGACTGAGGCCAAGTGTAGCTAGCTATGCTATATAGCGCTTTTCTCTGACTCAGAGCGCTTTACAAAACACAACAATAAACAAACAAAAAGAACATGTAGAGGTGATGGGGCTTGGGTTGGTGGGTGATCTAGGGGTAGGCAGAGGAGAAGAGATGGGTCTTGAGGTGGGATTGGAAGCTGGTGAGGGACTCAGAGTCACGGATATGTTGGGGGAGGCTGTTCCAGAGCCTGGGAGCTGCCCTGGAGAAAGCTCTGTCGCCGAGGCTGCTGAGTTTTGATGTGTGGGAGGAGAGGAGACTGGCTGAGGAGGACAGTGAGATATGGGGGGGCCAGATGGTGGAGGCCTTTGTAGATGAGGACCAGGAGTTTGTAATCGATCCGGTATGAAATGGGGAGCCAGTGGAGCTTTTTGAGGACTGGGGTGATGTGGTTCCACGAGTTGGTGTGAGTGAGGAGACGGGCAGCTGCATTCTGGACCAGTTGGACTCTGTTGATGGAGGTGGTGCTGATGCCGGCGAGGAGTGAATTACAATAGTCAAGGCAGGAGGAGATGAAGGCACGGATGAGTCTTTCAGCAGCATGGGGTGTGAGGGAGGATCTAATCTTTGCAATATTACGGAGGTGATAGAAGGAGGTTTTGATGGTGTGGCGGATGTGGGGTTCAAGGGAGAGGGTGGGATCAAAAATTATGCCAAGTTTGCGGGCCTGGGGGGAGGGGGAGACCCTGTTGCCGTCAATAGTGGGGGGGGGGGGGGTTGTGAGTTTGCTGAGGGTGGATTTGGAGCCGATGAGGAGGAGTTCAGTTTAGTTACTGCTGAGTTTGAGAAAGTTATTTTTCATCCAGAGTGTAAGGGGCCACTCACACTAGGGCCGCGGCCCCGTGCCCGAGCTCATTTGCATACTAAGGTCTAGAACGTTTGGCTAGTGTGACCACGCCATCCGTATTCCAGCACGGAACAGCCCCTTGGCCACGGCACACTTGGGAGAGGTGTGCCGTGGCCAAAGTACAGATGCTAATGAGATGACATGCGCACAAGCAAGCGCACAGGCGGCGTTCCTGACGTGAATTTATTAAGGATGCATAGCCCGTTAACGTCGCTGCCTTACTAGTCGGCACCAGAATTGCCCACCACTTGGACTTGTAGCTACATAAAATGTGTGAGAATTAACGTGTGTGTAGGCCTAGGTGTGGGCTAATAAAAGGGAGAGAGCTAAATAGGTGAGCGCAGAAAGCAAAGAAAAAAGGTTTTCGTGTGTACTCACGTTTGTCAGATGTTTTTTTTTCTCTTTTTCCTCCTGTCAGCTGGTGTAATGCTGCCTTTACGCATAGCGGTTGAGACAAATCCAAAACAACACACAACGGGACTCCGCGGCCCGGTGATAAGGAAACAGTAGCATACACTAAGGTTTAACAATAAAACTTTATAAAGACACTTAAAAAAACGATGTTGCTCTAATGTGGAAGTGGAATACAGTATATGATGCAAATTTGGCCGGATGAAAATATTCACAAACAGTCGTATAGCCTACAAGTAGACTACGCTCCAAATCCTAAACGCGCACGGTGACGTAGGCAAGGTGTAATCGTGCCCAGGCACGAGCAGTGCTGAATCTTCCTGCAGCACGGAACAGGCAAACTTGACGTGAAGACAGGCAGGATTCAATGTGGGAGATGGGGGGGTTTTGGGGGGGTTTGGTGCTGAGGTAAATCTGGGTGTCGTCAGCATAACAATGGAAGTCCATGGAGAAATGGCAAAGTAACTGACCAAGGGGGAGGAGGTAAATGATGAAGAGGAGGGGGCCGAGTACAGAACCTTGGGGAACGCCTTGTGTGACGGTGACTGTGGCAGATGGTTGTGGAGGGAGATGAAGATCTGTCGGAGAGATATATGAAGCCAGCTGAGTGCAGTACCTTCGATACGAGGTTGCTGAGTCTGGTGAGCAGGATGGTGTGGTTTACAGTATCGAAGGCTGCGCTCAGGTCAAGGAGGATGAGGAAGTTGAGGGAACCAGCATCGGCCGAGGTGAGCAGGTCATTGAAGACTTTGAGGAGAGCGGTTTCTGTGCTGTGGAGGGGGCGGAAGCCAGATTGGAGGGATTCAAAGAGGTGATATCACACCTCGAGTCCTAGATGCCTGTTTTGATTCTGCAATTCAACTTATTTACCGTTTGTGTCAAAAATAGAAGCATGACAGATGTTTACTGGGATGACTATAGTTTCTAGTGTCTAGTGGCTAGTGGACCTAAGTACTGCTAGTAAGGAATGAATGGATGCCTGCTGCTTGGAAGTTTGGAAAACACATTCAGAAAACCCGAAAGACTGCGGTTTATTTTTCTACAATGGTCAGTTATGTAATGTGTACCGTGTCAATATATTGGCTATATGTGCTAATACACACCTGTCCTTCGAACTGCAGTTTAAAGACCTAATTCACCGGTGGAAATATGAAGGTGTATTGAACTCTGAGATCCTATGTAGTATAAATGTGCAAACATTTTAGAAATGGTCTCATCCTAGCCTGAGAAAAGGCATAAAGAGTGTTTTATGGTCTCACTGTCTAACCTTACATTTTCCCATGCGTTACATCATGGTAAAATGTGGGGTTAGGATTAAAAGGACTGCTGGGCCAAGGGAAGACTGACAGAAGAAAACCTCATTCATTATATAATAATAGTGATTTTATAATGATAGAACGCAGGTTCCGTATGGGGCAAGTATTCCTTGAACTTTCACTGTTTTCAATGCAAACTGGATTTTGTGCCATTTCCTAATGAAGCGCCACTTGGAAAGGGATTTATTTGATGCCTTTATAAAGGGTGTCTTTTTAGAAAAAAAGAAATAATCCATATAGCCTGTTGTATACATGAGTAAAGGGCATTGAAAATTAGAGAGCTAGCAGTTACAGGATATATAGGATACTCAGCATATCTGCTAAATGCAATCCGATGATTTATTTATTTATGTATATTCATGTGAGATGTTAATGCAAAGTATAGCTATATCATATCCGGACACAACCTGGGGCCTATTGCATAAAAGTGGAATAAAGACATCCAGGATGATTGATAAAGCCAGCCTTGACAAAGTCTAGCCTGGGCACTTCGGATTAGTCAGTTGCATAAACGCCAATCCAGGATGTAAAGGAGCCGCTTTGTCAAGCCAGGTGTAAGTCATTCTGTTAAGTGCCAGCCCACAGCTTTCAGAAGTAGACCCAGAGATCGAACACAGATTTACTGATGTAAAAATGTAAAAGACGGCCCATTTTCCACAATGCCTTGCTAGTTTAAACCGTAAGTCAGGGGGCAGTTCATTTTATACAGGGGATGTCATCTCTGCCAACTAATCTTGATGTCCCTGCATTGTTTTATGATAAAATGGTTGACATTGAGCAGTCTGCAGGTACATTTAAAAAATAGAATATCATGGAAAGTCCATTCAAAAAGTGAAACTTTCATTACACAAAGTGAAATATGTCAGGCCTTCTTTTTGGATGGTAAATGGACTTGACTTATATAGCGCTTTTCTAGCCGATTTTCTCAGCCCCAAAGCGCTTTACATATCTTACCACATTCACCCATTCATACACACACTCATACACCGATGGCAGTAGCTGCCATGCAAGGCGCTCTCTGAACCATCGGGAGCAATTTGGGGTTCAGTGTCTTGCCCAGGGACACTTCGACATGTGGCGGGTAGGCGGGGAATCGAACCTCCGACCCTGCACTCCAGAGGCAATCTTCCTACCCACTTCGCCACTGCCGCCCTGGATGATTGATTGATCATGGAATAAAAAATCCAGTATCTCAAAATATTAGAATATTGCATACAACCAATCAGAAATGTCGACCTTCTGAAAAGTATGTTTATTCTAAATTCATTTCACTTAATGTGTAATGAATCTAGAACATATTTAAGTTTCACTTTTTGAATTAAATTACAGAAAAAAGGAAACTTTCATAGATATTTAATTTTGTTTTAGATGCACCTCGATATAGTTATAAGTACAAAGTGAATTTATTTGACCCACATTTGCAACGTCATCTACCATCGATAATCAATTGTATAAATATAGCCTGCAATATGAACAGACTATCACATAATTTATATAATTTCATCTTAATGTAATTATAATTAAGTTAATTATAAATGGTTCAGGTTAAATAATAAAAAAGAAGAACTATTTAACTAAATGACAATGCAGTCTTTTATATGGTACTTTAAAACAGGTTATTGAAACTTAAGCATTACACAGAAGATCATGGAATAACTGTTAAACACCTTCAGCTGACAGCTGACTGAGCCAGTCAGGCAACAGAATAAGTTTATCCTTTACGTTTAGCCTGGTCGGGACCAGGCTAAACGTAAAGGATGAATCTCCAGGGTAACTTATGTCCCTCCGCTTTTATGCAACCGGATCATGGCTAACGCAAGCCAGGATAACCGAAAAATCCTAGGTTAATCCCTTATCCTAGTTTTATGCAATAGGCCCCTGGATGAATGCTGATAAAGGGAGTTGGTCTACTGTATATGCTCTATGCTCTGTGTGTGTGTGTGTGTGTGTGTATGTGTGTGTGTGTGTGTGGGTGTGTGTGTGTGTGTGTGTGTGTGTGTGTGTGTGTGTGTGTGTGTGTGTGTGTGTGGTGTGTGTGTGGACCAGCAGTGTGTTAGTTTTGAACTGGTCCAGTGTTAGCTGCAGTTCCACATTAAAGGATGGACTGTGAAGTTTGTCTGACTTGTCAGTTGTGACAGAGCAGTGAAGTGAAGTGAAGTCCCAGGGACACAGAGGTGAGGAGTTGAAGGCCCGGGCTGTGATGACTTTCTCTGGCTCTCGCTCAGCCATCAGCATCAGCTCACCAGCACACTGCTATGGTGAAGGGCGCAGATAGTGTGCACAAGGACTGGGTGAGGGAGAAGAGATCAAACACTCTGTGTGTGTGTGTGTGTGTGTGTGTGGTGTGTGTGTGTGTGTGTGTGTGTGTGTGTGTGTGTGTGTGTGTGTGTGTGTGTGTGTGTGTGTGTGTGTGTGTGTGTGTGTGTGTGTGTGTGTGTGTGTGTGTGTGTGTGTGTGTGTGTGTGTGTGTGGTTGTGTGGGTGCGTGTTGCGTGTGTCTAGGCCCTGGCCAGCCGGTACGAGTCACCGCCAGTAGCCATGTTTTATTCTGTTTCATGTTGCAGACACGCCTGCCACTCACTGTCAGAGCAAGCCCACTCAAATAGCTTCAAAGGGCTACTGTAGGCTTCACATCCACCGTCAGATGCTTCATTAGGTGTACACACACACGCACGCACGCACGCACACACACACACACATTCACACATTCACACATACACACACACACACACACACACACACACACACACACACACACACACACACACACACACACACACACAGACACACACATGCAGTGCAGCAGGAGACCCAGAGGTTATTCTCTTGGAGTGTGTGGAAGGTCATTGTTTGGGCTTGTGCTTGTTGTCTGTGCTGCTCCACATGGGGAACTTGTCAGACCCGGCTCAAACTTGTGATAAAGAGCCTGACTGTACAGTCTACTGGGATAAGCAGGGCATCATTAGACACAGTACAGCTAGAGTGATACGTCAGGTTAATACTGAGAGTGTGTAATCAATCTGCTACCAGTGGTTAGCACCTCACAAGAAGTATTTGAATCTTCCAAACGTGCACCTGAAACCCGGACCCCTCCCCTAAAGGACTGTTCAGACAAGACTGCGGGTCATTCCATCCTACTCTTCATGCTTTATATCTCCAGAGGTTTGACTTCAGTGATGAGTTGTGTTTTATCAAAAAAAATAAAAATTGGGCATTACAAGATACATTGTATATTGTCTGTCTGTCTCTTTACTCTAGATACTGTCTGAACACAACAAGCATTTAACAAACTAAAAAAGGATCCTGCACCTTTCAGAAATGATTTGAGTAATGGCTTCATTCAACGGTTCATCAAAACACTTACTAATGCTTTTAAGATCCTTTAATAAAGCAATCAACAGATTTTTTTTTGGGTTGCCAGGTTTTTTTTGCAAAAATCCGATATTTTTAAAGCTTTTTTCTGCACCGACTATGGGGTCCCAAATTTTTTGCGACAAAATGTTCCAACTTAATAAAATGTTCAAAACAAAACCTTACTGTATAAATCAATCTCTCTCAACTGCATTAGAAGTGTCCTGTGTGCACTCAATCCCTGCTGACTAACCCTCTCTCTCCCTCCCTCTCTCTCCTGGGTTAGATCCTGCGCATCTGTACGCGCTACACCCCCGACCAGGACACCATGACCTTCTCAGACGGCCTGACCCTCAACCGCACACAGATGCACAACGCAGGCTTCGGCCCGCTCACAGACCTGGTCTTCACCTTCGCCCACCAGCTGCTGCCCATTGAGATGGACGACACAGAGACAGGCCTCCTCAGCGCCATCTGCCTCATCTCCGGAGGTGTGTGTGTGTGTTGTGTGTGTGTGTGTGTGTGTGTGTGTGTTGTGTGTGTGTGTGTGTGTGTGTGTGTGTGTGTGTGTGTGTGTGTGTGTGTGTGTGTGTGTGTGTGTGTGTGTGTGTGTGTGTGTGTGTGTTGTTGTCTGTGTGTCTGTGTGTGGTCTATTGGGGGCAACACAGCAGGATGCAAAATGACAAGATAAGAAAATGACTCACAAGGGAATGAGCAATGTTTCCTTAGCAATACCTGAGACCCATTGTCAAGGGCATAACAGCACTCAGGGTTGGGGGAAAGTTTGAGCGTCCAGCACTTAAAGCTGCAGTTGAGAGTTTTTTCACTGTAATATTTGGCAAAACTGTCATAATAGCCATTCAGCTATATGTAGGTGAAGTGGTCTGAAAATATTTTTTCATCACTTTGCTCCCCCCTGCCTCTGTGTGCTGCCCCCAAAATTGCCACCGCTCATGTTAATTTTGACCAATCAGAGCAGGCTCAGATACTCCGTTCTTATTGGCTGTGGGACTGTCCGTTCACTTGGCAACGACGTTGATGCGTCAGTTGCGTGAGCGTTCACGACCCTAGCAGTCTGAAACTACTGTTTGGTCCTACTACGGCAAAATGTTCTTCACCAACGAACTATCTATACTATACTATCTATGCAACAAACCCTCAATTTACCATTCCCCGGATACCAACAACTAACACGGTGGGAGGACAGTGTGTACACAGAGACTGAGAAACACCGAGGAGGAAATGTAGTCGGGCGGCTGTTGCTGTATGAAGCCGCTCGTTAGAAGACGTGTGGAAAGTGAGCCAGGAGAATGGGCTTCCTTTGGCTGTGCTTTAGCTGATAAACCAAGTTAGCACCGGTCGGATAGCATTAGTTAACTCACCCGGTTGTGTGCAGCCACCACCTCCATATAATGAACCGAAACATAACTGCTAAGTCCGGGGAACTTTCACGAAAAAGTACAACGAAGCACCAGTGTTTATCTACGCCAGCCACGGTCCCGTCACAGCCAGGTAGGGTAATGTAGACTACTTGTCTTTATTTTGTAGCCTACTGCCGTGCACACAATGGTGCTGTAAATGTGTTTGGTATGGTGCTCCCTTGCTGTTTGTGTGAATCTGCAATGCTGTTTTAAGGCTATTTGTTCCGTTCAGTTGCTGTTAATTTGTCTTTTGGCACAATTGTTGGCCATGTTGTTGTTGTTTTTGTGCGGACATGATCGCTGTTGTGTCGGGTCGGCCAAGGTTGATTAGGGGAATAAATATATCGGGGATGGGGGGGAGACACTAGGTGCGTTGGGTGTGTGAGGGAATTTTGGGTATTTAGTTGTAATATTAATGGGAAAGATTGAGAGGTCATATATGCCTATCTTGTGTGTCTGTCTCTCAGACTCTAGGTCAGCCTTGTAGCCTGTTAGGAGACATTTAGGTCAGTTGGATAGATAAAGTCTCATCTCCTAAGACTCCAGAATGTTGTGGTTCACTGTGTTCAGCTCTGAACCAAAACATTGGTACACTTGGTGCCCGAGCCGGGAGGTGATAGAGATAGCGCAAGGTTAAAACACAGCTCTAAGCATGAGTTTGTCAGAATTGAAGTGCAAGTCACGAGAGTTGCAGTCCGGTTCTCCTTGGCCAAGTCTGTAATAAATATTGCTTCATAATTCATCCAAGTCTCCTGAAATATTCTTCCACCTGAGTTGACCTCCAACCTTACACGGAATTTACATCACAGGGTGCAACATGAACGCGCTTAGCTGTCGTTCGGAGGGAGGAGCTGCAGCAGGTAGAGCGTTACGAAAACAGCCGTTGAGATCCCAACGGCTCCCAACAGCTGAAATTCTCAACTGCAGCTTTAATTTGACTGAATTCTGGTTTGTTTTTATGCTACTTCGATTTATGGTGGGAATGTCTTTGTTTATGAAAAGGACTACACAAATAGCAGGTGACAATCCTAAATATAATTAAATATAAGGCAGTTAGGCTCTCCGGGTGTTAGTACTAACATACTAAGTCTTTCCGGCTTGTTTTTAAGAAGAAAATGTATCATAAATCAGTCAATTAACTAGCTTCGAAATAGTGCAATGAATGAGTATAAAAAGTTTAGTTGATGTATGTGCTTTAGAAGTTTAGATTTGTGGTTCTATTGAAAATAAATGTAATGTTGAGATAATGGCCAACATTACAAATACATTACATGAGAAATGAAGAGTACATAGGCAAACAGACAAAGTTTAAACATCTAAATGTACATGTCTGACCTTTGATTTATGGTAGAATAGAATGACAGAAGACATGTTATGGAAGCAAAATAAAAAAAATCTCAAAATGTGACTGCAACCATTGCTGTCACAGTTGCACTAGCCTTTACCGCAGGCAACGAGTCATGCCTGTTATTTTTAGGTGTTCTTTTTTAATAATTTGTATATTATCTGGTGATCTCTCAGACTGAGCTTGTAAAAAAAACTTTAGTAAACTATCAGACTTCTGCAGCTTCAGCAAAGTCAACATCCCTGTCTGTCTGTGCGCTGAATCCCATAACACTCCTTCACTCAGCAAGATGGATCTATCAAAGTAAAGGGCTTTTTGATGAGGCTGATTGAACGACATATTTAGCATGAATTCTGATCTGAAGACATAAACAGAGTTAAATAGTCCAGCTCTGTAATACATCCAGGCAGAATTAAATAAACTGATCCAACGCTCCAACATTTAAAGCATGTTCGACTGCTCTCCATCCAACAGAGTCAGCCCATATTGATTCCTCCAGGTTAAATATTGAGTGGAGCAGCTGAGATGCAGCCCAGGTTTTGGAATGAAAGTAAGCCAGCCAGTCCCCGGGAGTGTGAAACCAGGTCACGCACGGGTTGCTATCAGTGAGGCAGCGAGAGGAGTAGGAGTAGTGGAATCTGGTTGTGTTCCACCAACCGGAGGAATGACCATAGGCGAAGACAAGCGGGTTCAGGGGATATGTATAACCCCGTCAATATTTAACGGAGAGGTCAATTTGTCCCCGTCAAAATAATAACTCTGAATTAGATTAAGTCAAGTGTCTTAAATGAGACCTGTAAGAGCAGCATAATCCGTTATAGTAAAGATAAAGATGTACTTTCTTGTGATTTTGACGGACATGGCTTTTGGTAGATTAAGGTTGTGTTCACAGCAGTTTTGTTTAGTGAACCCTGTAGTGTCTAACCTCTTGGTGCAGTGTGTTTGGTTTGAACACAAAAAAACCTTCCAAAATATGTGTGATATGTTTGAAATGTGCCGACCGTTTTGAACAATCCAGGAGAATAAATATTTGAAAGCAATAATGAATGCCTGAGAGCCTCACTGCATTTTAGTCCATTATATTTGTTTCACTGAGTACCTTGATGTTGTCTTTTCCTTTACATAAATACATACATCTCCCCCATACATTGATGCAGCAAAGGCAGACTTTGGTGCATAGAAATTTACCAGAATGCAGGAAATAAAGAATTTGATCCTTTACATTGTCTGGGGGAGGACACCCCTACCACCATGTGGCCCTCAATGTTGAAACGAAAGCTACGCCAATGGACATGACTAACTATCTCATATCAGGTTACACAAAAATTAACAGACAAGTCTTTGTCCTCTCTCTCTCTTTCTCTCTCTCTCTCTCTCTGTCTGTCTCTCTCTCTCTCTCTCTCTCTCCTCTCCACACACACACACACACACACAGCTTCAGTTCTCATTATCCCTCTCCTTCTACCCGTCACATTCGTTGGTGCTTGAGCTCTATCACTGTGGGTCTTCATACAACAATATATATTTATATAACTGATCCTCAAAGTCTGGGCAAACATTACAGGCTCTTGCATAATCCACGGACAGTGCAATACACCTGTGATTGCAAATGTAATCTCACACCATAACAGCAGGTTCAGCAGTTGCTGATTTCAGAGCGCACACTGCCACCCTGTGGCCTGATGGTGTAGTCTGAGTGTTAAGATGAATAATAAACTTCATTTATTTAAGAACAGAAATGTAATCTTATTGAGTATTTCTGTTAAATTAGCTTATTCGAATGTATAAAATGATGCATGATACCTGTACAATATTTCATATTGACTTAATGGGGCAGATATGAAATGACAAAGTCTTGGGTTTGAATAACTCAGTGTTGAAAGTGACGATGTATTATTCGAACAACCTCAAAGGAGCTTGTCAGTTTATAACAACTTTGATTTGTGTAGCTCTGCCCATCACTTCTACCAGTGATGATTGGAGTTGTAAAGTTCCGGGAATTTTCAAAGTTGGAAACTTTCAACGAGAATTAACAGGAATGTTTCGGACTTAACGGGAATTTTCGGATTACACAGGAATTTACAAAATGTCAGTTTGTCCCTTAAAGGCCCTGGCAACCCATATGTACTAAATCCTTCTAAATGTTGTTTCAGTCCTGGGAAACGTTCTAGACAGTAAAAAACAGTTTTTCAACTAAGTTTTAGGATATTTCAGTTTTTTAAGAAGCTTATTGAGACACCCAACTTGATATCATATATTGATTTTTACTATTTTAGACCAGGTTTTGGCTTAAACAGTGATTTTAAATATAGTTGGGTAAAATCACTAGATAATAATGTTAGTAATGTTTGGGTTGGCTTTTAACTGAAAAATTACTTTTTTTGTGGTGCTTATGGATTTTTTTGAAGGAAGTCTACTTCAAGGCAGATGTTCAGTCACTCTTAAAGCTCTCCACTTGTAGATGATTTGCCTCACGGTGGACCGATGGAGCTCAAACTTGTTTTAAATTAATTTAAAGCTGTCCCCAGACAAATGTGCAGCATCACAACTGTATTCCTGAGATCCTCTGAGATTGTTTTTCCCTTTTGGCATGTCTGATCTGTATGGGTTCACTTTGGTGAGCCTAAACTGACCCGTTTTGATCTCTGTTTTATCTAGTGCCGCCCAATTTCTTCCCTAAAGATCTCTCACTACATTGGTCCATTTCATCACTCAATTTGGCCAATCTGATTGTGTTTACCTGCTCGATTTAAGCAATGAAACTCAGGGTTCACAAACTTTTGCACATACAACAGTTGTAATTAGTAATAATTAGTTTTATCTGTTTTAACAATTGATTTCTGGAAAAGAAAAATGTTGAAATGATAAACAAACATCTGTTATTTCATATAAAAAATACTGGTATTGATACAAATGAATCAATAATGTCTAAAATAAATAAAATTCCAAAAGGCTCAAGGGGTTAACAAACTTTCAAGCTGCACTGTATATGAGCCTCTAGCTATAGTCTGAATATGATAAAGCCCAGACATTTGTAGTGGTTTCCTACTTAGTTTGTTGTCTGGTTCCTTTGGTTGCTGGCTGCAGGTTGGATCCTGAAGGGAAACTCAACTGGCCTAGAGCAGCAGAGAGTTGTTTGAGACGCAGGCTGCTTGGAGAAGTCAGGCTGGAAGCTGGATCAGGGAGAGGCTGGTGGCCTGCTCCAGTGATCAGTTTGTAGAGAGAGAGCAGAGAGGCAAGGAGTTAGAGAGAGTATCAGCACCTCCGGAGGGTGGCTGGTAGAGAGAGTGATGCAAAAGCATCACTTTGTCATCGTTGAGCCTTACATCTGACTTGATTTTGTGTGTGTGTGTGTATCAGACCGCCAGGACCTGGAGGAGCCCTCCAAGGTGGACCAGCTCCAGGAGCCGCTGCTGGAAGCCCTAAAGATCTACGTGAGGAAGCGTCGGCCCAGCAAACCGCACATGTTCCCCAAAACCCTCATGAAGATCACAGACCTGCGCAGCATCAGTGCTAAAGGTATAGTAGTAGGTAGAGCCACCCACTCGCTGCTGGCATTTGGTGATCGCTAATAAGGGTTGCAGTAGTGTATTGTTGATGTTGATTGAGACATTTTCAGTTTACGATTAACTATTAGCTTTTAGTCTTAGCTTTTGCTTTGGTTTTCCTTCAAACCAAGCTCTCTTAAGCAAGAAAACTAACCACACACTATCTAACTAGGACCAACAGAGACAAGGTAAGCGAACAACCTACAACATCACAAAGGACCAACAACAGAACAACAACCTTGTGTGGAATCTCATTCTGAAGGCGTTAACAAAACACAAGCTTCACAAATATAATTGGTCACCAACAAACCAATCAGCTTCTAATTTGTTATCCAAAGGCTAGATTTAACCATTACCAAAACAGCTTTAGATCCCGGACGAGCCCCCATTTGTCACAAAACAGGCTCAAGGAACATGACAATGAGGGGGTGTTCACTTTTTCTTTTTTTTTACTTAAAACAAGCTTTAACAGCCTGAGGCCCAGATGAGCTTAATCAGTTAACTACCCTTCCTGGCCAGCCAATCTGTAGAGAGGAAAACCTCCAATATGGCCGTAACATTCTTAAAAATTAGGATCTATGGTTACACTAGCAACAAACTAGCTACCATGTCCACCAAGAACTTTATAAAGTTATTGATGTTAGATAAAGTGTTCACGGCAAGTTTTGGAATTGCTCTGGTGCATATGTTATAAACATATCTAGGTTGTTTTTAGGTCAGTGCAGGACTCTGACTAGACAGTCACCCCTTTCCCATCGATGCAAAATTGGGGCCGTTTCAGAGTCGGTTCCAGGCCAGAAAAACTGGTTCAGAGAGGCTACATTTTTGAGCTGGACTGGAACTGAGGACTGCTTTTAACAGGGGGCAGGGGAGGGATTATCCTGAGCAACCAGACCAATTTAAACCTCATGCCCGCCATATTTAAAAGCACAGCTACTACGAGACGTAGATATAACATAATTACTGAATGTAGCGATGAAATCGGCCAGCGAAAAATACCCTTGATAGGTCGTGTTGGATTAACAAAGCAAAACGAGAGGCAACATGCTAGCTATAGCGTTAGCTGGGAGAGTGGCGACGTACACAGACATTTTCAGTGACCATGCAGTGGAAAGATGAACCGGTTCTTAATAGGTTTCCAAGTTGAACCAGCTGCGAACCGGCTCTAGCAACGGCCCAGAGCTGGAACCTGGTTCCCGTTGGTGGAAAAAGGGGGAAATGAGTTTTGAACTTTGTGTTGCTAACTTTTAATGCACTTTGTGGACTGGCTCTCAGTGCTGAGCCTTTAACCCCACATTATCCTCAGTGTACTTTGGGTTCCTCAAAGGCCTTCCCCCTCCTTCAAAGACATGGGCCCCTTGACTTTGGAATGACCCTGATTGAAGAAGATATTGTAGGCACCCCTCTACTTTATTCCTTTAGCATTTTACTTTAAATCCCACCTTTTAAACTTTTCTTTTTGTAAAATAGCATATCTTATGTTCTTTAGTTGGTGTCTTCTAATGCAGCTTAATGTTGCTTTTTAAGTTTACTATATAAATGATATTACTGATGTTGTTAATATAGTGTTAATATAAAGGTTCCTGCAGCAGTTTGTATGCCTCCAAACCAGCAATCACCGAAGGCATCATGTTTTTTGGGGTTGTCTGTCCATACGTACGTACGACTGTACTTCCGTATTCACATCTCTCCGTCCTTGCCATTCTTGTGAGAGCAATATCTCAAGAACGGTCAAAGGTTACTACAACCTTACATATTGTCAGGGCGTAGTGACCAGTGCACCATAGTGTAGCTCCTTAGGAGTTGTACCTTAATTAAACCTGCCTCACTTGGCCTCACAAATGGATTCATCAAACATCATGAATTAAACCTCACACTCCATTTTGATTCTTTCTTGTTTGCCCTCATCATTGTTTTATAGGAGCAGAGCGGGTCATCTCTCTGAAGATGGAGATTCCAGGTTGCATGCCACCACTCATCCAGGAGATGCTGGAGAATTCAGAGGGCCCAGACGGCCAGAGCAGCGGCAGCAGCACTTCGGCCGAGGCGGGGGCCAGCCCCAGCAGTAAGAGCAGCAGTAAGAGCAACAGTAATAGCAGCAGTAAGAGCAGCAGTAAGGCCAGTGCTAAGGCCAGTGCTAAGGCCAGTGCTAAGGTCAGCGCTAAGGCCAGTGCTAAGGCCAGCAGTAAGGCCGGCCCCAAAGAGGACAAAGGCACTAATGTGGAATCCCCACAGTGTGAGGACACCGAGGAGGCTGCAGCCACACCGCCCAGAGACGAGCCCTAGGAAGCTCCCGAACTCTTTATGACAAACCTTTGCACAAAAAAAGGAACAGCCGGGCAAAGGCCGACCCCACATATCCCTTCTACCCTGACTCCTTTGCTTGGTATTATGTTATCTTTATATCCTCACCCTATTTTTCTCCTCCATTTCCCCTTAAATTCCCATCTAAAAAAAGAAAACATCAAAACGGAGGCCTCAAAGGATCAGTGATTTGTGTATAATTCAGAATCGAGCTCTTATTTGGCATGGCATCTCTTGGACAGGGTGGGGCATGGCCCCATGCAAACCGCCAGAGACCATACTCCTCAGGTCTCCTGTGTAAATTCTTATCTGCATGACGGGAGTTTGATAAGTGGTTTTAATCCTCTTCTCTGTCCTCATCTCTCCATCTCTCGTATTGTTGGCATACATTGTACATACCATTGTATGGTTAGAATCTCCTGTTTCTATGATGAATTTTGTGGTGCTTTTTTCATTGTCTTAAATATTATCTTTGAGGCGATACGTCAAGGTTTAAAGCTGGACTTAAGTCCCTCAAAAAAGTTATCTAGAATGTTATTGCATATAGACATTATGAAAGTCTAATATTTTATATTTGTTCCTATATTTAAAACCGTTTTTGTCTTTTCTAACATTATTGGTTCGTGGTCTGAATGAGTGTCCATCCACACCAACATAATGCAAATCTAATATCTCCGTATATGGGCAGCCCAGTCTGTTTCCTCAAAGGAGGGAAGCACAAAAGGCAGAAGCCTTTGATACACACTCACCAGATTGACTTTTTGTCACTTCAACCGGACAACGATTCAACACAAAATGTCGCACTTTACTATCATCATATGGTCGGTTAAGAGGTTTAACAAGTTTAACATGCCACAATTTGTTTCCCTTTAAAGAATCACTTTCCCTAAAGAAGCAAGCTTATGTTACGTATATTGGTCTCAACCCACACACTGATTCTGTGAGGCAGATCTGACTTTGCATCAGTCCTTTTGCTATTTATTAATATGATTTTTTTACCAACATGGTACATTGTTGGTTGGGAAAAAGTACAAAGAAAATTCTCATTGCTGGGGAAATGTATTATAGAAAACTAGGGGATACATATGTTGGCACATTATTAAATCTGAGATAAAAATAAATCCTTGTAAAGGACATCATGTATCCACATATTGTGTTTACACACTGGCATGTTAGCTTCCTTGTAGCGAGCACAGCCAGCCTCCCTCTCCTCTCACTGCTGTAAGCATTTCAGTTACACACAAAAATCACCAATCTAACATAAGCTTGCATTACCAATTAAAATGAGAAGAATTGTCGCTAAGCTAACTGTCCACATGCACAACTAAGCTAAGGTATGGAAGGTCAGAGTAGAACCAGAAAGTCCTCTAGTGATGGTCATCATTTTGCCTTTCACCTTGTTTTGTTATCAAAATAGGTTTGGATACTGACTTTTTTATAATGTTGCCGTGTTCCCAGATCTCAGAAAGGAAGTCAGTAAGTAGTTTATTAACGACAAGAACATGCTAGGCTTTGTGTTAGAGCTTCCAGTATAATTACAGCATTATAGCAGTTTTGACTTTTCCAAAAATTGCCAGAATGTCAGCCTAGTGAGTGTGTATCTAGCGCTAACAACATGTACTTACCAACCGGGCTCTCTGAACGCACATGGGCTTATATACGTATGGCCTTATGAAAAGAGCTCCACTACCTGCTTCTCTCTCCCTTTTCAGAAGTGTCTTGTTTGAACCAGTGAAACACATGGCGGGGGCAATGCAATCCTTTAAAACACACTGATAACCGGACCACGTGGGTCGGGTACGATTGTACACTAATGTAGAAAGCACATGGTGGGGGTGGGATCCTCAAATCCCTCCCCCAAACGCTTGCCTTTGCTCTTCAGACTTTGACAGTGTAAGACTTTTAATGATGCAGAAGGAGATTCCAGATGACCTTGTAACCCCTGATACATGCAGTGGAGCTAAAGCCGCTCTTAATCTCATTGGCAGGGAGGTAGGCAGGTGGTCTCGCCCCGAATTAAAAGATGATCCGAAAGCTGCTTTTCCCCCACAGCCAAGGTCACAAATGATACTCCACAATAAGGAGTCAACTCCATTATATCCTCTTATAGGACCCAGATCCCTCACTATACCCTCAAGTCCCCGATTACTTAACAATGGCTCTATTCACACTGAAAGCAGGTGGGTGTGCAGGAGACAAACTAACTGAAGCACTTAAAACATGTTGAACCTTTGAAACGTAGCTGAAGAACGTGAGGCTTAAAGTTCAGCTTTAAAGAAATGAAGCACAAAAGTTACAAGTCGTATTAGAAAATATTTATGTACAACTTGATTAGACAGACGTCCTGTGGGTGTCTGTCTTGATTTAAACATGACATATGTATAGGTTTCACACTAGTGAAGATTCATGAGCAGATATTTGTGCCAGCAGGTATTGAATTCAGTCAATCTGAATTTTTGTATTGCTTGGATATCAAAAAATTTGATGTGACAGCATGGTCATGTTCATGCGGGCATGTGCTGTTTTGCATTTTAATTACGAATTTCACAAATCTGAATTCATTCAAATGGAATTTAAAATTCTGCAAGCCCAATTTAGTCCATGCTTCAGATCCAGAAGAACGCTCCAGCACTTTTGACTTGATTTGAGCATGTCATTTTTTTAAATCTGAATAAAGGAAAAGTAGCATCCGTGACATCTACAAACACCTCCGGTAACAATTCCACAATACAATGTGTCTGATGAGCAGGAGGCAACAGTGACAAATCTGTGCAACTCAGCGGCCACTTTATTGCAAATAGGCGATGGTTAAAACATTTCCAATGACTTAATTTACTGCTACTTTAGACCAAACTCTTGAGTCAGATAGAATGAGCGAGTGATTTGGACAACATTGGACGATTGTGAGCCCTGGTACAACATCTCATCCAGAGTCCAGTCTTGGCCTCTGAAACAGCAGTTAAGATACTATTAGCTTTGATGACGTTGTCCTGTTTCATAAGTTCCGAATCTGAAATCAAAAACTGATTCCAAACCAAACTTTAATATGGCAACTTTTTTTGTTGGCACAAATATCTCCTCATACATTTCGTCCCAAGCTCCTCACAATGCTAGCAGAGACATAAACTGTAGCCTACATGAAACTGTTGCTCTGAGTAGCAACGTTTTTGCTTGTCAGCGCAACGTTTTTGATCCGACAAATTGGAAAGTGAAGGCAAAACCCTTAAGGGCAGTGACGGGTTCTGGGTCTCAGCAGCACATAATAAAAACTCATCTGCATTGCATCCCTGCTCGGAAATACATATCATATAAGGGCAATTGTTTGAGTTTTTTTTTCTTTCTTCGTTTTAATGTGTTTGAATGTGTAAAATGTCATGGAGTCTGTAAGAAGAATGATATGCAGTGTTAAAGAATGACTTACTTCTATCTCAATGTAACATAGGAAATTGCTCTGCGCTTAGGTCTCTCTCTCTGTCCTGCTCTCCTGGTGAGAGTTGAAGGGAGGATTCTTGGTAGGTTTTTTTTTTTTTTTTTTTTCTGAAGCCGAAGAATGTCCACATCCATCCCTGTAATGGTCAGGACAGCCTGACCAACCACAACAGGGTCTGTTTATCTGTTTCAACAACTTCACAATGCTGAACTTTCTCTCGTTGGTTTTCTGTTTGAATGTCGTACCGACGTAACTGTAATACTCTACTTATCTAGCTCACTGCAGAGGTGTTATATAAATGGCGTGTGCTTTTGCATTCCAATAGGCAGCTCTGTGGAAAAGTTGCTCTGTTATTTTGTCCTTGGGAACATCAACTTACATCAACTTATTGGTGTAAAAAAATATATATATTAAAAAACAAGGATGAACTGGAACTCTGTGGGCTGATCTGAGCATCCAGGCTCCAGACTCAACACAACACACAAACGGATATTTGTTTTGGACAATGAGGAAAGACACTTAATTGAAGAAATGGATGACCACGCCACCTCATCCCCCATAGCGTCGATATGTTCTCTCCCTGATCAACTCAAACAACAGAGCTGCCCCCCACCCCACACTCTCTCCTCAGCCAGGGAAGCCAATATGCTGTCAGCAATCAATCAAACCCAATCAATCGACAGCTATTTGGTTTACAGGACAAATAATGATCTAGGGTTGGACCATATGGGTTTCTGAAAACTGACTTTAAAAAAAAAGTCATTCAGCTGTAGTCAAGTTTGTTTTGCCAATAATCAGTCCTTTAAGACATCCAGCTCAGGGACTGTTTGGTTCATGAAGTTTAGCCCATGTCCTTCTTGTCTTTGTGTCTTAGGTTTACCAGAATGAGTATCAAGGCAACCACCCTCCACTGGGAATATCCTCAAGACTGACAGATCAATATTTTATATCAACAATGGATTAAATGATTATGTCAATTGATCACACAAACCCACAGATAATTATCACCCAACTCTGCAGTCCTGAGGAGTATTTTAAGTGCTTTGTTTTGGTTTTACATACCATACTAAACTGTGTTGGCTTAAAATTTAGCATTTTTTAGGGAGTTTGGGGGGAATTTTGATTTGAGCTTTTAAATGCCTCATAATTACTTAATAACAATTACTTGTAATTCCTGTATTATTCCAAGATGGTTACCTCCATTACTAGCCTCATAGACACACCATGTAGGTCTAATTAGATATGTTCTATTATCCTCCATATTACAGTGTCAAAAACTCACAATATCAACTTGGGCTGAAGGCCTACATGAACTAGCTTAGTATACTCATCTAATTTAAAGTATACAAATAAAAAAACAGAGAATTGCAGGTATAAAAACTTGAAGATTACCTCAGTATTGGTCCAACCCTAGATGAAAACACCTAAGCTAGGAGCCAGGAAACATGACTGTGAACCTTCACCATCAATCCTTAGCAGTAGCTCTGTTGTTGTCTGTCCTGAAGGTGTTCTTGGTCAACCTGTCCAGTCGCCTTTCTCTTTCCACCAGTTATCAGAGAACCGTAACCCCCGATCATATGCAGTGTTGTATAGAGCTGGTAATATGTGATATGATGGTCAAGAGGGTGTAAGGGGGCAGGGGTTTATGGCTGTGGACATATCCCTATAATAGGTCCACCTCAGGAGCTGCTCTGAGGGTTTTGAGCGCCCATCTCTGTCTTTCAGCTCTCCATTTTAAATATTGTCTTTGTACATTAACATATGCTTTTTATGTTCAAATACTGTTTAACTTTACCATGAACTGTCCTGGCAAAGTAATAAAATATATTTATTTTAAAATACTTGTGTGCATCCATGATATAACTATCAACACACCGCGGCAAAGAGCTTTGTTAGAGAGGGACATCTCACTCTTATGTCACATCTCAGTGACACAAGAGTGAATGTGGAGTGTTTATGGCAGGCATTTGTAACGACTCATTTGTTCTAAATTGCATTCAGACAGTGGCTCTGTACGTTGTTCAGGCCATGCGGTAGGGAAGCTGTTTTCAATGAGGAAGGCCTGGTGAACCCACTATATATCAACTCCTTAGCACCAATATGTGTTCACACATCATGGACAGGTGTTGAGAACTAGCATGTTTGCTAATACACTTAAACAATGCATCAGGTCCGCCAATGTAACTGTGATGTCCATATCAAATAACATCTAACTACCATTTACCAGTATGTTTGAAGTGGGGTTGTATGTGGTACTTAGGCATAGTTAGTGTGTTACCTTGTGGAGATGGTGATCAGTGCAGTCACTATAAGGAGTTTGGGGGAGATGTCGCTGTAACAGAAGTCAGCCTTGTACTGTTGCAAAGGGGGTCAAAAGAAAAACTTTTTCTCTCCACATATATTAATGCCAACCCTAAACCTAAATATCTGTTCACTTGTACGCTAAACTGAGATTTTTTTCCACAGCTATAGTTTGCTGCTGGACAGCCATTTATTTTGTCGTATCACTCCTCCAATCAGCTGCTGGACTCCGAGCTACTGTGGATTATTATCCCACAGACCCAAGAACACAGTGATACAAAAAAATAAACGGCTGTCTTTGGCTGCACACTAAAGCTGTGGAAATAAATCTCAGTTTGGTGTACAATTGAAGGGATATCTATGTTTTAGGTCAGCAGTTATTCATGTGGAGAACATTTCTCTTCTTTCTTCTGGCCCCCTCTGCAACAGTACAATGCTGTCTTCTGCTGCAGCAACGTCTCCCCCCAAACTCCTTATAGTGACTGCGCTCACAACCATCTCCATAAGGTAACAGTCTACTATGCCTGAGTAACTCATACAACCCCACTTCAAAAATACTGAACTATCCTTTTTAACATGGTGATTATAAATTCATGTTTAGTGTTTACTATTAGTTATGCTGGCCCTTAAAGTCAGTTATTGCAGATAATATCATAGATAATGTCTTGGCATTTTGTATGCTTTATTAGACAGCTTTGGAGGGAAAGAGATGAAATGGGTCAGAGAGGGGAATGACATGCAGAGAACGACCCGGGCTGGATTCTGACCCGGGTCTGCTGTGAAGAGGACTGAGTGTTAATATACACACAGCCTAGGCTCTGTAACTGGGCATGTTGCTAGTGGTTGAACCCCTTTGTTTACATACCTTTTGTTCACATGCCAGTTTGCTCTTGATATTGCATGAATGTAATCTATGAGTGGACATGTTCTCCTGGTAATGAGTCTGGTGAATGTCACAGTGATACACAAAGTGATTCATCCTCTACATATAACTGTTGTCACAATGCTGGTTACAGCAACTGGTTCAGAATAAGAAATTGTAAAGTGATACAATTATCATATTATTATACAATTATTAATTAGTTTAGTGATATAGTTTTGTCGATTGTTCCAGGCCTGCCTCTGTTTCAACCATCATTTAGTTAGTCATTGGGACCTTTTCTTGCACTAACTCCTGGCTACAGACCTGCTTGCTTCTCCAACATCCATTTTAAAGTTCCAAGCAGTTACTTCTGTCGACTTTAGGGTTGTGGAGCTACAGGCTTCAATACACAACATATTGGGCTGGAACAGGAGAGTAATATATGAAAACATTTTCATATATGATCCTATAGTATCCTTTAGCAGCAGGTCTATTAACAGTAAGTAAAGGCTGATCCTCTGATTTGGAGGTGGTTCTAAGCCTGAAGAAAACCCTGCAGCTTTAGCCACCATGTCGACTAAACTAAACGTCAACTCAAACTATATTATGTGAAACCCTAAAACCCAGATTCAACCCAAAGGTTAACTGTGTAATTCACTAATCCGGCTTTGTGATACAGACCCCTGATCAGTTATCATCAAGATAGAAGGCTCTGAAAGAAAGCCAACGAGCAGAGCCAAAAGAACATGCAGAGGTTGATAATTAGGGGGCCAGTATTTTCAAAAGGCATTGACACCTAACAAACATAATGCAGTATTTCTTCCCCAATAAACATTTGACTATTACAATGTTTTGACACCTACACTGTTCACTTTCATACTTGCTGGCTGGCTTTCCTATTCTTTGACGTGTAAAATAGGGGAGAACGGGGTAATTTGTCACACGGGTAGGTTGTCACAATCGTTATATAATAATAATAATGGATTGGATTTATATAGCGCTTTTCAAGGCACTCAAAGACGCTTTACAGGGTTCCAGGTTCCATTCACTCACACACAGTCATACTGATGGTGGTAAACTACCATAGTAGCCACAGCTGCCCTGGGGCAGACTGACGGAAGCGTGGCTGCCATTCAGCGCCTACGGCCCCTCCGACCACCACCTCAAACATACAGCAGTCATACACATTCACACGAGGCAAGGTGGGTGAAGTGTCTTGCCCAAGGACACAACAACCATGACACAGGTGGCAGAGCGGGGATCGAACCGCCAACCCTTGGATCATTGGCCAACCCGCTTAACCACCTGAGCCACGGTCGCCCCATATCTCGGAACCAGAAGGCACTTTCTGTTAAATTTTGGTATGTAAATATCCACAACTGGGATCAGAGGTCACCTACATAGTCTTCCTTGGAGTTAGACTGCTGCATTTGAGGTGAGAGGACTTTTAGTGTTTTTCATGTCAAATTGAAAATATTTAGCTCCTCAGTATTTTTCTTCTAGGCTTTTACACAATGGGTTTATAACAAAACACTTGTTACCCTAAAAAGTGTGAAGGGTAAACTATAGTTTAGATTGTGATTAGCAAGCTAATTAGTTGTCAGATGGTTGTTGGCCTTGATGCTAGCAATAAATTCCAGTTGGGATTGGTCGTCACATTTTTTGGGGGGTTGGTTGTCACATGTTATCCAAAGGCTGCAGCCAGAAAAGGAACCCAATAACAAAAGAAAATGTCAAGCTGTGTCCTCACTGACACCCCAGAAGGAGAGAATTGAGCAGGAAAGGCAGCTAGCATGCAAAAGAGAAAAAGGGCAACACAATCAAAACGACCCAGTGCATCCCAAACTAGACCAGTTGCCAAGGCTACTGCACCCCAGTGCACTCCACCCCAGCTGGGGAAGAAGAAACAGAAGAGAAAGAGACAGGAGGAGGAATCTTCATCAGATGAAGAGGATAGTTTGTATTTGGTTTGTATGGAAACGTTCTCATAACCTGTTCAGGGGAGGTAAGGGAGAAGTGTTGTATGTGCAACCAGTGGGCACACAATCTCTGCTTACTTAGTGAGCAGACCCTATATTTGCCATCACTGTAACTCAGATAGTGAATGTGTGTATCCTAGTTGAGTAGGCTATTATTGTTAGACCTATTTGTTTTGTTCTTATGTTGTTACATACAGTAGGTTGGTCTTAATATGGATTTCCTTTTTGTTAATTCCTTGCTCATTTTGTGTTAAGGTGCATAAAGTTATGTAGGCCTATTTTTCAACTTGACAATGAAATTAAACTTTCAAATGTAGTTCTGCTTTCTTGCCTTCTTTTTAAGATTTTTCCCATAAAGATAACATTGTGAGAAACAACCCCATAGTGTGTGACAACCGACCCCTTGATGGGGTTGGTTGTCACAATGTGTTAAGAGTGTCTTTGATGGTAAATTTCTTCTTTATTACAATAAGTTAGAAAAAGTGAGGGGTTCACATTTCAAGCCAACACCTTAAGCTTCAATGTAATGTAGGAATGACTATTGAAAGATGTTTAGGTGATGAGCAATTCTCACTAGAGTAAAAAGTGTGCCTACTTACCCCGGTCTCCCCTAGTTTAAGTGCTGCTATGTCCCTGTCCATGTGGATATACGTACATGTGCATCCTTTTAACTACAACAGCTAAATGTCACAGCTTTTAGGAAAGTTTTATTATGATTGTTACTTCACCTATAGTTCGCCTGTGTGTGTATAATTGTTCAGTCATGAAAAAAAGAAATCAGGCCAGCAAAAGAATGGACATTTCATTGTTTACTTTCAACTTTCATGTTCAAAAAGTTACATTTGTATTTTAACAATTAAAATGTGCTATAAAGCACCGCATTCTAAACTTCTCTAAAAGCCGCCTCGGACAAATACATAACATTTTCAATGAGCAATAAAAAAAGAAACCTGTATAATGTATAATAAAAAGTGTAAAACAACTACACATTAAAAATCATTAAAACATTACCATTAATGAAAATACAACAAAAAGGGGGGAAATGTACAAAAGTCTGTGGGGACACAGTGGGAGGAGGAGTGTGTTTATTGGAACATGTCATCATCATCTTCTGCCTCGTTGTCTGACTCAGCGAAGTACTTGACCTGGCTCTTGGCCCGGCCCGGTCTGTCTCTGGACTGAGCCTTCAGGCTGCTGCTGTCCTCATCTTCATCTTCATCTTCATCATCAGAGGGAGGCTTCTGGGCTTTCTGCTAAAGGAACACATACCAAACTATTACTGCACTGCAAACTGGACAATAGAATAGAATGCTTGTTTAAGATACCTAGGCAGTGTTACATTTTTTGCAGTGGTAGAAGAAGTATTAATTTTTTTTTCTGTAATTATTTATTTCACCGTGTGTGGAATATGGGGAATTTGAACCTCATCCCAGGAAACACACACACACACACCACACACACACACACACACACACACACACACACACACACACACACACACACACCACACACACACACACACACACACCACACACACACACAACACACACACATCACAACACACCCACACCACCAATCGCTACCTTCTGGAATGAATGGGTTGTGAATCAGATACTGTGCTACATTGAGACCGTGCCTAGGTAAAAAAAATAATTTATTTTGTCGGTACAATGTGTTGGCAAAGTTTGGAGGCTTGGGATGTAGTGGTGCGCGTAGCAAAATGAGCACATACAGACACACACTCACACACACACACATGCCGCTAATCATAGTCAATAGGATAAGGATAGGAAACTCACTCTGCCGGCAGGTTTGGCAGCAGCCACTTTCTTCATTGGACTGTAGTCTTCTTCAGAGCCAGATCCCTTCCTCTTCCTCCCTCTTCCTGCGCTTTTACCTGCACACAAGTTCCCCCCAGCAAACACAGTCACTCAAATAGTCTCCATCTGCAAGCAGTGTATTTGACAGTGTTTCTTAATCTGTGCTTGTACCTTTAAGAGCTGGTCCTGGCTTTTTGGAGCCGGTGTCTGAGTCCGAGTCCCAGATGGATTTATCCGGCTTCTTCGCTTTCGGTGTGGTGGCTTCCTGGCTTTGGGAGCTGCATCAGACGGCTTCTTAGCTGCTACACATCACACAATAACGCCTTGTTTGTTAAAATACTGCTTTACACATGATAGTGACAGTCACTCATGTTGGATGCCTTTATACCAACACCATTTTCTCAGTTGTATCATAATGTATTAGATGTATTGAGCTCCAAATGAAGTGTCATACAGATCATGAACATGTGTGTAATCCCTAACAGTGCCAGTGTTGTGCTATGGAGCTGCATCAGAGCGCCCTCTAGTGGACACAGTGAGCCGTTACCTTTCTTTGCTGGCGATAGTTTGTCGAATGCAGAGCTGCTGGAGTAGGTGGAGAACACCGGGCCACTGTCATCCTCACTGTCAGACTTGGAGCCATCTACAAAGGCAAAACACATTTCACCGTCTGTACACTGTCTGTACACTGTCTGTACACTGTCTGTACACTGTCTGTACACTGGTGTAAAGCATTAGAGACTCCTGGTTGTGTTATATTTTATTAGACAATTTTATAAGACAGATTTATCAATTCAAAAATTCTAAATGACGTTTAATACAACAGATCTTTCATAGAGAAAAAAGCAAACCTCATGCGGTTCATGTTGTAAACTGTTGCATGTAGTCAGTAGCACTTGCCACTGGTGGTGTTTACCACTGTCATTGACATTGTCAAGATAGCTGACTTAGACAGATGATGCTGCTGTCCTTGCTTCTTTAGCTGGAAGGATGCGCTAGGACCTTCAGAGAAACAAACAAGAGATTCAATTATAAGATTTGCCTCTTTTAAATAGCAGACAGTAGAGAGCTGACAGGAAATGAGCCGGTAAACAATGGACTGACTGACGTGCATCTAAGGTCCTTTTGTTTCCACTGAGTGGGTCAAGTTTGGTTTGATACGGTACCACACGCATTTATTTGAGTTTCCACGGTCAAAAGTTAGCAAGGGTACAAAAAATAGACAAACCTTTTTCTGACGCCCTTTAGTTTGGGTGGTGGAGCTACACACTGCAGTCCGTTGATTGGTTGACAGAATAATTTATCGCGCGAGAGATAAACCGCTGTGTGTAATCTCCTCGGCAAGAGTGAAGTCTTGTGTTTGGGGAAAAATGGCGGCGCTCGGCACTTTTGTTTATTGTGACGCTTTTTTATTCTTCATTGAATTTATTGGGGGCGGGCTACACTATGTCTCGCTGCTACTATGTCACAATACTTACAGCTATCACCATCTGACATATACCCCACCTAACATATTGACACCGTTGGCAGTGAAAACACAAGCCAGATCTACGGTTACTGTTCCGTAACCAAACTGTGCCGAACCATACTGTACTGCTTAGAGGAAAAACTGGGGAATATGGGTTACATGGGAAGCATCTTAGACCCAGAACACATGAAGACGAACCCCAAAGTGTATCCAACAATGGGCCATTGTCTTAGTTAATCCACTGCAACCATGACTTGATGTTTAAAAGGTTTTAGATCTTACGTGGTCTTTTGTTTGGGGGGAGAGTAGGAGTGTGCATTGTCTTCATCCTCGTCCTCATCACTCTGGTTGAAGCGTCCCATTGGCTCAGAGGAAGTGATGTCATCTTTAACGGACGTGACCTCATCATCCTCACCATTCTCCTCTTCATCCCCCTCCTCCTCAGAGAAGTCAAAGGTGTATTTGGGCTTGGCGGCTGAAAGACAAGAGCAAGAGTCTGTGTCAAAACACTCACCAGGATTGCTTTGAATGCTGTGAGCCTCGGACGATGACTATAAGTGTTGCTGCTGGATTGCATCAGACAGCGCCGCAGACACTGATACATCTGAGGAAAGGTAGAGTCACTTCTACATGTTGTATCTGGCCCCAGGCTGCTTCAGGATTGAGATGAAATGCTACCAGGTGCTAACGCTGAGTCATATCTAACAATGTGTACAGACTAGGGACTTTAAAAAAAAAACAGAATGGATGGTGCACAAGCTAAACGTAGAAGAATACTAAAGTCTCTAAATTGATTCCACTTTCGTTTATTTATATTCTTTAAACATTGTGTTGTTGTTGATAATTGTTGATGATTGTATAAGAGAAAACATCATTCTTGAAAACAATGTCTGGTAAGCTACAAAACAAGGGCGAGAACAGTCTAATTGCAAAGTCCATGTCAACCAGTAGGTGTCAGGCCTTGCCACAAAGTCCAGATGAAGCATGGTCTTCGACAAGATGCTACACATTCCCAATTCTAATCCTGTGGAAAAGATTCCTAATACAAAAACTAGCGACTTCGACTTTATTTTCATAATATTGCAACCCTTTCTCCTATTTTCATGTATTTATTTTCCTCCATGTGGCCCTAACACTCCATCGTATGTTTGACAACATCTTGAGTATGTCATAATAATACATTCATTTACATATAACTATTAAACACATGTTAAAAAGTGCTTTCCAAAGCATTAAAAACAATATACATGAAACAAAGGTAAATAATTCTAATAATTAAAATGAAAACTAGGCATGTAATAAAACAAATGAACAGTGAGTTTACAGTGAGTTCATAGTGATGAAGGTAGTAACATGTCATCCAGGCAGCTCATTGATGTGTGTTTAATAGTCTATGGCAAACTAGGAAAGATATACTGTTTACTGTACTTTGACACAATAACAAAGAGTAAACTGTCTTGATGATATTGATGACAGTACCTATTCATATAGATTGAGTTGTGTTGCTGTGGTTTACCTGATGCTCTCTGGGACTTGGTCTCTCTGGGGATGACAATGGGCTCACTGTTCTCCACGTCACTCTCTGACTTGGACTCGTCTTCAGACCAGGGGTTCCTCTTCTTCACCTTCTTAGCAGGGGGGGTTTTAGGACCTGGGGGCTTCCTCACCCTGGGAGCGCCTGGAACACAGTTAAACAAGTTCACAACACGGTTTATGTTCTCCCTTTGCTGCTTGATCAATCATTGATTGTTGTTGTCTCTCTGCCACTGCAGATAAACGCTACTTTCAAAAACAGGCCAACAGTTGGAAGAAAGAACATGATAGTTCAGATAGCATCAAATATCCCTCTTTCACCTCCAGATACAGCTCACAACTTCTTCAACTGAAAAATATTTGACATGTTTTCCCCTTCGCCTTATTTAAAGGTGGACTCAGCGATACTGGAAACAAAAAAGTAACTTTTTTGTCAAAATCTGTGAACATCTACTCACCCACTACCTGTCTATACTGTGTGTGAGCTGGGGGAAAAATTCAGTGTTAATACACAGCCTAGACTCTGTAAACTGGTATTTAAACAAAAGGAGGGCCTACGTTTACAGAGCCTACGCTCAGTACTAAGTTATTAAGACTGGAATATTTTTCAGCGCTCACACAGAACCGACAGGTAGAGGATTGTGAGGAGAAATTCAATGATTTTGATAAAAATGTGATTTTGCCAACAAACTGTCTTCAGAATCACTGACTCCACCTTTAATGCAGAACATTAACATTTGCAAATAACTGCAAAATTTGTGAAAAAGCATTTCAAGTCAAGTTGAATTGAAGCGGATAATGAATGTTGCTGTAGTACTGACCGGGCTCTTTCTTCTCTTTCTTGACGCGTGGAGCTTTTACTTTGGTCACAGAGGTCACAGAGTTCTCTCCTGTTGGTACTTCAACAGGCAAACCATCTTCATCAAACTCCATCTTCACCGATACATCACCTTCACCCTGACAAGAGAAGCACAGGCTGTAACAACCATATATCCCTCACAAGACTCTTCTAATGATTAGACAAGTGTTATATCAGCATTAGTTACCTTCTTCTTCCTATTGGTCAGTTTCTTGGCAGCGTCAGCTTTGATTGGCTGTGTGGGAGGCTCCACTCTGCGGCCGAACGGTGAGGGCTGGGTCTCCTCCAGGTTCAGCTTCTTGGCTTTGGGTTTACCCACCTTCCCCTTCACCATCTTGACGGCTTTCCCCAAACTCTGCTCCTCGCGCTCCTGGGACTCAATTTTCTGACACACACAGACAAACACACACACACACACACAGCAAGTTACATCACTTTTCACTGTCTAATTTAATCAATAAAAGGCTCAAAATAAAATGTTATTGTTGTGACCATAAGCCATTAATACAGCTTAATGTAAATTCCGCTCATTTCTTCAGTGCTTTGTTTTCATTTAATAATTTTTTTTTAATAATTACGATCATTTCT
The DNA here is from genome assembly GCA_026122265.1 of Ammodytes dubius. Lineage (NCBI taxonomy): Eukaryota > Metazoa > Chordata > Actinopteri > Uranoscopiformes > Ammodytidae > Ammodytes > Ammodytes dubius. The sequence continues at coordinate 2,476,256 of CM047520.1, forward strand.
ACGTTGACACCAAACATTTGCTGAGGACCTTTTAAATGAAATCTTCTAAGATTTGCATGAATACTTTCCACTGATACACTGGATGGCTTTTAATATGAAATATCTGTGCCATATGAATTGTGTTCCTCGGTAGCTAAAGGTATAGATAAATATGTTGGGGAAACTAACCTCACTGTCTTCGTATGGAGTGTTAAATATGAAGATTAATATCAATGTCATGTCTGTCTATTTAATGTCACAAGCAGTAGGGTTAGCTCAACAAGCCAGCCAGGCTCTGTCCCACAAGTTGTACATTTGTGAGAAAAACTTGTTTATTACAGGGTATCTGCAGGTTTCAGCATGTCAAATTTAAGACATTTTAAGACCTTTTTAATACCACCTTGAATGAAATTTAAGACCTAAAACACAATACATATAGGCGATATTTGGGGGGTCCAGCTGTATTACAACCCAAGTAGCTTGTGTGTCACTCAATGAGACTCATTCAAGTTTACTTTGTCTGTTTATTGAACATAAAGTGATACTCATTTATATCAGACGCTAGGAAGAAAGTAGCCTCTCTCAGGGTATCTGCACATTTTAAGACCTCTAATGAACACCAATACCTTGGCAACATAAATCTACTAACTACACTACAGTAGCCTATATGCTCTGTAGAGGTTTATTAAGTTTGAATATCAAATATTCAATGCACTAATTACAGAAAAAAAAAAAATTCAGCAGTCTGAATGAAGACAATGTCCCCCCGCATTTACCATCAAATAAATATAAGATCACTGTAAAGGCAACGTGAAAACCCATCATTACCACCTTTTCAACCTATTATAGAGCTGTATCAATTGATTGACATTTTCTGATTAATCGAGTCACAAGAACAGTTTAATCAATAAAGAAAATGTGTTAGCTGCAGCATGCAGTATTAGAATGAAATAGAAAAATCTATTTAAAAATTGGTTCCACAGGTGAATGTTTTTGCACTTTCAAAATCGGGAAATAGGCTACTGTAAAGTAGGCATAGCATAGGCTACTGTATACAGGTTTGCATAACTGGGGGATGCCCACGGGACCTGCGGTAATTTGCGAAATGTTTTATTTTCTTCATATTGTTGCAGGCAGCCAGGTTAATAAACTGCGGGTATTAGGGTTGTACCGAATGGAAATGTAGGCTACTGTCTGCGATTGACGGGACGATCGTCAATAGTTCTTAACTAGCCGTCAGAGAGGGAGGGCAGAGTGGAGAGAAATAAAGCGACAGAGAGAGAGAAGCAGAGACTCGCGTCTCACTCTGTGAGCTCACAGCAAAGCGACCTGAATGCGACCGTCTGATGAGCAGCTATTAATTAATAAATATAGATAAATAAAAAAAATTACTAAACACAATCAATCTGTTTGTTTCTGTGTGATTTGCGTTTGGGTCAGTAGCCTACCTACATCGCCAGCGGGCGGGTGGTTGCACACCTACGGAGTAGCGGCAGTGTGTGGTCGCGGGGTGAATAAAGCCAGCCATGATATTTGTCGTCCTCCCTCCACCTCACTGAATTTATAAAAGCTGGGCATGCATTTCGCTGGGTCGTTCTCCCCTTTCTTGCTTTAACATGACCGACTTCAAATTCGGAGGCAGGGGACACACATTCTTCTTCTATGTTACGTTTATATGCGGATCACAGCCACACACGGCCGTACTGCCTCTAGTGTCAGACTTTTATATCAGCCGTTAGTTAGAAAGTAGCTCCTTCTCGGAAAGTCGCGGAAGAAAAAATATATATAGGCTAACAATGAATAGTCCTGCCCCGACAAATTTAAGACCTTTGAGTAATGGATTTAAGACCAGCATATCACATTTTTAATGAATTTAAGACTTTTTAAGGCCTTAATTTTAGATACATGAATTTAAGACTTTTTAAGAATTTTAAGACTCCGCGGACACCCTGTATTATTGAGGTTTACTGCGTTCCAATCCCCATACTTCCATACTATTTAGTATGCCAGAAAAAGATTTAGGATGTCTCAATACATGCAGGTCAATTGTACCTACTTACTTACTTACTTACTTACCTAATACCAACATGCCCCACTAACTCCAATTGCATTTTGGAGTATTCGTCTTTATTCTTGACATTTCTCGACATAATGAAAAGAAAATCTTCCTCATCTGATTTTCTTTTCTCTCCTATGGCCCTAAAACTCTTCTGTACTTTAGTGTGTAGTGTAGTAAAAAGAAAAGGTATGTGAATTGGACCGCAGGGTTACTCACACCTCGTGGCTGAAGCTTCACTATGAGCTCACCTAACAAACGACGTCAATGATAAACACCTGTCACAGCTGAGTCTTAAAGTATTAACTTACATCCAGCTCCTCCACGAAGACAGCCAGGTCCTCCTTCCACAGGTCCTCTGAAGACTTCTTCTGGAGATCGTTCAGCTCTGCTCTCTGTACAGGGTCACACATCCACTCTGTTAATCAACATGTCTAGTGTACACCTCATACACTCTAAGCTGGGGTCCTGGGTTCTAGTCAACTGAGCAAAGCACTGTGGGAGATGGGTAAAATGGTAAATGGACTTATATAGCGCTTTATCTCCGTTGTTTTGTACACATTCACCCAGTCACACACACATTCATACACCGATAGCAGCAGCTACCACGCAGGGTAGGCTTAGCACTAGGGTGCTAAGTTAACTAAGCTAACTATCGGGAGCAATTCGGGGTTCAGAGTCTTGCCCAGGGACACTTCGACATGTGGCGGGGAGACAGGGGATCGAACCTCCGACCCTGCACACCAGAGGCGAACTCCCTACCACTTCGCCACTGCCGCCCGATGGGGCGTCTCATTGCTCATTTGGTAAACCATGATGAAACACAGCATTCCCTACAATAATCTCAGAGTCCTGCGCGGTTTGTAGCCAGATGAAAGTAATGTAATAAAGTAAATGCTGATATTAAAATAAGTCAGAGTTGTGCTAGCTGTGTACCTTGTGGTCCCTCTGTTTGAGCAGATCCTCCACCTTCTCTTTGGACAGACACCACAGAGGCATGTTGAGGATGTAGTTGAAGTTTGGTCCTGACGAGGAGCCAGAGTCTATGGAGCCGTCACTGTCCTCTCCATCACGGTCTTCTTCTTCCAGGGCCTGGAGCACAACAACACAACAGACACTTCATCAGACCACACACGTTGGCTGTGTTGGAAAAGCCCTACCAACGTCCTCCCTCCTACATACTCAACATGTATATACTGCATACTGTCTACTCAACCGTTGATTCTGTATGTGAGGTTCTTCAGACCGTTTACAAAATAATAATAATTTTAAAAAAAACGTCCATACCGTTTGAAAAGACGCAATGCATTGTGGGGCGGTTGAGTAGGAAAAGTATCGTATCGATCGATAGAGCATTTCTCGCCTACACAAACTCGCATACACACAACCGTCACATACTCAGATTGACGTCAAAATGAGTATGAGTAGGACATTAGCGGGGCTTTTTGAACACAGCCACTGTATGTCGCTGTTATCCGGCTGGTTGTCACACTTCACATCTGTGTGTGGGTTTAATAAAGTTTTAAAATACAGTGTTTTTTTTTATTTCCTATTATTTCCTATATATAATAATGTGCTAACATTGTGGTATACAGTATAAACATATAGTAAGTATCATGTATGGTATATAATAATATCATAACTATAATCCACTATCCATCCACTAACAATATTCTATCATTTATGGAACTTTCAGAACTTTTTTATTTTATCGTATGTTTTATGTTTTGTTAAATCAGGTTATTAAACTACTTTTGTTATTTAAATGACTACTTCATTCAAATGTTAAACTGGTATGAGGTGCAATAAGCCTCGGCTTCAGCCTGCACCTTTATAGCCACTGTTCTATTGATCTACCTATCATTTCTCTACCATAGATAGTATATAGAAAGGTCTGTACTCTGCTTTGATATCACCAAACAAAATACTGCTTTCTCAACCTACTGCCATGATCAATGCTGTAATGTTCACAGCTAAGACTGGTGCAAGAACAGCTCTCTCTCTTGTGTGTGTTAATAGTTAAGAGTAAATACTACCACACACCTGGAACTAAAGCCATGTGTGTATAATTGCAATAAATAATAAGTGAATCTTCTTATAATGGGCCCAATTAGTTTTGACATTTTGTGTTTAGATTCTGCTGTATCCGTACCTTTTCCTGAGACTTGGTCCAGGCGGCCACTGGATCTGACTCAAAGCCTTTCTGGACCAGCATGCGGATCAGTTCACGCTTGGATTTGTTTTCTAGTTAGTAAAATAAAGAAATACATAGTTTAGAAAAGAAAAACATCATCTTTATCTAACTCATGTGTTACATTCCGTTAGCCTCATGGCATAATTGACTAAATCATATATTTACCCTACTCTACATCTACTCTATTCTACATCTACTCTGCTCTACATCTACTTTTCGTTAGCCTAATAGCATAATTGCCTAAGTCATATTTTAAGGGTTATAGAGAAGGGTAAAGTAGATCTAGAGTAGAGTAGATGTAGGGTAAAAGTAGAGTAAGGTAAATGGACTTGACTTATATAGCGCTTTTTAGCTGATTTTCTCAGCCCCAAAGCGCTCTACATTTCTTACCACATTCACACACTCATACACCGATGGCAGTAGCTGTCAATATGTCAATAGTCAATATGATTTAGGCAATTATGCTATGAGGCTAACGATATGATGGCAGCGTTCTTACCGATAGTAATTTTCCCTTCAATCTTCTCCAGTACAAAGCGGGCCTGGTTGGAGAGCTTGGCGGCCTCTGCCCCCAGGCTGCCCACACACCAGTCCTTCCTCAGCTTGTAGTAGTGCAGACGCAGCTCAAAGAACTCCTTCAGGATGTCTATGACTGAATCGTACCTCTTCAGACAGCCCATGTGGTCAAACAGCACCTGCAGGGTTAAGTGGTTTAAACATCAATTAATGACACATTGAAAAAGTTAATACTGGAATTGTAGTAAATCGTTAGCCTCATGGCATAATTGCCTAAATCATATTTACTCTATTCTACATCTACTCTACATCTACTTTATCCTACTCTATAACCCTTAAAATATGACTTAGGCAATTATGCTATGAGGCTAACGAAAAGTAGATGTAGAGTGAAAGTAGAGTAGAGTAAATATGATTTAGGCAATTATGCTATGAGGCTAACAAAATGCTTGATTTAAAAATGGAGGCAGGCCAAGCCATCCATATTTCAAGACGGATTTTTTTTTTGTCCATGAGTTCTATTTGACTTGTGGTTGAGCTGGAATCCCAGTTTACCATAGAGTTGCAGGTAAGGCTGGACTGCAGCTTGAAGACTTTGTGTAGGCCGGCTGCCTCGGCCTGGGCCAGTTTCTCCTCGTTCATGCGGACCACAAACTTGACAGTGGTGTCGGTGTGGTACTCCTTGTAATCGTTGATGAGAGCTGGGGTTTTGTCAGTGCCCTGCAGCATGGGCTCCAACACAGACTCCTTATAGGCCTGCACACACCAGGGAACACACAGTTAGACAGAATAATACATCTCACAATGCATTTGAACCTACATGTACCACTACCATCTTCATTTCATTGTATCCTGTTACCATTATAACATACTCCAGTTCTTCATATGGAGAACAGTTAACTTGTAAATGAAAAGGGAGGCTGAGTAGTACCTGTGTCCATGTCCTGACAGGAAGCTCTATGATCTCGATGGTGTTTCTGTCTATGACCGACACCTCTCCACTGACCAGGTACTGGTTCTGACCCAGCTCGTGGATTGTCCCTTTAAAGTTTTTGTATCTGGGTAGCTGTTTGGGAGAGAGAGAGAGATAGATAGTTAGATAAGGCTGCAATGTCTAAAAGCTGTTTGCCACAGGCGAGATCTGAAAATGCGACACAGCTCTGTGGACAATCTGCATATGATCCGGTGTGGATGTTCTGATGAGAAGAGTTCAAATTTCCGTCCCCGATATAAAAGACAGAAGGAGGCAGTGGGTCTGTCGCTGCCATGCACGTCATAGACACTCTCTGACAATACTTCTCCTCACCGGCAGCTTGTGGCTGTCTGGTACCCCAACGGAGAAGTACCGAAATTAGGACCGGCTTAGAGCGGTTAGGTATGCTTATGCCTCGTTTCCACCGAGTAGAGCAGGTCGGATCGGAGCGGCTCAGAGCGGGACAGCTCACTTTTAAGAATCTCGGTGTTGTTTCCACCGCCGACCCTACCCTTACTGGTAGGGCGGGTTTAGGCTGGACTGCGATAGCCGCCGCCAATGTGGGTCAAACTATCGGGCTGTGGGAACAACTGTGGTCAAGCCAGCGGTCTCTTGTTTTTGCTTGGTCAAACCAGCCGCTTCTTTATTTATTCCCCCCGTGTTGTGAGCACAGAGACGGCTCGGTGCAACTGATAGAGACAGTGAGCGAACAGCACTGGCTGCGGCAGCTACGTGACATCGTAGCAGTGGGACACAGTGTAGCCAACTGATTCATTTAATGACGAGGAAAAACACCACACAATAAACAGTGCCGCGCTCACATTTTCGCCAAAACTCTCTTCACTCTAGCCGAGGTGACTACAAAACGGCGGAAATGATTCAAACCAGCCGCTTCTTTATTTATTCCCCCCGTGTTGTTGTGAGCGTGTATTTTACTACTATCTATGGCGTAAACACACAGAGACCGCTCGGCGCAACTCATATAGAGACAGTGAGCGAACAAACAGTGCTGGCTGCGGCAGCTACGTGACTATGGGACACAGTGTAACCAACTGATTAATTTATTGACGAGGAAAAACACCACACAATAAACAGAGCTGTGCTCACATTTTCGCCAAAACACAAGACTCTCTTCACTCTTGCCGAGATCTACACATGGCGGAAATGATTCTTTCTACCAATCAAATGACGGCAGTGTGTAGCTCCGCCTTCTCATGCATTTTCGGCCCGCTTTCAGGCGGCTAGTACCCCTACGGAGGAGTACTGAGATCGGGAGCGGCTCAGAGCGGTTAGGTGCGCTTAAACCGTACCCTACCCAACTTTTGGCAAATGAAAAGCCAAACTACCCGGACCGAACCGCTCCGATCCGACCCGCTCTACTCGGTGGAAACGAGGCATTACACCGTTCCCTACCCAACTTTTGGCAAATGAAAAGCCAAACTACCCGGACCGAACCGCTCCGACCCGACCTACTCGGTGGAAACGAGGCATAAGCGACAGACTACAGCAATGCCAGTGTGAGAAATAAAAAGGGATTTTTGGACACATGAAAACAAGTTTCTAGTAAGTAATACAAATCTGAAACAGAAAAAATACACAATATACGATCTTTCAAATAGAAATGGAAAGTTTGTGAGGGCTGTTTACCATTGGCAGTGGGTCCTGGTGTTTGAGTAAGCGGTTGATGTTGTTGACGATCTCCCGGACGTCGTAGTTGGCTATCTTACAGGCCCAGCCGGTGCCGATGCCTTCAGCTCCGTTGACCAGCACCATGGGGATGATGGGGATGTACCACTCTGGCTCCACCTTCTGGTTGTCATCGTACAGGAACTTGAGCAGGTTGCCGTCCAGCGCTGGAAACAACAGCTTGGACAGAGGACTGTAGGGTGAAATCAGACCACCATTACAAGACTTTTTAAGTATTATAATTCTTCTCAACTTTACCGTTTCAGACAAGAAATAAACTGGATCACAAGGCATATTTTATTTTCATAGTTCAATACACTTTCAAATTTGAGAGTGAAAGTTAAAAGGTGAAGTGAGCGATATATTTATGTTGATATACGTGTTAAATCGCTCTATATTTATACAGTGATCACTTATATAGTGTGCGCGCGCTTCATAACACAGGTCTCTCAGTCACCCGTTCTGCATGTAATCAGCAAATAAACTTTTCTGGGATCCCACAACCTGATATCCAATCAGAAGAGAGAACACAACCAACGGGTACGCCTCTCTGCTGGTGCTTTACCTGAGCATGGTGAAGATGTAACGAGGGCTGGCAGCGTCTTTGCCTCCGTTGATGCGAGTACCAAACTGACCCAGAGGCTGCAGGATGTTCACGTTGTTGCTGCCCACAAAGTTCTGGGCCAAGTTGACTATGGTCATCATGAGGGCTTGCTACAAGGGAAAAATGGAAAAGCAGGACATAGAAGCATGACATAAAAGAATTGAGAATCACTGCAATACCTCTACATGCAAGCTACAGAACATAAGTTTAAAAAAAAAAAAGTATTCAGTTGTTGTTGATTAATAAACATGAACTCCCATTTCAATATTAGCACAACAAGCTCAAACTACTTGTTATACAGCACTGCTGTCAGTATATGTTCAGTACAGAGCAAAAATTAAAAATATAGAAACATTCAACGGATGGATTTTTTTTTTCTTTAAATCTTCCCCACTGTCATGCCTCTTAATACATTTGTTTGTCATGCGTGGAAGCCATGAGGTTGACTGTTACCTCTCCGTGATGGTAGGCTGACATCTCTGCCACTGAACCAGCCAGCTGTGCTACCTTCACTTCCCTCTTGTCATTCCTCTTCATGCAGGTGAACAGCACCTTCCTCTGGCCGGGCTTCAAACCTTTTCAAAAAACACACACAAGTCATCATCGACAGACAGACAGACAGTGATGCTTTTAACTGTATAGTTTTAGAATAGAATGGTGGAATGAATGATTCCGTGACTATGGCTTAAGGAGAGAAGTAGCACACCAAATGGTTTTTAACCTTTATTTATACAGCTAAATCCCATTGAGACCGGAGACTCTTTTGCAAGGAGGACCTGTTCCCATTTACACACCGATAGCAGGCCTAAGGACACAACAACCATGACACAGGTGGCAGGCCGGGGATCGAACCGCCAACCCTTGGATCATTTGCCGACCCGCTCTACCACCTGAGCCACAGTCACCCCAATAGATGACAGAGACGAGGAGAGTATACGCACCGTCCACCAAGGATGGGATGGATCTCTCATTGTCAGAGTTGGAGAACAGAATCAGCTCTTTGTTGATAAAGTCGTTGTAGGAAAGGTGCCGGGCCTGAGTTCCATACAGGTATTGCTGAAAAAAAAAACACACAATGAAAACACATATACTCTTATCAGTGGGTATAATCTTTCTTTTATCTTTTTTTGTTTTCTTCTTCTAAAATCTTTGTATAGATTTGTTTCAGCAAAGTTTTACAACATATCAGAACAAGAATGATTGGTTCATTTAGGAACTTTTCCAAAGATATCTGAAGAAAAAAACACACATAAACTATTGATTTCCGTCTAATCACAGAGTTAGTGAAGCTAGTAGGTCCAAAGAATCCCCACAGTGGGAACAAGCATACAATGTGAAACATCTTGTTCGATCAAAGAAGGCACAAACCTCGGGCAGGCCGTGCATCCTCCGCTGGCGTCTGTCCTCCATGAAGTTAGTCAGCCATTCCTTCCTGTCATCCGTCTTCTTCTTACTGAAGGCCTGAAGACAAAAACCACCACAACAATTCATTCACTACGTACCGTAACATGATTTAAACAAACCGTAACATGATTTTTCTCTACTTATGACATCTATTGCAGGATGTCCGTCCTACTCTGTCAACTCCCCCTGAGATTTCTCAATTTTTTTTTAATCCAGATAAAGGGTTTTTTACTGGGCGTTTTTTCTCAGCCGAGCTAAGAGTGTAAGGGCAGGGTGTCGTACTGTATGAAATGTAAATATTGGGCTATACAAACAAAACTGATTTGATTTGAACACAGAGTAACTCACTGCAAAGCGCTCACTCATAATCCTACACGTCTATGTTTTGATTGGACACCTTTCTCATTCAAATCATTCATATTGAAAATTGTAAATGTATTTGACTTAAGCATGGTTCTCGTCTCGTGATGTACAATATCTAACATTTGAGAACTGTTTGTCTTATGAAAGCATTTTTATTGCAAAAAAAGAAAAGAAAAAGGCATTAAAACTACTTTTGTTTTGCTAATTCATTTCTGGTATAATATTTGCAATATATCAAGCAACAGAAAAAACTGAGAAACCCCTGTGCAGTTTGAAGCTAAATTTGAATTGTAATCTTTGTATTTATAGGTGGTGTTTGACCTTGCATTACATTAGAGTGTATTTTTCACAATTCCAATCCCCTAGACACCAGTGCTTGACTTGCAGCATTGAACCCACTAGAGTAATGGCAGCGTCGTCCTCTGCGCCGCTGTATCTGAATGTGATGCGATGCTTCTCCATGTCAGCAAAGTATTCCTTTGCCTCTTTGCTCGTACTTGTGCCCAAACCTGGAACAAAAAGTTTGATTAGAATTTTTAAATCACACAATTTTTTACAAATAACACATATTTAAAAATGTAATTTGTTAAATTGATATTGGAATACTCAAGCAGCAAACCTTTGTAGTACTTTACATGCCAGGTTTTATAGTTCTCTTGTTTTTTCCACTCGTCAAACTCTGGAATGCTGTAGAAGGCCATCGCCTGCTTGTTCTTGGTCGCCTGCACACAACATGAATGAATTGGATTTTTCAGCAGAACCGGATTTTTTTTATTTTTTTTTTGAATCTGTGGAGGGAGCTAAAGATCAAGGTGATGGCAGTGAAACCCTCCAAACTGAAAGAGTTGAACTCATCGCTAAAGATGAATGGCCAAAAATACTAGTGGGGACATGCAAAAAGCTGGTCAGCAATTATAGGAAGCTTTTGATAGCTGTAATAGCCAATAAAGGCTTTGATATTGATTATTGAGAAGGGTGTAAATAATTTTGGACATGCCACTTTTTGTTCAAATGTAAATAAAAGCTGAAAAATATTGTTTTTCACAATGAGCCCTCTTGTACATCGTCTTATTATCTTCTGGGAGAAGCCTGTGTCATTTAAAATCAAGAAAAAACTGGCTGTTTAAATAAAAGTAACTTTAAGTCAAAATGTGCCTGTATATATATATATATATATATATATATATATTCCTATAAAGTGTTTATTTTTAAAAACCTATTCCATCCGAAAAAAAAAAAGAAAAAAAAATCAAAATGTGTTTGTCTTTGCCTTGTTATGCTTGTCAGCTCATTGGTTGTGGACACTGGCTGTGTATCTGAAGAACAGCCTAGCGCGGTGCAGTGTGAAGATGGGGATGTGAAGTAGCAGGTAATACGTCCATAGTGCAGAGATGAGCGGGACCCAGCAAACATTACTGGCAGCGCAATGCAACATTCAGCTCAGTAACCCCACCCCCCCTCTATTTTAGAATGTTTTTGCCTTGCTTGCACCTACTGCATAATATACAACAACAATTGTGAACTAACCACGGTGTAAGTCATATGTTTAAAAATGTGTCCAAAATGCTATGCTGCATATTCAAATTTTGGCATTAACATTGGCAACCGGGCCCTGGATTTTTATTTTTTTAATGAAGATGCTGGTCTTTGGAACAAAAAAAGGTTGGGAAGCCCTGATGTAGAGCATGTGTATGTGTGAGTGTCTCTCTTACCTTGACAATGGGTGTGATAAACTCCTCCAGGAATGTGTGTTTCAGTAGGGATGGCCAGTTGTGGTGGAAAAAGTTGATAAGCAGACCTTTGATATGGGAGCCATCTTGATCCTGGGACAAGACAAGATATGTTTATACTACTATTTAAATGGCTATATAATATACTGAAGCAGGGTGAGTGTGTGTGAGACAGGACAAGATATGTTTATACTACTATTTAAATGGCTATATAATATACTGAAGCTGGGGGAGACAGGTCACCTGATCAGTCATGATCATGATCTTCCCGTAGCGCAGGCTCCTCAGTGACTCTGGGTCTTCGTAGCTCTTCTTGTATTGCAGACCAACAATTTTGATGATGTTATTAATCTCTGCATTTTCCATGATCTGTTGACACAAAGAAAACGTGTCAAATTGATGACAGAACATTTGATTTGATTTTGATTGGATAAATCTTTATTGTCCCCGAGGGGCAATTTGTTCTGCATTCAGTAGTTCAAAAACAGCATCATACAACAAACACATAGTCATACATACTGTAAATACAAAACAGGGGACATGAGGCAATCAGCACACACACTAAACACACTCAGATGTGGGTAAAGAGTCAAATCCTTGTTTTTCATTCCACATTCATTCTCCTTCAGCCTGGCTGTCCGGTTACATTGCATTACTTCATCATATCACTGAAGCGAGCATGTGCTGTCTTGGTATTTCATACTTATATTTTACAACTCTTCATTTTGTACAGTAGGTCCACGGGTCGGATTTGAACCCAAATCTTCTGCAACGAAGGCCGGAGCCGATATGGTACGCGCTCTATCCACTACACCACCGGAGCGCCCAGTAAGCTGATTCTCGCTTCATAAATGTTCTAGAAGTGATATTTTGCTCCCAGTTGCAAAGTGTGTCTGGTGTTTCTTTGTTTGTGTCCAGAATGCTGCGGTCTCATACCTGCTTGTGTGTTGCTTCTCTCACGTTGAGGATCTTTCCCCTGAGAGGGAAGACTCCGTAGCGATCCCTTCCGATCACTCCCAGTCCAGACACGGCCAGAGACTTGGCTGAGTCGCCCTCAGTGAGGATGAGGGTGCATTCAGACGAGTGTTTGCCTCCTAGGACATGGAGATGGACAACATCAATCATCTTATCACTGTGTTAGATTGTATTAGTCTTCTGGATGGCCCGGAATCCAAAGTTACAGTCAATTCTTAACAGGGTTCAACATAACTTTTTTTTCCTACTGGCCCGCCGGGCCAGTGGATCCGAGTTTTACTGGCCCCTTGTATATTTTCACTGGCCCTGCACACACTTTTTTTTTATTCATAATTTAGTGTCAATAATTATAATACCTGTATTAGAAAAATAAAGAAAAATAACCAGATCTAAAGGGAATATCTATACTGTAACAGTATAGATATTCCCTTTAGATTTGGTTATTTTTCTTTTAGTTAATTATATGAAATGTTGATATTGCTCATACACACAATATAAAACCAGGCAAACATATTGAATTAGAAGCCTACAACTGAAAGTATGTTGAAAGAGTGGGCCAGTATTTTAAAGTCCAGTAGTTTGATGGTTGTTTTTATTCTTGAATTTGGGAGGTTTAATGAATAGTGCACCTGCAGAAGTCATGTTCAAACATTAAAAAAAAATAAGAGATGAAGGTCTGTTCATTCTTTGTGGTGTGGTAGGCTGTTTTTATTAGGCTACTTTCTCTATATGCATTAGGGATGTGAATGTGTCGACCGAATGACCGGTTTTCCACTTGCGCTCAAGTTGACTTTAAAAATAGAATAGAAATCCGAAAATCAGTGGGTTATGCCGTTTTTTTAATGGGAGATTTCACCGTGTATGCGAGCGCGCTGCAGGAGTGTCACTTCTCCATGAAGTGTCAGCTTCACATAAGAGTCCGGTGTGGGACCATTTTTTCAAACTATTGATAAAAAACAATGCAGTGCAAAATATGCAGCATAAGTTAAACGCTCGTCTAAGACTATGACGTTAAATCACTAGAAACACACAATGCCTTCGTCCGATCACAGCAGCGTTTCACCGTGTGATCTCGCCAGCGAGTGAGTGAGCCGCCGCGCAGAAGAACTGTGGTTTGTGGCTAAAATAATAACCGGGGATATTCTCCCCGTTAGCGATTTCAATGGGAAAGACTTCCGCGATCTGATTGAATGTCTCGAGCCTGAAAACACAGTGCCAAACTGCGCGACTATTAGGAACTGTACAGTGAGCCGAGTCCCTCCGTTCGTTTCTGTCTACAACCGACACAATCACCGGAGACGCATTCTCAGCGTTTAAATAACGCCTCTCATTTGTATTACCATTGGGGCTTGGATGCAAATAGGCCTACTGTAACATTACGGCGGCAGATAAAGGAAAAGCGCAGTTATCATTTTCTGCACCTCAACCTCTGCTGTGGGAAGAAAGAAAGGGGGCAAAGCAAGTCGATTGATTTGTCGACTCGCAGGCGGACAGTAGGCAGCTCTGCCAACGGAGCGAGAGTGCACCCGGCCGCCTGTCAAAACGCCCACGCATCGGTTGTCCACTGGCCTTTCATTAAAAAATATATTTTATATTAGGTTTATTATATTGAGTCTTAAATAAACACTGCTTTCATTCCGACTCTCAACGCGCATTTCAATGAACCATGATATAGGCCTAGTCTACAAAAATATACTGAACTGTGATTGGCCAGTCACTGGCCCGGGCGGGACAGTGACTGGCCAATCAACTTGCCCTGCATATGATTTTACTGGCCCCGGGCCATCGGGCTATACGTTATGTCGAACCCTGCTTAAGATATTTCACTAAAAAGAGCCTTTTTTTCACAGCAGTCATAATGATTTGTCATAGCAGGAGATGCAATGGGCGATACTAATAACATTAATAGAGATGTCTCTTTCTCTTGAGCACAGAGCAGTGTACTACTAACCAGGAATTTATCATGACAGCATGTTAAAGATAAAATTTTTAGCATTGACAGCAAAGCAGAATCAAGAGGGATAGGTCCAAATTCAACATGATACCATATACTTGGGAGGCCTGGTTAACTCTCTTGTTGAGGTAAATAAGGCTCTGGCCATTATTAGAGAATTATAGAATATGGTATATTAAGTTTCCTATTGATGTCTTTTGAGCAACACTTCATAACCAACAATGTGCTCTGTTAACCTCTTAATCATCATGCATGATAGAGTGTTAAACTGTGTCATCAGTGGCTGACATTCCTCCACACATTAACACATAGTCCCACTGTTTACACACCAGCGTCGTTGGCGTCGTCTAGCTTGGGGATGCCTTTGATCTTGCTGTGCTTGACGGAGGAACACTTCTTGTTCAGCTGCGTCTGAGCTTTGAACTTCACCCAGTTGAGAATGCTCTCAACGATTCCACAGTTGGTAGCCTGAGGGGTGACAAAGAGAAAAAAATCATTTTAGTGACTGATGCCGAGGCCAATAGACATGACCATCCATAAAAAGCAAAGAGTGATGTGTGCAAAGTGAACGAGAGGTGTCCCTTACAGCACGGACAAACTTGTCTGACAGAAGGCACTTGGAGCCAAAGCTCTTGGTTTGGAGGGTCATGTTCTCCTTGGTCTGGGAGTCAAAGGAGGGGTTCTCGATCAGCGCGTTGACAAACACCCAGATGTGGTTCTTCACCTGATGGGCACAAACCACAGGGCAGGGGGTCAGTCAGTGAAACAAGCACAAGGCACATCACTGGTGAGATGTGTGGCAGGAATGATGGGTTGTCCTACCTGGAAGGGCTTGACTGTCACTCCGGCCTTGTTCTTCTTCTTCACCACTTCAATCAGTTTGGACACTATCTGGTCCACCACATAGTCAATGTGTCTGCCCCCCTGAAACATACTCAGTGTTAGGCGTGGGAGGAGAAAAAATGGAAGCAAGGAGTTCAAATGTTCTTTTTAAGTATTAATAGACATGGCATGACCTAGTCATATGATGGGCTATCAAAATATGTTCTAGCTTATGGTATTCTCAAACTAATTAGGGGTTTTAATGATAGTATGACAAATGTATCACCAGCATTTTCTTTCCATCAATCATTTTGAGTATAGAAAAGTATTGAAAGTCCTATTGGTACCAGTATATGGAAACAAACATGTTGTTACGGTGACAGCACTGGTTTGTATGGAGGTACCTTGGTGGTGGCGATGCTGTTGACAAAGCTGATTTGTTGGAAGCCCTTCTCACTCATGGTGAGGCAAACCTCCCAGCGATCGTTGACCGTCTCGTTCACCACCTTCAGGGCCACGCCCGTCTCGTCCAGTTTGTCCTTCACATACAGATCCACGTAGCTGCGGAAGCCAGTGATCTGACACAAGGAAAGCAAAACACTATTTTACATTTTGAAAAGGCTTTACAACTTGTCTTAAGCCCTGGACCACAGCTGTAGAAAATGTGTTATAAAAGACTACAGAGTATCATTTATAAAAAACAAACAATTAAAAACAAACACAACTGCCATTATATCAATCAATGTCTACCCATGTCAGACCAGCAGGTTTCATTTCTAAGTATAGCTGGTGAATACATCCTTACTATTATTAATAGTTCATTTCAATTTATTTGTAATATTGCCATGGAAACGGATATAAACTCACAAGTAATGTATGCAGAACCACATTTTAACTGTAAAGATGTTCCACTGAAAATAAAAACTACTCAGAAGCATCAACTGATCTGTACCAACGTGCATGTCTGTCACAGTCTGAACCAATAGCAGTCAAAATCCCAAACGTCTAGCTACTATGGCACACAAATGCATAAGCAGGGCGAGAAATAGACTTACAGGTAATTTCTTCCCGTTCAAGGTGACTTTAACCCCCTTGCAGGAGCCGGCTATATCGTATGCTCTGCGGGTCATGAACGCTACGATGTCCTTGTCCAGTTTCTCCATCTTGAATTTGGACAGGTCCGGCTGGAAGGTGACGCAGGTGAAATCCTCCCCGTCAAAGAACTTGATCTTGGGCTCGGCGGTCTTGCTCATGTTGTTCTGCCACGTCTGAGGATGGTAAGAAAAGCTCACGGTGACATACAAGTATAACTGCTTTGAACTAAAGAATTCCACTTCTAGATCACTTCATTGTGTTACTGAAATTTGCCAATCTTCTTAACATGGGTAAAAGCATGAGTCGGCGCAGTGGCGCAGTGGGTAGGGAGATCGTCCTCTGGAGTGCAGGGTCGGAGGTTCGATCCCCCGTCTACCCGCCACATGTCGAAGTGTCCCTGGGCAAGACACTGAACCTGTCAGCTACTGCCATCGGTGTATGAAATGTAAAGTGCTTTGGGGCTGAGAAATTCGGCTAGAAAGCTTTATATAATTCAAGTCCATTTACCATGTTCCTCTAATACTACTACCCTTACTGTATCCTGTGCATTTAGCCCAGGTGTGTCAAAATCATTTTGCCACTCTAGGAACTGAGAATCATACTAAGGGCAAGATGTTTCCCTGACATGCCTTTTATTTAATCCAAAAAAGTAAAAACGATATATCTATGAATAAACTGACAAATTAGAGGCAGGGGGTCTGGGGATGCTCCCCCTGAAATATTTTTGCGTAAAACACTTAATTTCCTGCATTCTGGTGGATTTCTATCCACCAATTTGTGTTTTTTTTCTGCATCAATTTATAGTTTTTTTAGGAATCATGACTAGGGCTGGGTATCGTCAAGGACTTCGCGGTACGATACGTATCACGATACACTGGTCACGATACGGTATATCACGATATATTGCGTATCTTGATATATCACGATATATTGCGATATGCCATAAACAAGTTGCCTTGTTTGATAATTGCACAGACATATGAAGTCAAAACTATTTCATTCACAACTTCCTTTACTATTTTTCTTCCTTTTTTTGGTTTTGGCAAATGATCAAACACTGCTGCAGCTGCCATAACATCAAAATAACAAATCCAATTCACTCTTGTACTTACTGTACAGGACACACTGAAAATGAAAACACATCAGTGTGCTTTTCTGACACAGTGAATCTTAAGTATTCTTATAAACAAAATTGATCTAACTTCAATAGTCAGTATCCTAGAGGCTCAGGCCTGACAGCAGACATGGGTTTGAATCTGACCCGTGATTGTTCTCTGCATTGCATTCCCTCTCTACCCCATTTCATATATGTCTCTCTGCACTGTCAATAAAGCCTTGAAAAGCAAAAAAAAAACATAAAAAAATGTATAAAAAAAACGATTTTTAGTTATAAAAATCAATACTGATATCGCGAAACTAAGTATCGCGATATATCGCAATATCGATTTTTTGACAAGGCCCTAATCATGACTCACTGCTGACGCAACACTGTTTAACTATTTATGACACTTTACATTGGTAGTGAAATGCCAAGCCACCATTGGAAATGAAAAGGGTGGGCTATCAGCAGCTAGCCAACGTTTGCTAGTTAGCTAAATTGTAACTTAAGGAAAACGTTAGAAACCAGATAATGTTAGCATTCATCCTAAAGGCCAGGACACACCAGCCCGATAATCGCCGTCGTCACAAAAAAAGACGAATCTGTTTGGTGTGTGCCGTGACGTCGGCCGACGTAGAGGTCGTCGGGCTTGTTTTGAGCCTGTCGGCCGCCGATTGAACCGACCGTCTTTCATTTGGAGCAATTTGATTGGTGGAAGGCTAGCGAATCAGTGAAGCCCGGAAGTGAGGCGAGTAGCAAAACAGCTAACAACAGCTAGCCATCGTTTTAATGTGTTTGTTCGTTTCGTTTTGAGAGTACTCACATGCATCAACCCTTGTTGACTGCTCGACACTGCTCGACACTCTCTGCTAAAAATTGTGCTCTTATGGTCCATAAATATAAATACGTATTTCTATCTATGTTTATGCTCTAGAGAGCTGTCCCATCATTTCCGGCTTTCGTATTTTTTCGGGCCACAATACAGATTAGCGCCGCCTGCTGTTATGGAGACATTACGTCCCGCGCAAGCAACAGAGCGTACGGAAAGTCAGCAGTCAGTTTGGTGTGTTCTCTGGCCGCGACAGGAAGGCTGGAGCTTCCTGAAACAGCCGACTCCATTTTTTGCGTAGTCGGAACATGTCGGACTGGTGTGTCCTGGCCTTTAGATCAATATTAGCATGCTATTCAGACAAGGATTGGACTATTTACAGCCATTAGAAAACTGACCTATTTCCTTTTAATCCTGAGCTGTGCAACTTTCAGCAGACATTTTTATTTATTTTTTTATTTTTTGGGCATTTTTATGCTTTATTGATAGTGTAGAGACAGAGTTGAAATGGGGCAGAGAGGGGAGTGACATGCAGAGAACGACCGCGGGCTTGAATCGAACCCGGGTCCGCTGCTGGTCGAGGCCCATGGGGGGGACGCCCTACCAACTGAGCTAAGGGCGCCCCCTTCAGCAGACATTCTTAACCAGCTACTCAAGTGTCCTAACCGTTGGGAGAATGCTCAACTTGCATGCAGAAAAATATTTTTGTTTTTTAAGTACCTAAATTGATATGCGGACCAGACCAAAGATTGAGAGGGGCTCAATTCGGCCCACGGGCCTTGAGTTTGTCACATGTGATTTAGCCCATCACCCAAACAAATGTGATATGAAACTTAATAATGGTGCCCATACGACCGTGGCGGGTGTAACCACAAAATGTGATAAATATGAACAAGCTTACCTTGGACATAACCTCATGTCAACCCCCTATAAAACAGCAGTTACTTTATTTAGAGATCAAGGTGAAGATGTGGCATTGAAATGTTCTCAATCAGATCCAATCAGTCAGTTACAGCATGTGAGCAGGAAGGCCCATGGCCTAAGGGTGACTAACTATTGTATACTTGAATTGAAGTTGTCATAGTGCACAAAAGCAGCTTGTATAGTCTGTTATGATGTTGTATTTAAGACACTACAGGAGGTACGCTTTATCTACAAGTCATAGCAGGAAATATGCATTGTTCTTATTTCAAAAAACAAAGCTATCTGATGGATGGAGGCAATGAAAACTAAACATATTGCAGTGTTTCCCCCACGTTCACACAGCAGCGGCGCCCTGCCGCTGCTATATTTTCTCCGCCGCTGCTATTAAAATCCTCCTCCTCATTATTCTACTTTTTTATCTTTTTTTTTTTTTTTGGTACGTAGCTCATTTTAGAAACGGGGCAATGCCTAACATAAACGCTGTCCATACGTCGGAGGTGAATGTAACTTACTCGGCGTAAAACAGAAACTAAGGGAGGGGAGCGGCTCACTGTAGAGTCCCTTTAGTCGCGCTGTCAGTTTTCCGTCAGGGCTCTGTGTATCCGGGCTCGAGACATACAAACAGATCGCGGAACATTCACTAACGAAACAGTTAGTGGCTGAGCGAAGAATGTGGACTACTGTAGGCTACTGGTGCAAATTCCACAACTCATTACTTGTGTTACAGTTTAGTACAATATGTATTCATTTATATTTGGCTGCTCCACCAGTCCAGGCAGGATAGTTAAGTTTCAGTTTCGTTTTTCACCTCCGTGTCGGACAGCTGTTCGCTCAGCTGAAGGGCTCGAGTCTCACGGAGCAGACAGCGCGGAGTCAGTCTAAAGTCAGCGATGATCACTCTCACAAATCAAAAAGCTAAATTATAAAATAAAGCTCTTCCTCCCTCTATCTGTCTGTATAGGGCCTATATTTCTCTCTCCACTGTACACTTAGTCACTACCACTACTTTTAAGGAAGCAGAAGGAGGACTATACCCTCATTTTGCACTTTATTATTTTTAAATATTAGAAGATTGCAGGCAAGTAAAATACCACCAGCCACTACATTCTCAATGATAGAGACGAATAATTACCTTTTTTTCTTACAGTTTAAATGAAATATTTGAACAATACAGGAGAATAAATATTTGAAAGCAATACAGAATGCATGATATTACTGCATTGTATTGTATTCTATTTTGG
Source organism: Ammodytes dubius (assembly GCA_026122265.1). Lineage (NCBI taxonomy): Eukaryota > Metazoa > Chordata > Actinopteri > Uranoscopiformes > Ammodytidae > Ammodytes > Ammodytes dubius. The sequence continues at coordinate 2,496,700 of CM047520.1, forward strand.
TCACCAGGAACCTAAATGTTGTCAATTAGCCTACAAATTCACCAGAATGCAGGAAATGAAGAGTTGAATGCTCAAAAATGTATGGGGGACACCCCAGACCCCCACATTAAAATGTGTCCCAAACCAAAGTTTAATCACAACCTACACCCTTGAAATTCATGAATAGTTTTGTTTTATTTGTATCTATAGGCCTTTGTATAAGGATACTTTGTAATTTTTATCACATTATTTTAAATTAAAGTCTTAGGTCCTGCTTATCAATTGTTCGATTGTGTTGGACATTACTGAACCTCTTCCCATTTATAGCACCCAATGTCCCTGTCTAGTTCCATGTCCCCAAAAAATAAAATAAAAGAACCCCCCCCCCCTGATTTACCGAGTCGTCTAGAGGGGTCGGGTGTTTGTCACCTTTTTCACCTCTTATGAGTTTGCAGGTCTGGTTTAAGCATTAAGCAAGAACTGTAAATTAATTGTGCAAATCCTTTTCTGCGTTGTGGCATTTTGTGTTTAAATATCCATTTCTATACAAAAATGTCATAATCTGTAAGTAAAGACACAAAAGGCAAAGTTGCAACACCAATAATCCCATCTATCTGAATAGTAATTAGTGCATATTCTCCTCTCAAAGTGCACTAGATCAATGCATTCAAATGTAAAGGGTACAAAAAAAATCTGGCCGGGGGGGCATGCCCCCGGACCCCCCTAGGACGTTCGGGGACCACGCCACCGCTGCTGAAAAAAATCCTGCGGGAAACACTGTATTGACCACAGCCAAGTGTATCTTTATGATTAGTGGCCAAGGGAGCAAAGGTCCTTATTATAATAATCGATAGGGGGGCTATGGCGAAGTGGATAGGGTGGTGGACCCACAACTATGTTGGTGGTTCGATCCGTAGTCTGCCCGCCACGTGTCCAAGTGTCCCTGAGCAAGACACTGAACCCTAAATGTCTCCTGATAGTTAGCTTGCACCCTGCGTGGTAGCTGCTGATAGCGCTGTATGAATGTGTGCTCCAGTTGTAAGTCGCTTTGGATAAAAGTGTCTGCTAAATGACATGTAATGTAATGATAGGGACTGTAGCTTGTATGTAAATCAATACTGGCCATAAACACTTCACCCTGGTGTCATTTGTTTGGTGGCGTGCGTCACTAAATCAAACTATCAAAGCACCTTTAAATAGAGGAGAACATCCTCACCTGTTTGAAACTGTGTCTGTATTCCTTGCAGGCGGTTTCCACTGTGAACTTGGTGCTGAATATGTTGCAGAGTTTAGCACCGTAGCCGTTCCTTCCACCTGGAGACAGTTCAAACAGCAGTTTATTAGTAGTAATACTCCCCACTTCCTTGTACCGCAATACCCACTCAGTGCGTTCACATGCAGACTCATAATCAGGTAAATTAGGCAAAGCAACACACTCAGTAGTTTTAAATCAGGTCTCAAGAAATGGCTAAAAACAGGGCAGCGATGTGAACATTTTTAGTCATTTATCTCATGTTTGGTGTTTTATGTTTACTTTATTATACATCTTGTTTTGGTGTATTCTTTTAACTAGATATGCCTTCTTGGCCATGCAATATTGTGAGCCTATATTTGCACATTGGGCACCTTTTAATTGTATTATCAAATTCTTGTATTATTATTCATTTTAATCCTTTTTGTTTTTTAGCTTAACACCAATTCCTGTCCAGGGACTACAGACGAAAATTAGCCATGTGGCTATAATCTGGCTCAATTGTATATTGTGCACTGTCCCTGCTAAATAAACAATAAATGAAATGAAATGAAATGAAATGAACAAATAAGACCTCAACAGGACTTGTAAAATGCATGTAAACACATTTATCCGATCTACTTCGCACAAAATCGGCACATTAACGGACAAGCGAAGTCGGGTAAGAACACCTAGATAACTCGTTCATAGTCGGCATTCTACCTGCATGTATACAGGATCGCATATCTCATATCGGAGTTCTCGTTCTGCGCTTGCTCGAGAATCCCTGCGGAGGATTTTACAAGGAAGTGGAAGGAGACGACGTAATAAATAGTAGTGTTGTTGCCAGAAAGGAACCTGACATCGCTCCTTTAACCACTTGTCAAAGGGCTACAGCGCCACCTAGCATAGCGGAGTCAGCTATGCTCCGGCCATTTATCGAATATTTGAAAGGCCATGTATATTCAGACAAGTGACACGGTCCGTTCGAGTGGCAAGTTTGGTATGTCTTAATCCAATCTAGTTGTCCCATGGAAACGCACTGAGTGACAGAGACTTGGCCGCCCCTCACCTGTCACCTTCTTCTGCTCATCGTCATAGTTGCTGGAGGTGAGCAGGTGACCAAAGATGAGAGCTGGCACGTACATCTTCTCATCCTTGTGCTCCACCACGGGGATTCCTTTACCATTGTTCCAGATGGTGATGGTGTTGGACTCACTGGTAGGAGGAACAATAAAAGGAACAGAGATTATATTAGGTAGAATATATATATATCTATATATATATAGATATATATATAGAGAGAGAGAGAGAGAGAGAGAGAGAGAGAGAGAGAGAGAGAGAGAGAGAGAGAGCGAGCAGTGGTGTGAAACATCACAAAACCTCACTGTTTGAACATCCCAATAGAATTTGCAACAGCTTTAGCCCCGGTCTGATTCTGTAGCATTCGTCTGTCTAAATGCCAATGTGATAAAGTTTGTGTGTCTTTGCCACCATCACTGACCAACCAGGGTAGATGTTGTTTCAAAAGTGTTGCCATGATCAATGCATTGCCTTTCTCAGACAGCTTTTTTAGGGTTGCTGTTTTGTCATCATGTGACTTAAACGACACAGGGGCTAGCAGAGATAGCCATGACTATCACTGTGCTTTAATCTATTATCTTTTGCCTTTTGCAACGCTCCATCCCTGATTGATTTGTAGGGATTCATCATGCCCTGATCACATAAATACACAGCTGCTTCTTGAATGGAACATCCTACAGTGCACTTTTAAACTCAATAAATGAATCTTGATTGGTCACTTTAAATCCCTACTATCACCCTTATCATCTCAACTTGCAGTTGCTTTTACATTGTTTTATGGAGTGATTTTACTGACCTGTTGATTTGTTTGTCTATGCTGTATTCTAATGTGTTGTAAAGTCTCGACGTCATTGTAAATGAGAGCTTGCTTTCAATGATCTATCAAATTAATAATACAATTTTTTTTAAAGATATTTTTTGGGCATTTTTATGCTTTATTGATATTGTAGAGACAGAGGTGAAATGGGGCAGAGAGGGGAGTGACATGCAGAGAACGACCGCGGGCTGGAATGGAACCCGGGTCCGCTGCTGGCCGAGGCCCATGGGGGGGATGCCCCACCAACTGAGCTAAGGGCGCCCTCTAAATTAATAATACATTTTGAATGTATTCATTTGAATGAATAATCAATTGAAGCGGTTGCGCCTTAAGTAACACTTCAGCCAAACAAGAGCCAGTACACAGCCTGTGAACAGTTCGCAGGTGGAGAGATAGAGAGACACTGGTGCAGCCATCCGTCGGAGCCCTGGGGGGTTTGATATGGAGGAAGGCTAACTGAAACTAATGACACCAGAGCATATGAAGCTCACACACAAAAAAACAGGCAGAGCTGTGGAGAACTGCATCAACGTCACTATGAAGCCCCATTAGCAGCAAGGCTAATGCTATCATTTGTACAGCAGTGGAAGGGACAGCAGCTTGCCTCAAGGACACGCTGCTGTTTAAGCAGTCAGATGGGGGATGCAGCAGCTGGCAGACTGGGGGATGATGCTAGCTCAGCACAGGCTTGATTTATTGTGCTTCTGTGGAGCCATGTCTCAAACGCCCTCCAATCTACTAACATGTATTCACTGAGCTCTGGTTATGTCCACAGCATGAAGAGAACACAGCCATCTGAATACAGCCACGCTATCACTATCACATTTCACTGAGAGAGAACACACCCTGCGTTCCAATTCCCAAACTTCCATACTATTAAGTATGTCAGAAAAAGATTTAGGAGGTCCCAATACATGCACGTCAATTGTAGTATGCTGAAAATACATAAATGCCCCACTAACTCAAATACCATGTTGGAGCATTCGTATTTATTCTTGACATTTCTTGACATAATGAAAATGAAAATCTTCCTTATCAGATTTTTTTTTCTCTCCTGTGGCCCTAAAACTCTTCTGTACTTTAGTATGTAGTGTAGTAAAAAGAAAAAGTATGTGATTTGGAACTCAGGGACAGAGTCACAGTCTGACAGGAAAAATGCACTGTCCTCCCTGCCTGTTCTAACATATTGTACTCACGGATCAATGGTGATCTTAATGCCAGTCATGTTCTTGTCTCTTTGCTTGTTGTCGGCTGCATTGACTGCCAAGGACAAAAAGCAACACAATATAAACAGTTAGACACAGTTCATTTAGAAATAAGACTTATGACTCTTTTTATCAACAATCAATTGGTCCATGATTAAAACAAATGATCATTTGACACACAGGTACAACCAACACGTTTTTGAGCTGAGAGTGATTCTGCCTGTATGATCTTGTTTAATGTAATTACATAGACACAGCAGCAGTCAATGCTCAGACAATGACAGAGTGTCATTAATCATACACCTCTGTAAACACACAGGCCAAGTGAATAGAGAAGAAAAGGCAATCAGCAACAACGCTCCCATGCAGTGAGCAGCATCATTTTAAACTGATTACATTGGTGCTCCATTCTAGCAGAGCAGAACAGCATTACTCCCAGTCATTTCAACTAACATGGAACAGACTGTACGACTACTTCATTAACCTTTACTTAGCTGAGGACAGCTGACTGAGCATGCTTTCACTGTACAACACAAAGAAGAGCTGCAGCTTTGACAGTGATCTGACACAACACACACACACACACACACACACACACACACACACACACACACACACACACTGACATGATTCCTCTACAACCTTTATTATTTTTCATGTATGTCTCTATTCAAGCTACAGTCTGTACAACCAAAGTCTAAACTGATCTCCATATAGAGTCCTAGATCAATACAGCAGACAGTGATTCACTGAATGAAGCTGACACTTTGATAGTGATAATAAGCCTTCAAGATCACAGTAATGAGAGGAAAAAACCTCAAGTGACAAATGAACCTTTACACAAACCTGTGCAGATTGACAGTGTGGATTTCTACTCACCGAGAATTTCATCAAAGATTTTGTACAGTCCAGGAACGTAGGTGACGTCCCTCTGGTTCATTCCAATCTCTTCATCGAAAACCCACATTTGCTGAAAAAGAGATACATATCATTTAAAAGGTGAAGTTAGCGATTTATTTATGTTAATATAAGTGTTAAATCGCTCTTTATTCATACAGTGATCACTTATATAGTGTGCACGTTTCATAAAGCCGATCTCTCAGTCACTCGCTGCATGTAATCGGCTAATACACTTTTTGGGGATCCCACTAGAAGAGAGAACGTTACAAACCGGCACCCGTCTCACTGCCGGTGCACGTGCAGAGCGACAGATGGGTGAATGTGTATGCGCCTACAATGGCGGAGCAGGTAAAAATCCTTCCCAATGTCTGTTTTGATGGTTTTTATCATGTTTTATCACCCTTATGGATCTGAGATGATGCTAGATAACTCGCTGCTTGAAGACCGCAGTGAAGTTAGCTAAACTGACTATTCCTCTTACTGAACCTTTTAATAAGGTAGGATATAGTTTTTGTATTTGTGTTTTAGATGTGTAAATAAAGTTACAAAATAAAAGTGTTTCAGTCCTGCTATCAGTCCCGCTCTATCAGACAGTTGCCTCAATAGCTCCAAACCTGGTCACAAAAAACACATTTGCTTCCACTATAATTATTCAAATCTAAATGTGAACCCTATGTGTTAGGATTTCTCTATTATCCATTTCATTTGAGTGACTCTTTATAGTCTCTCAAAGCAGGCGATTGGAATATCTGAAATGTTGAGCAGCTTTATCTGACTACCATTGACCAAACCTGGGCTGGACATAACATGTTGAGTCCTCAATGAGCAGATTGCCAGAGAAACATTTTATTCATTTTTTAACCATTATCTATTCAGGTGAATCCCATTGAGACCGGAGACTCTTTTGCAAGGGAGACCTGTTCCCATTTACATACACGTTACCATTAACATACACATTCATACACCGATAGCAGGCTAACTATCGACATTCACATGAGGCAATGTGGGTGAAGTGTCTTGCCTAAGGACACAACAACCATGACACAGGTCAGGTGGCAGGGCGGGGATCGAACCACCAACCCTTTGATCACTGGCCGACCCGCTCTACCACCTGAGCCACAGTCGCCCCAAAATGAAGTTGAATGAAGATTGTCCAGAGGGTCTTTTAGCAACACAAAGCAGTGCCTGCCTATCTGTCAGTGTATATCCCTGGACGTACCTGGGTGATGGGCTCCACAGAGCCGATGTATGTGTCAGGACGTAATAGGATGTGTTCTAGCTGGGTCTTCTTCTGGTACACTCTCTCCACAGACAGCTTGGAGCCCCCCTTGTCCTTCTTGGACACTTCCATCTTGCCGGCATCACCTCTGCCATTACTAGCCTCCTGTGTGACACAATGGGGTTTGTTTGGGATGAATACATGCATAATAACTCAGTTTAAACCACAGGACAAGCAAGTAAAGGACTGTGGCTACTACCGTATAGTTTACCACCACCAGTATGACTGTGTGTGAATGAATGGAACCCTGGACACCTGTAAAGTTAACCAGTTTAAAACGTTGCTGAAGACTCACTTTTTTGCATTGGCCTCTAACATAAGTTGAGACTTTTATTCTCCTCCCTTTTTGTCATGTATCTTATGTTATGTTGTTTTGTATTGTATCTTGTACAGCACTTTGGTCAACTGATGTTGTTTTTAAATGTGCTATAGAAATAATTTTGACTTTGTGAAGGGCCGTACTGTTGGCATACATTATCAATGCTCATCCAGCACCATAGTCCTCTCTGTGACAGAAGCATACTACTGGTGGTTATACTGTCATTGGAAAGCTGAGGGAGCTCATGTTGTGTTCATATTGAAGTGAGCTTTACATCTACTCTTAATTGGCTATAAAGTTTCATACTTCCATGGCACTTAGTTATTATTGCAGAGAGCCAATAATATTATAACTTATTACATTATGGGCAAAATGTTATTACATTATTAGGAAATAGTACATTATCGGCTTATATTATATTAAAAACTGCGAGATGATTATGTTGTATCGGCTGTTATTAGAGTGACATTATTGGCTGATACACCAAGTGCTAAATGTTGGAGAACACAACAGCTGAGAGCTGACTGGAATATTTAAAAAAAAATATATGATAATAATAATTCAAATAATCAATAGCATAACGGATATAGTTGTTAATATTGATAGTATTATATTAAGGACAAACGAAAACGCTTGCCTTATGGAACGAATTTAACATCTCTGGGGTTCAGTTATGAGATGAACAGAAAGAAAACGTAGGCCTATTTTAATCAAATCAGGCAAAACATTTCATTGCTCAACTTCGATGAAACACTTCCACTATCATACACACAGCATAGTCATGTCATGTAAGCTACAACTGCACTATAATGAACCTTTGATAACAGCATCACACCAATGGGGGCGATCTGAGTTTACTGTATTAATGAAGCTAACTTGTTTAAATACCGATAAACTCCTGCTTATCAAAGCACAATCCATGTTATTGATGTGCATGTAGGTGCTGATAAGAGGGGTGGAGGTGGCTACTCGTAAACCGCTACGCCATCAAAAGTTCCTGCTAATTGGTGACAGTTAAACATCTCCTAAGCACACTTAACACCAGGGATACGTTCAAACACGTCCGGTTTAAAGATGGAGAGGTACAAAGATGGAGAGGTTAACTCAGTTAACCGGCATGATTGAAAACAGCAGTTCCTCAGCAGTCAACACCGGAAAACACTGAACTATATGAAACCAGTGCTTTTAAACAAACCGTATTCCATTCATTGTCTTCAATGCCAATTAACGATGCACCTAATGACTGATGGGAGTTGGGCAGTAAATACGGTTCTATCGAAGCCGATATTTTAATTACTTCTTAACTACTAAACTTTGGAGATCTATATAAGTTTCTTAGTTTTATTTGTGTCAATATTTTGAGGATTATGTGTGTGTTATTACAGTGTGTTTGCTATTGCGTTGTTATTATCCTTGTGCATCAGGGCTTTAGCCTTTGTTACCAGGTCAGCTGGCTGCCCTTTAACTAGCGTACCCCCACTACACGAGAACATGGACTTGCTAGGACATTTAAATGCTAACTGAAGCCTTATTTCGCTACGGAGAACATGCAGGTTTGGATGCTACTGAGGTTGTATCAGGATTATAACACTATGCACTTAGTAGTTGTATGATAAACTAACTTACCATCCAAGCAAGCGCCCCGCTTCCTGCTGCTCCGTTGGACATCTTCCTTTGTGATCCTAATTCTTTTCTGATGCAGCTCGCAAAATGTCTTCGGCTCCTGTGAAATTAAAAGTCCGTGTGCATAACAAAATGTCTCAGTAGCTGAAAGGCACACAGACCTGTTTAACTTCCATGTTGTTTCTCTGTTTGCTTTGAAGATGATCCTTTAAATGTGTCAAAACAGTCAAGAGGGGAGTGTATCGCGGCTATTGTTAAAATCGACAAGCGGTGGCACAGTAGGCCTAAACTTCCAACAAAGATGCTAACCTAACCGGGCTACTTGCCGCAACATAAATACTGTACAAAATGCACAAATTAAATACGCTTACAATTCCATGTGAAAACGCAACAGATTAAAATAGGAGTTTAACAGAAATGCTCCGAAAACCATATAATTAAATACTTTTCATTTAGAAATGAAAATAATATCAGCTAACAGCAGCACCCGCTGTCCGGCCCCTTCCATCCGCAAGATAGACGGCGAAGCGTCTCGTGGATGGGCCGACCAATCAGGTGGCTGCGTTTCAAAGGCACCGGTACTTCGACCAATAGGAAAAGTCAACATTGAGTGACCCATGTTGTTATCTGAACGCAAGATGGCGGCAAAAACTATATCGAGCTTCATCATTGAAACAGCGGACAATGTATTGAAATCATGGGACATATAAAGAAAGATTTAAATGAATAGCCTATTTTACCATGGCTTCATACGAGACTCGACAACCATACTGTAAAAAAAAATATCTTTATTGTACCACCATGTTCCAGCATTCAATCCTTTTCGTCACACCAACACAAACATTACATTTGTAAGTTTATAATTAATTATGCACATGGATGAAAGTGGGCAATGCAAGTCAAAGGACACACTCACCAGTAATTAGTTTATTACAAGCAGGCTAACTGAAACAACCCTCTATGTACAAGGATAGTTAACCCTGATAGGCTGTATATGGACTGTCTCATTGCACCACAAAATACATACACATTCACAGTGGAGGCAGATGTTACAAAAACTATGGCTTTAGGGTTAAAATGTACAGATAGGCCTATATTGTTAGACCCCTTGTCTAGAAGATATTTTGGCCCTCAAGAAAAAACAATTTAATTAAACTCAATGTGAGACTGAGACATGTCCTCTGTGATAGGTCCATGTCTTCATTCACATATCATTAGACCATGCATATTTAACCATCCTGGAGGAACGACACAAATTTTAATATTGCACTTATCTCTGCATCAGACAAATCTAGTTGTCAAATCAGTCAATGGGAAACCTAGGGGGAGGGGGGGAGGGGGGTATGTCAAACAAATGTTAAGCTTCTTCTAAGTGGACGAGGATTTCAAATGAAGAGTCCTCCGTCTCCTTCAAGCTTCGTCTGAAGAGCTGAGAGTGTTGCCATGACGACTCCCCATCTCCACCACTGAGATCTGCTACAACCAGGAACTGTGAGGAGCCGGACAGATTGTGGAGGGAATGCATCTCCCCATCTGAAGGGTTCAAAATGGAGGAAAAATAATTAGGATGGATGGGGGGGGGGTCACACAATCATCTCTGGAGTATATCACAGGAATATATATCATATACAGTAGGTATACCTCCAGGGAACTCTGTGGTAATCTGGCCCACCTGAAGGTACCAGAGGACCTTCCCAGAGTTGAAGGTCTCGCTACTGGCCATGATGGAGACGGACTTTATCTTCATTCCCGCTGGAGCAAAGTCAAACTTCCAACTGATTCTTCCAACAGCGGAACCTTCTGTCCGGGCTATGTACACCTAAAGAGATAAAAGAGTGCCTGGTTCAATTCATTTCAAATGAGTGAGTTTACAGTGTTCCACTTCCGGGAATGAAAAAGAGGGGAGTGTGTGACGTAAAAGTTAAGAGCAAAAAGGTTTTCTTGAACGCTGTGGCATGGTACAGCAACTGTATTTAATGACTTTTTTCCTCCTCCTCGTCGTGTTAAAATGCGCTTCACTGGCTGAACCCAAAACAAAGCAGGACTCGGGGCTCCAGAGATAAGCAAAAACTTCAGCACTGAAGTTCAACAAGAAACTTTATAAAGACACTTAAAATAACTCTCTCTGCTCAGTTAAGAACCGACTGTGATGGCTTCATGGAGAGATTGATGTGTGTCAATGGGTCCGGTACGTGTGTCTGATGACAGGGCTGTTATCTTAACGTGCACAATCTTAATAATAAACAGTGTGATACACGTTATATTGGCATTTATATTAAGAGCTTGCTAATTTTCTATAACAGTGTTAAGACTAAATGCTCCTGAAGTTTTAACCATAAAGCACCTGTCCCGCAATTACAGCTAAACACATTAAGACAAGAGAGCGTTGTGTTTAACTACCTCCGAGGCAGTAAACTTGTTTTTCCCGGCTCTTAAGGGCAGTGAAAAAGGGGCTGTGTCTAGTATGATTGCTTTTCAACTGCTTTCGAATAATTCTGAAGCTTGTTTTTCATTTTGGGTTGTAAAAAAACTTTTAGATTAGATAACTCTATTATAATAAGATGTACGACGAAGACTTTGTTACACAGTACTTTGACTTTCGATTGAGTGTTTCAATGATAAGTCCCCACTGCTTTGAAATCCTTTACGTTTCCTCACAACATAAAGAACACTTTTCCTATCCTGAGCCACAGAATTCACAAGTGGACGTTCAAACTGAACAGTATAATAATAATATAATATAAATTAATCAAACAAAACTGAAACGTACCATCTGCCAGTCATTCTCCACCTTCCTGAAGACCGACTTCTTCTCCCACACACACTGATCCCAGGTCTGAAGGAGCTCACTGTTGTTGGACACTCGACAGTAGTGGTCTTTGGTGGCACTGTAGCGCACATGCAGTAACCGGTCCTCCTTCTCTTTCTCCGTAGGGGTAAACACAAAACCTGCGGTCTGACAAAAACAAACGATAGTTACGTATGTAACTACGGTTCTATGAGTTCCGGATGACCGCCAGAGGCGGTGCTTATAGCACTGGATGTTCCATTGCGCGCATGCGCAGGTCGAGATCTTTATACCAACAAAGTCACCTGTGACACCCGGGTGACTCCGGGAATGTCTATATATTCCGGAAGTCACCAGAGGTTCTGTTCCACTGGATCTTCTCGCGGTGTCTGAGAAGTCTGAGTGACAGAGAACTCTGGCGGTCATCCGGAACTCATAGAACCGTAGTTACATACGTAACTATCGTTCTATTTCGTTCCTACTGACCGCCAGAGGCGGTGCTTTCAGCACTGGATGACTTATACCAAAAAGGTCACGAAGAGTACTCATCAATTAAGGGCTTACAGCCATCAACAAGACAGCTGTCATTCCACCGGATGAGGTGCAGCAACATTTACTCTGTAGAGCCGCGCAACGTACATGATGAAGACCATGTAGCCGTGGTGCAAATGTCCTGCCGTGAAATCCGCTTCAAGGCAGCCCATGATGTAGCCATACTCCTGGTAGAGTGGCACTCAACGGCCAAGGCATGGGGAGCCCCTGTGCTCTATATGCATACAAGACCACATCCACAAGTCAGTGGGAGTGTCTCTGTTTGGACAGGGCAGCCCCCTCCCTGCGGCTCCCATAGCAGACAAAAAGGTATTTGTCTTACGCAAGCTGGTTGTTGCCACAACCTATGCCCTAAGCGCCCGCACCGGGCACAGTGGGTCTGACATTCTTTCTGCACCCCCTGGTGAGCCCAGGGGATTGAAAGCAGCCAACTCGATCGATTGGTTTACATGGTGGGGAGACAATCGTTTGGATAGGAAGGATGGAGTTGGCGAGAGCACCACTCCTGACCCTTCTACATGCCAGCACAAGCACGCCTGGCTTACTGACAAGGCATGGAGTTCACCGACCGATTGCAGTCGCAATGGCAAGGAGGAATGCCGTCTTCATAGACAGCCGCGTCAGGTCTGCCTGACTCAGCGGCCCAAATGGGGGTAGTCCTAAGGCCCTCAGGACTACTTGCAAGTCCCCTGATGGTGCCCTCAGGGGTCACGGTGGCTGAATGAAGCCTCTGGCCTCCCTTCAGAAACTGCCTGACTAGGTAGTGGGACCCTACCGTCTGGTTATCCACCCCTGCATGTGCGGCCGATATCACAGCCACATAGACGCACAGGGTGGAAGCAGCTCTCCTGTTGCCCACACAGACTGCAGAAAGTGTGGTATCACTATCACTGAGCAAGTCCATGGGACTTCGCCATGTGCCATGCACCGCTGTGAAAACGGCTTCCACCTGTTTGCATAGCGCCATGTAGTGGAGAGTGCCCCTGAAGTCAAAAAGGTATGGACCTCTGACTGGTCGCAATACGTCAACAGTGGGTCCTGGCTACCAGGAGCCCCACGCACAGCTGCAGGCGCCCCGAGTTCGGGTGCCACATGTGTCCGCCTACCTGAGACAGAAGGTCCTGTCTCCCTGGAAGGCACCAAGGCTCTCCTTGAGGAGTTTAGTAACGCTGGGATCCATGGCCTTCCTGGCCAATGTGGAGCCCCCAAACGTAGGCTGTAACTGCAATGCTGGACCCCATCCAGTGTTGTCAGTAACAAAAGAATTGTAGGAAATGCATAAAGCAGGCTGACTGGCCAAGCATTAGCCAGAGCATCCTGCCTTAGGGGACTGGTCCTCTCCATCTAGGAGGACCCAGGGGGACAGTGGGTCATCTCTTCGGAAGCAAAGAGATACGCCACTGCCCTGCCATACTTGTCCCAATCATGCCCCCCACCTCCGGATGGAGTCTCCACTCCCCGGGGGTGGCCCTTTTCTCTCGCTGTGTTCCGGACACCTGGAACTTGGACAGCTTAGATAATGATAATTAGATAATGCTGAGGTCAGCATACTTATCAATCGAAGGAAGAGGCTGTACTCCAGCAGCCTCCATTGCATGAAGTGCTGTAGTAGCTGCTGAACGGTAGCTACACGCTACGGAGAAAGGCAGGCTCGCATGGCCGCCGACTCGAGCACCAGCTGAGCTGTAATGGTGGCAGGGATGCTGCCACACACTGTTTAATATACGCAGAGCCAGGGACGGCCCAACGGAAGAACCCTGACTGGTACACCTTGCCCAGAAATGCAAAGGGGAGGACCACCTGTGACATTGGGCAGTAGGGACTTGAAAGTAGCATCTTTCAGGCTATGACACAACCCAGTCCGCCTGAGCGATAGACTGGAGGACCCCTGCAACACGCAACATGGGGAAGGAAGAATCGTGAGGCACTGATTCCGCCGTCTTAGCCCAGAACGGGGCGACCCCGCCCCACCTCCTGGTACCTGAGCTTCGGTTGAGTAGAACCTACCGAGCATCGAGCAGCACCCCCAAGGACTCTGGGGGAGGGCAGAGACTGGACGCCGACCTCCTGGCGCCTGAAATGCAGCTGTAGCGCAGTGTTACGGCGCTGTACAGAATGTGCTGAGAAGCACTGGCCCCTTGATTGTCCACCTGAACGTGGTTGAAGCTATTGGCACGGGGTACCACAGAGGTTCCCGGCCTGGAATCAGGCAGAGGTGCACGTCGCAGCGTGCAACTACTGTCTAGCCTGGTCAACCTGAACACTTTGCTCTGGGACCTGAAGAGCAGCTGGCCGAACGTCTGGCCTGGGATCACTGGAGAGAACGGAGGGTCTGTCGACACACCTCCGACTGGGACGACTGCGCCAGCCAACCTTGGCGGCGCGCCACGTCACAGCTGATCAACCTGCCTAGCCCTTTTCTTGTGAAGCGACCTTGGGTACCTTGAAAGGCGCTATATAAATTCAAATTATTATTATTATTAGCTCCCTAAGTCATAATGCAAAGTCTGCAGTGAAGCATCACTGAGGGTCCGTGCTGAGTGACCAGCACCTGACCCCTGTATGGTTTGCGACCGAGCCAGGACTGTGTGAGAAAGCAAATTCCCAGATGGCCCCCACAGGCAGCAATGTCGTAACTCCTAGTAAGGAGGTCGCCTGAAATCCGGCACTGGGGCCGAGGGCAGCGCACATCGGCTCTCAGAGCCTCGTCTGGGGAGACAACCAGGGATGCTATAGCAGGCTCAATCGGAGCTAACCAGTCCGAGCCCTAACTATCAGCATTGTGCATGGCTGCCAGAGCTCTACTGTCACTAGTGTGATGGGAGAGAGCCCTTAAATCTGGCCAGCATCTACGGAGCCCAGCGGAATAAGGCTCAGAGGGAGGCACACAGAAACGGAGGATTGAGGGCCTGCCGAAAGAAGGCATTCGTGGGTGCAGATGAAACCAGAGCTTCATCTAACCCCATACTTGGCGAGTCACGGACAGACACTGACTTTCTAGCCGAGCTGCCCACCTGTAAGAGACTACAGGACGCAGCTGTGGACAGCATGTCATCCCCCGAGTAGGAAGGATGCACAGCCGCAAGGTTATTCACTGCACTGGTACCATGAACTGGTTGGAGGCTAGTAGAAGAGCCTCTACCTAGCAACCTAAGTGCCTGAGACATGAAACTACAGTTCATGCATGGGTTATCTGACAGCGCTTCCCTCAGGTGCTCAACCTTGAGACCTGCAGGGCACTTGTCATGGCCCTGTATGGAGGTCATGAAGGCGTAAGCTGGCCACTGTTGAGCCAACGAAATATGCGTCTGACTACACAATTATGGGCGCTTGACATAATGGCAAACTTAATTACCCTATCTCAGTAACTAATTAGAAAATAGCAAATTAGTTAGTAGGCTATGCAGCCGGGCTCTAGGCGAGAGCACCGAGCACCGGTGTGCAGCCCAAAATTAACCCCTTGAAGGCGACTCTGCTACCCGCAAGCCGCCTACTGGAGGCAAATTAACGCCGGCCAGTTAGGCAATACGCGCCCTAGGCGAGAGCACCCGACAGCGCCCTCAAACTGATAATGAAGTAAAGCAACTGGCCTAGGCCACACGCACACCAAGCAGCAGGCAGCAAAGCTAGCAAATAACTACCGCGTGGCGGCGCTATGCCCACGCCGCTCACTGATAATCAAAGTAAGCAACGGCCCACGGCGAACACACACCCAGCACAGCGCAAAGCTAGCAGAATAAATTAGAACTTACCGTGGCGGCGCTATCCCAGCCGCTCACTGGCAACTAATCAAGTAGCAACTGGCCTAGGCGACACAGCACCCAAGCAGCAGTGCAGCAAAGCTAGCAAAAAGAAATTAGAACTTACCGTGGCGGCGTTAAGCCCAGCCGCTCACTGGCAACTAATCAAGTAGCAACTGGCCTAGGCGACACAGCACCCAAGCAACAATGCAACCTGTTGTGTAAAACTATGCTGCCCACTGGCGAGCATAATTACAGTAGGCTTTAGGCAATCGAGCTTTAGGCGAGAGCACCCAAGCAACAATGCGACCTGTTGTGTAAAACTATGCTGCCACTGGCGAGCATAATTACAGTAGGCTTTAGGCAATCGAGCTTTAGGCGAGAGCACCCAAGCAGCAATGCGACCTGTCTAATAGTACATTGGCAGTGTAACCATGCCGCCCACTGGCGAGCAAGTTTACAGTAGGTTAGGCAATCGAGCTCTGGGCGAGAGCACCCAAGCAACAACGCGACCTGTCGAGCCAATTAAAATGTGTAATCCGACACAGTTCAATTGAATTTAGTTTACTTAAGACGGGGACAGTGCAAATCAATAAACCACACGGTCATACATGGGTTAAAAAAATGCTAGAATTAGCCAATGCTATTCTCCATCTGCAGTCCCCTGGCAGTGTCAGCGGCTCTTGGTAACCCCAGCCGCCCACTGGAGAGCCAATCAACGAAGGCTATAGGCAATTGAGCCTTAGGCGAGAGCACCCAAGCAGTAATGCGCCTTAATAACACAGTGACGGCAACGACGTTCACTGTCGAGCAGATTAAGTAGCCTATGCAGTCAGGCTAAGGCGTGAGCTACCGTGCAACACGGCTATTATAACACAGCAGCACAGACACGACACCCGTGCTGTGAACTAAGCTGCCAACTGGCGCCACACTACAGCAGCCTACACACGAGCAACAGTGTGACACGGCTAAAATAACGCGGGTGAAGGCGATTTAGGAAACTAATTCGTCCACCGGCGAGCAATACAGCAGCATACAGTGTATACAACAGCATACTAGTGTGTGGCACGGCTCACCACTGGTACAGCAAATGAAGTAAACTATGCAACGCAAGGCTTAGGTGAGAGCACACGATTTGGTGCGACACAGCTCACTACAACAGTGAAAGAGACTTCTGACCGAAGCCGCCCACCTGACGAGCAAATTGAGTAGCCTATGCACCCGCTCTAGGCTACTCACAATGCTACAAAGTACTGTGGCGGCGGCTTGGTACCCCCAAGCCGCTCGCTGTCGATTAAATCAAGTAAGCACCGGTCGGGGCGAACGTAGCACCGATCAACAGTGCAACAATGCTAGAAAGACAATACATTCGAGCATACAATTAGCAACCGGCTTAGCGAAACACACAAGCAACGGTGCGAACGAAGAATAACACGGCGACTGTGAACCCAGCCGCCGCCTGATCTAATCAAAGCAAGGTGGAAAGGTGATATTAGCTTCCGCGGTAGCCTCGGGCTACGCATAGCCTTCACACTACTCACCCTGACCGGCCGAAGCCCAGTCTAACGAATTGCAAGTCGCAGCCCTTGGTGGTCGAAGTCAAATCGAAGCACCAACCCTCAGGGTACGAGCTACTTGCGACAAGCTAGTGGTAATATTAGCCCCACAACAATGTGTGCGACCTGCTCCGCGAGAAAATAGAAGGAACAGAACCTCTGGTGACTTCCGGAATATATAGACATTCCCGGAGTCACCCGGGTGTCACAGGTGACTTTGTTGGTATAAAGATCTCGACCTGCGCATGCGCGCAATGGAACATCCAGTGCTATAAGCACCGCCTCTGGCGGTCAGTAGGAACGAAATAGAACACACTACAACTTTTAACATGTCGATATCATGAAACTTGATGCCAGTTGATTAATGACAGTTCTTTTTTTTGAATTACATTTTCAAGAAATGATTGAATAAAGATGTACATTTGGGAATATCTAACTAATTATGAGTACATTTGCATCCATTTAAAAAACTATAATAATCTAGATGTTGGATAAAGCCAAAAAAGTTAAATCCTTATTTCATTATTACAACATATTAGTGTCCAAAGTTTTTACAAACCAGATTTTGAATACATATTTTTTTCATTTTGATGAATCAAAAATACTATGTACAGGTATTTAAAATGCCTTTTCTGTTTTTAAGAAAAAAAAATATAAATATATATATATACTATATACTAGTATGAAAGAAGACATGTCATGGAAGCAAGTAAACAAAAAAAACAAAAAGGGTTTTTATGAGTGCAGTGTGTCACCTTAAACCAATAGAAACATATTTGCAGAGTGGCATAAGCTCAGTTTAATTGCACTACCCTGTACCTGTGTGGAGGTCCTGCCTCAGCCCCTCTGCTCTCCCCCCTGGCTACCCTCCAGGCCATGGAGCCAGAGTTGCGTCCGCCCAGCTCTCCTGCTTTGGGTTTCTTTGGGGAGATGAACTCCACCAGCTCACCAGCAGCCTCTCCGTCAGCTCCTTCTTCCTCTCTGGACTCAGGGACTGCTGTCTCTGCAGTGTCACAGCAGATTGAAGGTGGTTAACATCAGTGCAACAGCACTAACTAGTGACTATCCCTGCGTTCCAATACCCATACTTCCATACTATTTAGTATGCCAGAAAAAGATTAGGATGTCCCAATACAGGCACGTCAATCTTACGGCCCCCACACACATCCTACCTTACGGCGTTACCTCGGTCTGCGTCTGACTTTTTGTCACAGACGTGAAAACAACTACACGCTACGGAGAAAGGCAGGCTCGCATGGCCGCCGACTCGAGCACCAGCTGAGCTGTAATGGTGGCAGGGATGCTGCCACACACTGTTTAATATACGCAGAGCCAGGGACGGCCCAACGGAAGAACCCTGACTGGTACACCTTGCCCAGAAATGCAAAGGGGAGGACCACCTGTGACATTGGGCAGTAGGGACTTGAAAGTAGCATCTTTCAGGCTATGACACAACCCAGTCCGCCTGAGCGATAGACTGGAGGACCCCTGCAACACGCAACATGGGGAAGGAAGAATCGTGAGGCACTGATTCCGCCGTCTTAGCCCAGAACGGGGCGACCCCGCCCCACCTCCTGGTACCTGAGCTTCGGTTGAGTAGAACCTACCGAGCATCGAGCAGCACCCCCAAGGACTCTGGGGGAGGGCAGAGACTGGACGCCGACCTCCTGGCGCCTGAAATGCAGCTGTAGCGCAGTGTTACGGCGCTGTACAGAATGTGCTGAGAAGCACTGGCCCCTTGATTGTCCACCTGAACGTGGTTGAAGCTATTGGCACGGGGTACCACAGAGGTTCCCGGCCTGGAATCAGGCAGAGGTGCACGTCGCAGCGTGCAACTACTGTCTAGCCTGGTCAACCTGAACACTTTGCTCTGGGACCTGAAGAGCAGCTGGCCGAACGTCTGGCCTGGGATCACTGGAGAGAACGGAGGGTCTGTCGACACACCTCCGACTGGGACGACTGCGCCAGCCAACCTTGGCGGCGCGCCACGTCACAGCTGATCAACCTGCCTAGCCCTTTTCTTGTGAAGCGACCTTGGGTACCTTGAAAGGCGCTATATAAATTCAAATTATTATTATTATTAGCTCCCTAAGTCATAATGCAAAGTCTGCAGTGAAGCATCACTGAGGGTCCGTGCTGAGTGACCAGCACCTGACCCCTGTATGGTTTGCGACCGAGCCAGGACTGTGTGAGAAAGCAAATTCCCAGATGGCCCCCACAGGCAGCAATGTCGTAACTCCTAGTAAGGAGGTCGCCTGAAATCCGGCACTGGGGCCGAGGGCAGCGCACATCGGCTCTCAGAGCCTCGTCTGGGGAGACAACCAGGGATGCTATAGCAGGCTCAATCGGAGCTAACCAGTCCGAGCCCTACTATCAGCATTGTGCATGGCTGCCAGAGCTCTACTGTCACTAGTGTGATGGGAGAGAGCCCTTAAATCTGGCCAGCATCTACGGAGCCCAGCGGAATAAGGCTCAGAGGGAGGCACACAGAAACGGAGGATTGAGGGCCTGCCGAAAGAAGGCATTCGTGGGTGCAGATGAAACCAGAGCTTCATCTAACCCCATACTTGGTGAGTCACGGACAGACACTGACTTTCTAGCCGAGCTGCCCACCTGTAAGAGACTACAGGACGCAGCTGTGGACAGCATGTCATCCCCCGAGTAGGAAGGATGCCCAGCCGCAAGGTTATTCACTGCACTGGTACCATGAACTGGTTGGAGGCTAGTAGAAGAGCCTCTACCTAGCAACCTAAGTGCCTGAGACATGAAACTACAGTTCATGCATGGGTTATCTGACAGCGCTTCCCTCAGGTGCTCAACCCTGAGACCTGCAGGGCACTTGTCATGGCCCTGTATGGAGGTCATGAAGGCGTAAGCTGGCCACTGTTGAGCCAACGAAATATGCGTCTGACTACACAATTATGGGCGCTTGACATAATGGCAAACTTAATTACCCTATCTCAGTAACTAATTAGAAAATAGCAAATTAGTTAGTAGGCTATGCAGCCGGGCTCTAGGCGAGAGCACCGAGCACCGGTGTGCAGCCCAAAATTAACCCCTTGAAGGCGACTCTGCTACCCGCAAGCCGCCTACTGGAGGCAAATTAACGCAGGCTTAGGCAATCGCGCCCTAGGCGAGAGCACCCGAGCACGACGCCCCTGCAAAACGATAAATGAAGTACGCAACTGGCCTAGGCGACACAGCACCCAAGCAGCAGTGCAGCAAAGCTAGCAAATACCGCGGCGGCGGCTACTGCCCACGCCGCTCACTGATAATCAAAGTAAGCAACCGGCCCCGGCGAACTCACCACCCGAGCACAGCGCAACAGCTAGCAGAATAAATTAGAACTTACCGTGGTGGCGCTATCCCAGCCGCTCACTGGCAACTAATCAAGTAGCAACTGGCCTAGGCGACACAGCACCCAAGCAGCAGTGCAGCAAAGCTAGCAAAAAGAAATTAGAACTTACCGTGGCGGCGCTAACCCCAGCCGCTCACTGGCAACTAATCAAGTAGCAACTGGCCTAGGCGACACAGCACCCAAGCAGCAGTGCAGCAAAGCTAGCAAAAAGAAATTAGAATTTACCGTGGCGGCGTTAAGCCCAGCCGCTCACTGGCAACTAATCAAGTAGCAACTGGCCTAGGCGACACAGCACCCAAGCAACAATGCGACCTGTTGTGTAAAACTATGCTGCCCACTGGCGAGCATAATTACAGTAGGCTTTAGGCAATCGAGCTTTAGGCGAGAGCACCCAAGCAACAATGCGACCTGTTGTGTAAAACTATGCTGCCACTGGCGAGCATAATTACAGTAGGCTTTAGGCAATCGAGCTTTAGGCGAGAGCACCCAAGCAGCAACGCGACCTGTCTAATAGTACATTGGCAGTGTAACCATGCCGCCCACTGGCGAGGAAGTTACAGTAGGTTAGGCAATCGAGCTCTGGGCGAGAGCACCCAAGCAACAACGCGACCTGTCGAGCCAATTAAAATGTGTAATCCGACACAGTTCAATTGAATTTAGTTTACTTAAGACGGGGACAGTGCAAATCAATAAACCACACGGTCATACATGGGTTAAAAAAATGCTAGAATTAGCCAATGCTATTCTCCATCTGCAGTCCCCTGGCAGTGTCAGCGGCTCTTGGTAACCCCAGCCGCCCACTGGAGAGCCAATCAACGAAGGCTATAGGCAATTGAGCCTTAGGCGAGAGCACCCAAGCAGTAATGCGCCTTAATAACACAGTGACGGCAACGACGTTCACTGTCGAGCAGATTAAGTAGCCTATGCAGTCAGGCTAAGGCGTGAGCTACCGTGCAACACGGCTATTATAACACAGCAGCACAGACACGACACCCGTGCTGTGAACTAAGCTGCCAACTGGCGCCACACTACAGCAGCCTACACACGAGCAACAGTGTGACACGGCTAAAATAACGCGGTGAAGGCGATTTAGGAAACTAATTCGTCCACCGGCGAGCAATACAGCAGCATACAGTGTATACAACAGCATACTAGTGTGTGGCACGGCTCACCCACTGGTACAGCAAATGAAGTAAACTATGCAACGCAAGGCTTAGGTGAGAGCACACGATTGGTGCGACACAGCTCACTACAACAGTGAAAGAGACTTCTGACCGAAGCCGCCCACCTGACGAGCAAATTGAGTAGCCTATGCACCCGCTCTAGGCTACTCACAATGCTACAAAGTACTGTGGCGGCGGCTTGGTACCCCCAAGCCGCTCGCTGTCGATTAAATCAAGTAAGCACCGGTCGGGGCGAACGTAGCACCCGATCAACAGTGCAACAATGCTAGAAAGACAATACATTCGAGCATACAATTAGCAACCGGCTTAGCGAAACACACAAGCAACGGTGCGAACGAAGAATAACACGGCGACTGTGAACCCAGCCGCCGCCTGATCTAATCAAAGCAAGGTGGAAAGGTGATATTAGCTTCCGCGGTAGCCTCGGGCTACGCATAGCCTTCACACTACTCACCCTGACCGGCCGAAGCCCAGTCTAACGAATTGCAAGTCGCAGCCCTTGGTGGTCGAAGTCAAATCGAAGCACCAACCCTCAGGGTACGAGCTACTTGCGACAAGCTAGTGGTATATTAGCACACAACAATGTGTGCGACCTGCTCCGCGAGAAAATAGAAGGAACAGAACCTCTGGTGACTTCCGGAATATATAGACATTCCCGGAGTCACCCGGGTGTCACAGGTGACTTTGTTGGTATAAAGATCTCGACCTGCGCATGCGCGCAATGGAACATCCAGTGCTATAAGCACCGCCTCTGGCGGTCAGTAGGAACGAAATAGAACACACTACAACTTTTAACATGTCGATATCATGAAACTTGATGCCAGTTGATTAATGACAGTTCTTTTTTTGAATTACATTTTCAAGAAATGATTGAATAAAGATGTACATTTGGCAATATCTAACTAATTATGAGTACATTTGCATCCATTTAAAAAACTATAATAATCTAGATGTTGGATAAAGCCAAAAAAGTTAAATCCTTATTTCATTATTACAACATATTAGTGTCCAAAGTTTTTACAAACCAGATTTTGAATACATATTTTTTTTCATTTTGATGAATCAAAAATACTATGTACAGGTATTTAAAATGCCTTTTCTGTTTTTAAGAAAAAAAAATATATAATATATATATACTATATACTAGTATGAAAGAAGACATGTCATGGAAGCAAGTAAACAAAAAAAACAAAAAAGGGTTTTTATGAGTGCAGTGTGTCACCTTAAACCAATAGAATCATATTTGCAGAGTGGCATAAGCTCAGTTTAATTGCACTACCCTGTACCTGTGTGGAGGTCCCTGCCTCAGCCCCTCTGCTCTCCCCCCTGGCTACCCTCCAGGCCATGGAGCCAGAGTTGCGTCCGCCCAGCTCTCCTGCTTTGGGTTTCTTTGGGGAGATGAACTCCACCAGCTCCACCAGCAGCCTCTCCGTCAGCTCCTTCTTCCTCTCTGGACTCAGGGACTGCTGTCTCTGCAGTGTCACAGCAGATTGAAGGTGGTTAACATCAGTGCAACAGCACTAACTAGTGACTATCCCTGCGTTCCAATACCCATACTTCCATACTATTTAGTATGCCAGAAAAAGATTTAGGATGTCCCAATACAGGCACGTCAATCTTACGGCCCCCACACACATCCTACCTCTACTGCGCGTCTACCTCGCGTCTGCGTCTGACTTTTTGTCACAGACTGTGAAATCAACGTAGAGCGAGCACACATCCAACCTCAGACGCACTGCTGATGCACGTCGGAGGCACGTCTGCAGCGACGCTCCCCTTCACCTCAGGAGGCTCGCCTATTTTTTTTCTGAGAGCAGCGCGTCTCTCTCGCGTCTCTGTGCTTTAACTGATAGAGAAATACTCTGCTGACAGTCATACCAGCAGCATTCACTCTAGTTACACGTTTACCCGGTGTGTTTATTTCAAAATAAAACATCCCTCAGTCGTATACGCGAATAATCCCTTTATTTCACGATTTAATTGTGCAATCAAAATCCGAGGGATTTAAAACCTAATTTTCAATTAGTTCTGGCATTTCATTTTTGGATAAATGACACATATAGAGATCCAATATAGTGAAGAAATAAAAAAGATCATGATGAGCGCAACAGTTTTCCGTTGCTCTATCTGTGTCTACGGCCTTATTCTTCCCCGACCACACCCCCCTCTCTCTCTCCCGTATAAATCAGTAAAGTGATTTTTGAAATACTCTGCTGAGAGTCATATTGACTTCATACTGGAAGCTTTTGCTGTAGTTTCACCATTTCCTGGTGTGTCCCCTTCAAAATAAAACTTCCAACAAGCGAAAATATGGCAAAAAAAAGAAAAAAAAATGGCAATGGGGCGCACGGATTACTGTCCAGACTCAATATAAATCATATGCATCATAGATGACATGAAATAACTTCATTTTTAATGGGAATTATCTATGAAAACTCTATGTAGAAAGATAGGGCTTTTAGAAGCAGCAGCTGCTGAGACGTTGCATGTGTGTCCGAGAAAAGTCCGAGAGAGGCAGCAGTAAGGTAACACGACGCGCTCCAGAGGTAGACGCAGGATGTGTGTGGGGGCCGTTAGGGTGTATTCACACTGGGAAAGTCTGCTAGTTCACTTGCTTTGTTCCAGACCAAATAGAGTTTCGATTTTTTTTGTTTGGTGTAGTCCACTTTCACACGGCAACAACACTTTCCCATAATGTGAAGCTGACGGCAATTTATTAAAAAATAAAAGAAAGAAAAGGTGCTTCCTACATTTGGGTCGGATCGAGTCTGGACCACACCACAAACGAACTGCAGCAGAGTGCGTATGGAAGCGCACCGAGACCACCTCTTCAACTGGGTCTCAGAGCGCTTGTTTGGTCCGCCCCCGAGTGCGATTGCTGTATTCACACCTGCCTGAAAGATGCGCACCGAAGGCGGAAGTGCATCTGAGTTTGTTTCAACCGAACTAAACACGGCATGTGTGAATACACCCTTAGTATGCTGAAAATACACAAATGCCCCACTAACTCCAATAGCATTTTGGAGTATTCGTCTTTATTCTTGACATTTCTCAACAAAATGAAGAAAAAAATCTTCCTTATCGGTTTTGTTTTCTCTCCCATGGTCCTTATACTCTTCTGTACTTTAGTATGTAGTTTAGTAAAGTAAGTATGGAATTGGAAAGTATTTGGAACCTAGGGTATGTATTTAAAAGGCTTGTGACTTACCGAGGCATTGAGCCCATTGACAGTGTGCAGCAGCCAGGCCTCCTGAACCCTGGTCCTTCTTGACAAAACCTCTGGATGTTTGCAGGAATACCTCCAGGTCACATCAACCACCTGCATCACACATACACATACATTAGGATTCAAGGACTCTTTCTAAACATGTTTGTTTACAAGTGTCACATCCCGGCTCAAGGGAAGGACAATGAGGAAACCACACAAGAGAATTAGTTTAACCAAGTAATTTATTTCAGCCAAGTTTAAAGTAATCTGCTAAATGGTGCGTGAATGTCAGTAATCAGTAGTGATGGGTCGGGCAACACCGATGCGTCGGCGCATGTGTCGAGCTCATAGAGCGAAGCCCCGTGTCGGTGCGCGTATCGCTTTAAGAAAGTCACGTGACCGATACAGCTGCAGTATCGCCTTTCGATGCGGCTCGCCAAACTGTGTTTAAAAGGAAGCGCATCTGTAAACGGGATGCTTCTCTGACAAAACAATCACTCATCATTTCAAACAAAAATCTTATCTGCAAGCCATAATGGAGCCAGAGAGAAAAAGAAAAGTTTCCGCCGTGTGGGACCATTTTGATCTTATACCCGCAAATAAGGCATTTGTTTTTATTTCCTTGTAATCTCATATGGTTCTTCCCAGTTCCCACTTGATCTATCAGAACTCAACACCCCAACTTTCACTACAATATCAAAGATATTCAAACTTTGATTAAGATATGAAATATTACAATATAAAATACAATAAGTTAAATTATATATATATATATATTTTTTTTTAAATTGTAAAGCAGGTCTTAAATCAGTATGTCAGTTGAGTCTGTCATTGGGTTGCCGGTAATGATTTTTAAGATCCAGCAGGTGTCAGTATTGAGCAGCACAGTTACACAGTACCGACACAGTATCAATACAGTTTGGGTAATGTGTCGCAACGCTTCACGAGGCCACATCTACCCATCACTAGTAATCAGTAATGGGTGCGGTGTCTGTGTGAGTGAAGAGTGTAATGTATGCGCAAAGCAGCACTAACTAAACTAAACTAAACCAAACCAACCAACCCAAAGCAAACCAAACCATACATCAAGGAAGGGAGGCTTAAGTGGTTGATTCCTACAGTTATATAGCTGAGGAGATCAGCCAGCATGGGTGTTTGTAATTAGCAATCAGCTCCTGGAAGCCTGCCAATCAGGAGGTGCCAGGAGCCATTTTTAAAAGGTGGAGTCATTGATTCTGGAGAATGTTTGTTGTCAAAATCAGTGACTATCCCTAAACATCTGCTATCTGTCCATACTGTGTGTACGCTGAAAGAAATATCCAGTGTTAATACACAGCCTAAGATCTGTAAACGTGCATGTTGCTAGCTACGGTGGGCCCCCTTTGTTTAAACACCCTTAGTTTAAACACCCTTTGTTTACAGAGCCTATGCTGTGTATTAACACCATATTTTATTTTCAGTGCACACACAGTAGGGACAGGTAGGGGATAATGAGGAGATCTCCACTGATCAGATGGGTGTATACACTTTTTTACATCTGGTTTAGTTTACAAGTATACAATACTGACATGTAGAACATTGTGTTTTCCCATTAAAGCTCCTTAAATGATAAGGCTGGTGATATTTCTCAAATAAAAGGAATGAAAAGAGCACAAAAAGGGATTGTCTGTGGACCCAAAGTAATTAATAACGTATTCATCTATGCCATAGGGCTCTATTGTTGTCCCAACACTTCCACCCCATATGTGTGCTATATGAAACTATCCATTTGTGAGCTGTTTTTAAGATTTAAATCTTCAGTATGATGGGTTAGGGAAGGACTCATTGTTGGTTTTGATCTATGAATGATTTTTTGTTGACATAAAGTAAAATATAGATTGTAAAGGCCGATTTCCACCGGCTGCATCTCCGGTCCTTCTCCGCTCCAGCACGGCAGAAACAGTAATACAATTAAGAGCAGTCAGTGGGTGAGTTTCCACCACGTCCGCTGCACCGTCTCTCTGCTCCGCTGCCGCTCCAGCTCTCTGGTGAAATACGCACTGCTTCTATTTCTGCCGGATGCCTGAGCTCACCGCATCAATTTAGCACAGAACACATCGAGATAGACAGGAACACAGGCGCCGACAAAACAATAAAACCTCCGGTTAATTTTCAAAATAAGACACTCGGTGTTCACTGCAGATGACATTCTCAAAACAGAGACACATACAAGCATAGACATTATAAAGTCCTTTATAATGTCTATGCATACAAGCATGTCCACTGTTCTTTTACTCGTTCGGATGGGAACAATAACCTTCCGTGCGTTCGTTGTTGTGTAAATACCATATAGGAGTATCATATTATCAAGAGCGATCGCCCGTCACTTTTATTACCGCGGGAACTCCTCGTTCTCGCGACCCCAGCGGAGCTGGCCGTGCTGGTTTGAAAACGGAGCCGGTGGGTATTGCCGGACGTGAGCACACGGAGCAAAACCGTTGGACACCGCACCCGCAGCCAGTGGAATTCCGGGGTAATAGTATGTATCCTTCAGGGTAATAAACTGTTCCTGTCGGTGTTCATTTAACCGTTGACTGTTTTAGCAGTGTGTGTGTATAGAGCCATTGGTCTGACCTGGTCCTTAGAGAAAGCCAGAACGTAGGCCAGTTTCTTCCCCAGCCCACCTCATACAGTAGAGGCTTATCACAGGCGTTCTCACAGGAGTCACAGTGCAGCCACCGGCGCTGAGAGACAGAGTACATCTCTGTCCACACATGGTCTGAAACAACACAGAGAAAAACACAACTCAGCCTTTCAGTCACTTGATTTCTGAATAAGACATAGGCTGCATTCCAATACTTATACTACCTACTATTTAGTATGGTAGAAAAAAGATTTAGGATGTCACAATACATACATGTCAATTGTAGTATGCTGAAAATACATAAATGCCCCACTAACTCCAATAGCATTTTGGAGTATTCGTCTTTATTCTTGACATTTCTCAACATCATGAAAAAAAAATCTTCCTTATCTGATTTTTTTTCTCTCCAGTGGCTCTAAAACTCTTCTGTACTTTAGTATGTAGTGTAGTAAAAATAAAAAGTATGTGATTTGGAAGACAGGGTGTGAGATGCGGTTATAGGTCATGTGTCTACCTGTGCTGTCCCAGACATATCTGGCCTCTAGACCTAGGGCTCTGCAGCACAGTGTGAAACAGTTGGCCCACTCCCCACAGCGCCCCCTCCTGCTCTCAAGTAACTTCTCAGGGTTGTTGTACCTGTGAACAACAATACAGAGAAAAACACAAAATGTACAGTACATTAATAAAGACAATTTTTATCCATGTGTTTTTGTGGTCATGTTCATTCATGCTCTTTACGACACATGAAATTGGTTTACTTCTTACCATTTTAAAATGTAATAACTATGAATATCAGCTAAACTAAAAAGTTAGTGAATAAGACAATGAAAGGGACAGTGAAAAAAGGAAGTATATCACTGCTTAATGTTTTGCACTAAAGCCAGGCACACCCTAAACTACTTTCAACGTCGCAGGAGAGCTGTACAGTTCACACTACACAACGTTCTGCCTTGTAATGGTGCGTCTTGCGTCACTGTGGTTTAAACACTTCATGACTGAACAGTGACAGGGAGTCACACATTACAAGATCCTTAACCAGGAAGCATCCCAGACACGTCTGCAAACTACATTAGCCCTGTGTTCCGAATCACATACTTTCTACTATTTAGTATGGTAGAAAAAAGATTTAGGATGTCCCAATTATTGTGGCCAGATTTAGGATGGTTAGAAAGACCCGGATGTCTACTACACCCGGCCAAGATTGTTAGTGTCCTATTTGGGCGATTCTGACCCATAATCCAGTGCGAACCTGAAGTGACGGAGCCTCCATATGAAAACAAACGGGGATGCGACGGATATAAAAAGATCAAGGCGCAATGTTATGATGAAATAAATTAGTAAATATAGTAAATTAGTATGTCCCAATAGTATGCCTACTGCATCCTAACTAGATTATTTTTATCGTCGGACGTAGTTTGTAGAACAGAAAAAAGAAAGAGTATGCGATTCGGAACGCAGGGTTAGTCATCAAAACGACACGCGACATGTGACATGTGAAATCACAAGATACTAAAGCACCGGACAGGAATGCTGTTGTTTTTTTCTGTCCACAAGAAACAAGTCGTTAGTGCCCTGAATTGCAGCGAAAAAAAACAAGGAAGAAAAATAAAAGGGTTTGTAGAAAAGAATGAATGGGGAGTTGTAGGTAGAAAGGATTGGCTGTTCTGCAGAGAGTTGGAGTTTAAGAAATAATAAAAATGTTTGTTCTTTGTTTTTATTACAAATACTGAAATGTTTGTGTGTATGACAAATTATTATTATAAAAATGATTATTGTGTGTTATTGTGTCCACAGGTCCCCCCATCCTGTATCCTGCGCTCTTATTGGCTGCTCTTGTTTGCCAATCACAACCCTTTTCATACTACGTGATTTGGACTCAGACAGGGGCCAGATAATAAGATATCTGTCTGCTGTATGTGATGCGTTGGCAAAGTGCCTTGGTCATGCTCAAGTCTTTGAACCATTCACATAAAGCCATCAAAACTCACTGGAGCGTGTGTAGATTTGCCTCTGGTCTGGGACTTTTGTAGCCTGGTCCAACCAGACCATCGTACTTCATTTCATTTGTACAGAAGGTCTGGAACTGCTGTAATTGGCAAACGTTCACTCACTTGGAGGCGGGTGTCTGTTGAAGTTTAAAACTATTGGATCTGCCCAGTGCCACTCTGGATTAGCCAACCAATCGCATAACGTTTGGTCGTCACGTGTGTCATGAGCCGGCTTTTGACCGTGCGTTCCAGTTAGACAGGGAACTCGGAAATTTCCGACTTCACTACATATTGTAGGCTATGAATCTACCGGTACCTGGCAACGGTAACTTGCTAGAGTCTAACGTTTAGTTATTTGGACGAGAAAGGTTTTAGGCGTCCATACTTTCGCGAGCAGATGCACTGGAACACAGACAGGTCGGAACTCGGAACTACCAAGTCGGAAATCTCCTTCTTCCGAGTATAAAGGAACGCAGTATTCAACTGAAACTGGAGCGCGACTTGACGTCATCGTTCTCAGCCACTCGCTCTGTTCGCTGATTGGACGGCTGTAGATTAGCCGGAGAAAACTGAGAAATGCACTGCACACCCAGACTGACTACTGTAGGGAAAATGAAATTTGGCCTGAAGTAGGTAGGCGGGCGGAGCCAGGCTAGGACTTTTGTTGGTGATGTCTAAAACCTGTCTACAGGTGGAAAAAGTCTTGTAATGTGAACTAGGCTCAAGTCCAAGTTTTTACGTTTACTTTAAAAACTACTCCTAAACTCCCTTCATTGCAGTAAGAAACGGGCAAAATGTCAGACCAACACAGACCTGGGGAATCTGGTGGAGAGCTGGCAGCTCTGGCAGTAGTGGTTCTCAACTCGCTGTGCTCCCCAGCGCAGGTCCTCTGCTGTGGGGTTGAGGGAGCCGCTGTTCTGGGTGGGACCTCCACAGCGGCTGCAGGACAGACAGTCCACCCAGGAGAAGAAGTCCTGTTTGAACCAACGCAGCAGCTCCAGCACCACAAAGTCTTCCAGTCCAAGTTTACATTCTACAAAGAGGGAGGAAGGTCAGCTGGTCCCCTCTGAATCCCTGTTTAAAAAGGTGCAGTGTGTAATAGCTTAACATGTTGTGGCATCGGTAACCACTCCCTTTGGAATAATTAGAGAATTTTACAGTGGCCTTTGAGGACAAGAAGCTACTTACTAAAGATGGCATCATCCACCACTACCTCACGTTTTTCCACAAAAGTAAATGATGAAGGGAAGATGTCATTTTACGTTATTTAAGATAGTTATTTATTCTATAGTCCTTCTTCTTCGTCTTACAACAGGTGCATTTCGCCTGGACGCCCACTATATATCAAAACAAATACGGCTGTTTAAGTTTGTCCATTCTGTGCTAATGTAGAAACATGGCAGTGCAAAATGGTGGCCTCCGTTTGGGGTGACCTGCTCCTATGTAGATATTCATTCAAAAGGAGATACACTTTTATTTCAAACCAATTATACACTAATTAAACATACTTTTGGATATTGTATTCCACTATTGTAAAGAAATAAATCAATAAATGATACGCACTACACCTTTAAAAGGAATATGTGGCTGTGTTCGGAAAGCCTTACTAACTTCCTGCATCCTAATACTCAACATCTATATACTACATACGTCTACTCATAGATCGATTGTGTATGCGAGGTGCGTCGAAACATTCACACTGAAGTATACTCAATCAATAAATAATTTCTTCTTCTTCTTATAAGATTCCGGCCGTTTAGACGCTGTTTAGTGTATTGCCGCCCTCCACAGGTTAGATATAGAACTAGATTTGTACATACAGTCCTGTGTTGTGCAGGAAATGCAGAATTGTAAATACCCAAAATCTTCCCGGAAGTTAGTACTCATCCGGGAATTTCTCGCATACCCAAACTCGCATACCCAACCGTCACATACTCAAATTGAAGTCAAAATGAGTATGAGTAGGAGGTTGGTATGGCTTTCCGAACACAGCCTCAGTGTGGAAGTGATTGGGGACGTGGCCCACCTGGGTCAGCGTCTCTGGCCTGCTTTAGCTTGAGTTGAGCAGCAGAGGAGTGCTGCTGGTGGGGGATGAGGGTCCTGGCTTTCTGCTGCAGCTCGGTGCTCTCATACAGCATCACGTGTTGGAAGTTTGACTGGAGAGTCACAATGAAGCTCATACTGTTCTCCTGACAAGAAAGACCACCAAACACACCCAGATTATCAAAAGAAAATAAATAAATCGACACATCGAGCACACGTCACCGATCGAGGGAAGCCACAATCGCAATCGACATTGAGATTAAATTAATACCCCGGCCTTAACGCCAAGTGGAATTATTCATTTCTTAATATATGGCAAAGATTTACAAGCAAGATTCTAAATCTATATGCAACTGTTCCTTTTGGTTTATTCTAAATTCATCTTTAAAATCACTGTGTACACTGACCAACCCCTGATAATCCCAAATCATCTCCCCTTTATAGTTTCAACACACACACACACACACACACACACACCGAGGGAAAATCACTGATTTTGACGAAAAGTGTTTTTTTTTTTCAACAAGCGTTCACCAGAATTGCTTGATTCCACCTCTAACCCAGGTGTGAGCAGATCTTTACCAAGGACGATGGCTGTGGTTGAGGGGCTGTCACTGGCTGACTGGAGGTGGAGGTAGCAGCAGGAGAAGCAGAGCTCTGAGGGGCTGAGGTTGAGGCAGCAGCAGCAGATGGAGCACGGGGCTGGAGCGGCTGTCCTCCACCCAGCCTACGATCCCTCTCCGCGGCTATGGAGTCCCTGATCCACCTCATCTGTTCTATGGATGCAGTCTTAGGGAACACCAAGTGAGTCTCAGCCTGTGACGTGTGCAAGACAGAGGTAATAATATTATTCACTCAGTTAGCCTTGATGACCAGTGAACAAATAGACTACAGTCAATAAAGCAGGTGGCACAATAGGAGTACTTGCTTTTTAAGTTATTAACCACTAATGCTAATGCTTTGGGGTTGTTTTTCAGTCAATGGACCAGGGAACCTAATCACAGTAAACGGCACCAGGAAAAAAAGAGCAATACATCAAGATTTTTTTAACAACAACATCAGGCAGTTGGCAGAGACACTTGGCCTTGGGCACCAGTGGACATTTCAGCATGACAACGACCCAAAAAAAACGCACACCACTTTTTTTCTTACCTCCTGGAATCCCATCTCAAAGAGGCATTCCACAGCCCCTGTGACGGGCAGCAGCTTGGTGGAGAAGGTTGGGTTGCCTATGCGGATGGATCTGTACTTTTCCTCACTGGGACACCTGGGAAGTGACATCATGTGAGGAAGTGGAGGTGTTCTCGGGGCTTTTTAAGATAACTACCATTTGTTCCACTGTCACGGTGGCCACACATTGCCAAGCAAAAAAACGTTAAAGACGCCACTGAGTGATGAAGGTTTATACATGATAATACATATTATGCACACACACACACACACACACACACACACACACACACACACACACACACACACACACACACACAACACACACACACAACACACACACATTATATGTCTTGCTTTACTGACACCTTGCTCAAAAGGTGGGCATTTACAGACACCAACTTGATATGATTACTTTACTCCAAAGCGGATTTGAGGCAGAATTAAGAAAGGTTGATTTAAATGTATTAGTGTTAATACTTTAGACCTGCTTCCTGCTCATGTTATGTTCGTGCGCAGACACCATGGACTAAACAAAAAAATCTGAATTCTCCCAACAGGGCTTTGTGTGTGTGTGTATGGGAACTACAACCATAACGTTAGCTCTGTCGGCGGTTAAACTGCGGATACTATAGGATAGTTTCTGTTGAATTTATTTGTAATGCAGATGCATGTCTACCTCAGCTTAGCTAACACATCACAACTCAACACACCAAACCGCCCGTGTAAATTCACAACCTTACCGTAAAATGTTGTCGGCGTAGGTAATTAACAACTTTGCGGCGTCCAGAAAGGCTTCATTTGGATTCTCACACAGTGTTGTGACGGCCGGTGACACAGCCATATTGTTATTATATTGTTTCACAACCAACAACTACAACTCCCTTCACTTTACAGTACGATCGCTAAGTTAATGCTAGCTAGTTTGGCTAATATCATTTTTGGGGTCCTGCGTGTGGCTGACCTATTGATGCCTGAATAAATGTTTGCAGCTTAAAAATACTATACATGGCACATTGTATTGCAATACTACTTATATTATACTAATATTCATAAAAGACTGATGCATTTTTTGCTGTATTGGTGTTATTACATGTATATTAATGTGTAGGCTACTTATTATGAATCTGGCGTCCGAAAATGATACCTAAAAAATGGGACTGGCACATTCAAGGCTGAGCTGTCTGACTCGTACCCATTGCATGCACAACTTCACCTTTGACAGCTCAGTTTGAAGCAGTTTTCGGTTATGTAAGTTACCAAACTGAGTTCATTTACGTCTGGTGCACGTCTAACCTACAGTTTTATTTATTTAGTTAGTTTACATTTATTCCTCTTGTGAAGAGGAAAGAAGCTACAAGCTAGCAGTTGTGAGGACTGGACAGAGTTTAGAGCATGTCTGCTTTATCACTATGCTGTTGGACTCATCTCCACCTCCACCTGAGACAACGGGACATAATAAGGGTGCTTCTTCAAAAGAGCGCATGTGTTTGTTCAAAGCCAGCCTCCAGACAGCACAGCAGCAGTGTGGCACATAGGAGGAGGAGGGTGGTTGTTACAGGCATAGGGTTGGTGTGGTCCTCTGGGCACAGGGACCTCTCTGCCATGGGAGCAGCTGATCACAGGCCACAGTGGGCTTGTGGCTCTTGACTCAGAGGAGTACAGGACACTTCCTTGTAGAGTGGCAGCACTGGTGCCAAGAGGCAGTGAGCAGGGGCAGTTTGAGCAGGGCAGGTTTGCCTCTCGTGGGGAGATCAACAGCATGTCCCAGGCCACTGTGATGGCCCTGGGAGCTGCTCAGCTGGCCCTGGAGGACTCAGGCTGGTGCCCCCAAACCCCAGACGAGCAGCTCAACACTGGGGTGGCAGTCGGCATGGGCATGGTGTCGCTGGAGGAAATCGCTCACACGCCACCGCCTTCAGAGAAAAGGGCTACAACAAAGTCAGCCCCTTCTTTGTGCCTCGCATCCTGGTCAACATGGCAGCCGGCCACATAAGCATCAAACACAAACTGAAGGGTCCCAACCACGCCGTGTCCACCGCCTGCACCACGGGAGCACACGCCATAGGAGACGCAGCCAGGTTCATCGCCCACGGGGATGCAGTGGCTATGGTGGCGGGGGGGACAGAATCCTGCGTGGGGCCTCTGGCTGTGGCCGGATTCGCCAGGGCAAGGGCCCTCGCCACCAAATGGAACGACAAGCCCACCCAGGCGTCCAGGCCCTTCCACCCAGACAGAGAGGGCTTTGTGATGGGGAAGGAGCGGCCGTGCTCCTCCTGGAAGAGCTGGACCACGCAGTGCACAGAGGAGCCAGGATCTATGCTGAGGTGCTGGGCTACGGACTCTCCGGGGACGCCAGCCACATCACCACACCCACCGCCGACGGAGATGGAGCGTTCAGGTGTAACTTTAGTTTTTGGCACAAGCAGATACTTGTTTGTATATTTTCCTTTTGCATGTGAAAAGCCAATATGTTTTGTTTTCCTATTCTTCCAAATGCTCTTTGTTATGGTTTTTAAACACTAATACGGATCCCTTGTGTGTCTAGAGCATGAGAAAAAAACAACCCTCTCTCTTTTTCTCCACCTCCACCTTTCTGAAAACCTGTGTTCAAAAACACCAATCAGAATTATATCCCCTTATGACGTCATTAGGGGCTATAAAACAATTACAACTGGGAAATTACAACTGGGAAATCCTCCACCGCCGAATTGTATGAAACGCAGCATTAGATTCAGCCAATCAGAGCAGATCCGGACCTAACCTTTTTTTTTAAATGACAAGTTATATTCCTTAAACCCTCTTACTGCCAACCAAGCTTTAATGAGCTTGATGTAACCGTCTTCACTGTCTCTCCAGATGCATGTCTGCTGCCCTCAGAGATGCCGGCGTCTCTCCGGCTGACGTGACATACGTGAACGCTCACGCCACGTCTACGCCTCTGGGTGATGCGGCTGAAAACGCTGCCATCCAGAGGCTCTTCCAGCAGAGCCACGAGAGGCTGGCTGTGTCCTCTACCAAGGGAGCTACGGGCCATCTGCTGGGGGCAGCTGGGGCCCTCGAGGCAGCCTTCACCTCTCTGGCCTGCTACCACAGTGTCCTGCCCCCACACTCAACCTAGA
The DNA here is from genome assembly GCA_026122265.1 of Ammodytes dubius. Lineage (NCBI taxonomy): Eukaryota > Metazoa > Chordata > Actinopteri > Uranoscopiformes > Ammodytidae > Ammodytes > Ammodytes dubius. Next base: position 2,532,468 of record CM047520.1, read on the forward strand.
CCGCACAGAGCCAGGGTTTGACCTCAACTATGTCCCCTGCACGGCACAGCCATGGCAGGCTAAAGGCAGGCGCGTCGCACTCACAAACTCATTTGGATTCGGAGGCACCAACGCCTCACTGTGTCTCTCCAGCCTCCAATGAGCTGTCTGTGTGCTCTTTACTTTGGGTATTAGTTTCATCAAAGGAATATTGTTCAGTAGAACTAATCAGAACTTCTGTTTGAGGGAAGTTTCACTCAATATATTTTGTTGTGGATGTTTGTTTTATATGAAAATGTTCAAATGTAATATATCTGATAGTGATGTGTGGAGGATCTAGCTTGTGTGTTGCTCTGCTCTGTTCATACTTCATGACATAGGTTGAGCTTGTGACAGAAGAGTAAATGAGCCAAAGAGGCAATGAAGTTTACAAACAAATTACACCTGTCGGATTTATTCGTATATAGGTAACAGCTTCAACCACATCTGAAGTGAATCTGAGCTCATATGTCACCGTCCCCTTTAGGACTCATGCACAGACTATTCTGACAGTATCTCCACATATAGTCTAGCAGCAAGTGCTCAAAAAAGGCTTTAGTTTTCGAGATACCCCTACCCGAGGTAGAACAAACCTCAACAATGATTTTTTAAATCTTTAGAATGTCCTGTACATGAAATTGATTCTTGAGCACTTTTATCTTTGGGCGAAATATGTTTTTTTGGTTATTCTTTAGAACTACCCCAGTCCCTCAAAAAGAGCCAAATTAGGCCATTCCGAATAGGGGATATGTGACAAACAAGCCCATAACTTGGGAATGCTCACTATTTTCTTCATCAGATTTGCTGAGGTACTAACCAGGTGTCTGTCCCACATCACCAAAAAGTTAGAATGTAATTTACCAAAACATTTATTGAAATAGAGTCCTGTATACATAGCTTTAGTTTAGGCGGAAATGGTACTTTTGTGGTGATAGGAAAAGAGGGTTCCTTTACTTTTCTCTCAAATATCACCAAAACATAAATCCCTGCCAAATATACCATTTATGTATTGTCTAGGATGCTATTAAACAATAACCAGTGGTTGTATGAAGATATATATTACAGTTCAATTTCTAATGAGATTTTTCTAGAAGTACTCCTCCACTGAAATAGCCATATTAGGACATTCCGAATAGCCTATAGTCCAGCAGATAAGTGAATGCATTGTGCTTTTTATGATACAAACATGAGCTTTGGCACACTGTTAGAGCATGCCCTAATGAAGATTTCTGGCTATAGGGCCATCGCCAATTTTTCCTATGGCCCCCACGGCGGCCATTTCTAAAAATGTACTTATAGTACCAGTAGCTTGGGTTGTAGAGCACCTAGGATCTTGATTATGGTGTCTAATCCTACATTTTCAAGGATGGAAAAGGCAGTGGTGCTATTTAAAACATGCTAGAAAGTACCCAACTTCATATATCTGGCATTCAGGGAACAAAATTGTGGTAAAACCTTCAAATATTAGCGGAGTTATGCATATTTTCATGAATTACAGAATCAGTTCATGAGTTGTATGCTGACCTCATATTGTAAGCATATAAGGTCAGCATACAACTAAAGTAAATATCTTTTTCAAAGCCTGAACAATACATCAGTTTAGCCTGTTTGATAGGTTGCTATTTTATCCGTGTAACCCTCTCTGAGTAAGTCAACATTGCTCTCGGTTCCGAAGGAGCTAAGTGATATAAACAGTTACCACAATGAAAGTACCAGGCAAGGTAAGTTGCAAGCAGTAACTTTTACTCACATAAAGTTGTAGGTCACACCCAAAACACATATGCATATAAATCATTTGAACATACAAAATTGGCCTAATTCTACTTGTACAAGAATGAGGAATGCAGTGGTACTATTTACAACATGCTAAACTACATACACACATATCTGGCATTCAGGGAATTAAATAACAATAAAACCATCAACACATTTATAATTATTTCTGAAAACACAGTCCACCACAGGGGCAAAGTGCACGGAAGTGCTGCCTTGACACATTTGCAATGTCCACTGCACCCCTTTTTGCATCCACAGCGGAGGAGTTTACAACAGGCCTGTATCGATCCTGGTAGTGCGGCCCAGTGAAATTCCCATCTGCCTGTGGCCTTCCACTTCCACCCCCATTGGTGATGGGAGTTGAGGGGCTGAAACCATCATATGTCCCCAACAGTGAACAGCTTGGTAGGCAGCCCTCTTTTTGTGTTGCATCAGTGCTGCTTGTGTTGGAAGTCCCTCAATTTATGTCCCTTTCTGGGTGAAGAACTGCTTTCTTGCCTGATAGATAGATTCCTGGCTGCTGGTGCGGTCATATAGCAATACAACACATCTATTCAGAGGCTCCATCCAGTTGTCTATGGAGTCAGGTGTGGCAGCAAAGGCACAGAAGGCTTTTGTGACATCTTCAAAGCTCCTCCATGTATCCCACGCATTTTTCTTACCCCTGCCACCAAAAGATGACACTGTGTCACATCCAGTAAAGGCATGGAACCCCGGCAAGGCGATACATCGTTCTGGAAAAGGCTGAACTGTTCTCTTTCCTGGCATCTATCTTGCTGCGTGTTTCCGCCTTTAAACTGTCAGGAAAATATTGATACCACACAACATCCACTCTGCTGACATGCTCCAGCTTAGACAGGATGTATGGTGAGAACACCTTCTGTGAATATTTAGAAAAGGTCTCAGCAGCACCAGGTCGTAGCATGTTTACGAGCCCCATCAAGTATGTTGACCTGTACAATGGGGTTGGATTTGTTCTCTTGTGATGAAATCAGGTTCGCCAAACAGCCCACCAAGTCTGACTTGGTTCCAGTTCTTAGCTTGCCCATTTGTGACAATGACAGTGGACATGCCTGGTTTTTCGAGCTAAAAGAAACTCATCCAGACTTCCATCACGTATCTGGGATACAATATAAAGCCTAGAGAACAGGGAGCAGTCACTCTTCAGGGATGAGAGCTGTTGTTGGGTCCTGGACTTTTCTCGGACTGGAGGCCGGCTGAATAAAGGGAGGCTGTTCCTTTTGATGTGTACTTTGATTGGCTTTGTCTGGTTGACCAGGCGTTCACTGACATAGGCGTCATACTGGTCCCGTCCAAGTTTCTCAACCTGGTTGACAGTGTCAATGACTGCTTCATCTGCAACGTCCGTAATATCTAATGCAAGAAGATCTACAGTGCTCTTTTCACAGAATGGATTGCCCATGTCTTCTACACTCACCGACCACTTTATGAGGTACACCTATTCAATTGCTTATAAAAACAAAAAGCTAATCTTCCAATCACATGGCCGCAACTCAAGGCATTTAGGCACATAGACGTGGTTAAGACAACATGCTGAAGTTAAAACTGAGCATCCGAATGGGGAAAAGGGGGGTTTAAGCGACTTTTAACGTGGCATAGTTGATGGAGCAAGGCAGGATGGATCCATGCTTTCATGTTGTTTAGGTCATAAATGCATTGAGTTGCTGCTATGTGATTGGCTGATAAGTTTTATGTGTTAACAAGAAAACCGCTGTACCTAATAAAGTGGCCAGTGAGTGTATAGCGCTAGTTAGTTCTTTAACTTCTCTTGCAAACGCCAATTGTGCATGTTTGGTCTACTCGACATCAGGATGTGTGTCCTACAAGTGGACTGGTATCCCTCTGGCATAGTGGGTGTGTTCCAAAGCAAAGAACCAAGGCAAGATCTTGGTCAGGGCATCTATATAGAGGAGGAAGTTGGCCTCTCTTATTGATCGCACATAGATCATTTAATCTATTTACAGCTGCAGGACAATGGACCAGAAGTGGAACGGGGGACATGACAAAGCTCTTTCACTACACCAGTCGTCTAAGGACAGAGGATTATTACCCTCCTTCAGGTCATTTATGTAATCAGTGAAAGCCCTCAGCAGGAGAAGATATAGGCTGCTGGCTGTGACCTGATGAGCATGGCAGGGGCGTCAGGTGACAGGATTTCAGAAATTAATCTGCTGTCCCTGTTGTAGCAACTCCAGCTTGCACAAGTGCTTCTGTCCACACGCTACCTTCCAAGATGACGCCAAGTACCTTGACTGCTGCCATCTCAATGTGGAACCCACCAAACATCACAATAAAGTTATCTTCGCCATGAGCTGCTGGCCAAGTCCACTAGATTTGTTTTGCCACTGCATACAGAGGTTGATCCAGAGTGATGATTGGTACCTGAGCAGGATTCAGAATCTCCACTGCCGTCTTCACCACATTCATAGAATGGTGAATCATGGCGAACGGTTTTGGCTTGGTCATAGAAAAAGGGAAGTACACGCTACATTGTGTAATTCTTGGTGTTAACAATGTTGTTACGCTTCTGTATGATTATTGTATGACATTTACACATAGTGAGATCCACTGTGAAGATCCTTCTCCATTGATGGCGAGCCTCCCAGTGTGATCCTTCCAGGACGAGGAACCGACCCATGAAATACTCCACATGTGGTAGGGCCGCACCAGTCGCCAGGATTCACACATCCATTGGACTGCTACACACATCCTTTCTAAGAACTGTCACAGGACCAGTAAAAGACAGTTTAACAGAGAACCACTGACAGTGATTGATTAACCGGAAGTGGTCACAAAACATACAGACTAAAAGGACTATTGACAACACTTGTTTATTTTAAATGGCCCATGTTTTTATTTTCAAATAATGAACAGTATATGCATATGTGTTTTGGGTGTGACCTACAACTTTATGTGAGTAAAAGTTACTGCTTGCAACTTACCTTGCCTGGTACTTTCATTGTGGTAACTGTTTATATCACTTAGCTCCTTCGGAACCTAGAGCAATGTCGACTTACTCAGAGAGGGTTACACGGATAAAATAGCAACCTATCAAACAGGCTAAACTGATGTATTGTTCAGGCTTTGAAAAATATATTTACTTTAGTTGTATGCTGACCTTATATGCTTACAATATGAGGTCAGCATACAACTCATGAACTGATTCTGTAATTCATGAAAATATGCATAACTCCGCTAATATTTGAAGGTTTTACCACAATTGTGTTCCCTGAATGCCAGATATATGAAGTTGGGTACTTTCTAGCATGTTTTAAATAGCACCACTGCCTTGTCCATCCTTGAAAATGTGGGATTAGACACCATAATCAAGATCCTAGGTGCTCTACAACCCAAGCTACTGGTACTATAAGAGCTGCTGGTGGCCATTTTTAAAAATGGCCGCCGTGGGGGCCATAGGAAAAATTGGCGATGGCCCTATAGCCAGAAATCTTCATTAGGGCATGCTCTAACAGTGTGCCAAAGTTCATGTTTGTATCATAAAAAGCACAATGCATTCACATATCTGCTGGACTATAGGCTATTCGGAATGTCCTAATATGGCTATTTCAGTGGAGGAGTACTTCTAGAAAAATCTCATTAGAAATTGAACTGTAATATATATCTTCATACAACCACTGGTTATTGTTTAATAGCATCCTAGACAATACATAAATGGTATATTTGGCAGGGATTTATGTTTTGGTGATATTTGAGAGAAAAGTAAAGGAACCCTCTTTTCCTATCACCACAAAAGTACCATTTCCGCCTAAACTAAAGCTATGTATACAGGACTCTATTTCAATAAATGTTTTGGTAAATTACATTCTAACTTTTTGGTGATGTGGGACAGACACCTGGTTAGTACCTCAGCAAATCTGATGAAGAAAAGAGTGAGCATTCCCAAGTTATGGGCTTGTTTGTCACATATCCCCTATTCGGAATGGCCTAATTTGGCTCTTTTTGAGGGACTGGGGTAGTTCTAAAGAATAACCAAAAAAACATATTTCGCCCAAAGATAAAAGTGCTCAAGAATCAATTTCATGAACAGAACATTCTAAAGATTTAAAAAATCATTGTTGAGGTTTGTTCTACCTCGGGTAGGGGTACCTGGAAATCTGAGGGCCCCTCCTGCTAGTCTAATAGTAGTGAGGTCCCGTACTTTAAGGCCTACTTCACCTGTGGGAATATGAAGGTGTACTAAACTCTGAGATCCTGTGTAGTATAACTGTGCAAACATTTTAGAAAGCGGTTCCTCCTAGCCTGAGAAAACGCAGAAAGAGTGCTTTATGGTCTCACTGTAACCCTACATTTTCACACTAGTAAAAATCTAGGGTTAGGATTAAAAGGGCAGCTGGGCCAAGGGAAGACTGAGGGAAAAACCTTGTTCATTATATTATAATAGTGATTTTATAATGATAGAATGCCGGTTCCGTATGGGTGAAGTATTCCTTTAAGTAAACGTACTTTGTCACTTTCTACCTCTGCTTATGCAAGATCCAGTCACTATACCCGTCTATGTTAAACTGCTTTGGCAAAAGATGCTGAAAATGAGCATGTCACCATTGGACCATTTGAATAATGCCAACGCTCAAGCATCACTTAGAAACAGAAACAACTGTACTCCAGCAGGGGGCGCTAGCTCACAGCAAGTCATGTGCATCTCCACTGTACAGTTTCCAATCCAGGAAACACCTTAGTACAGGGTGCTATGTGTCAAACTCATTTTCACAAAGGGCCGAATTACGACATGATCATCACACTAGGGGCCAGACATGTTGCTTACTGACATGCCTTCTTTTTAATCCAAAAATCAAACAACATATCTAGGTATATAACCTGCGTACATAGGCCTAGCCTACATACAGGGGCATAGGTTTACATATGTTGGGGGACAAACTCTTAATTTCCTGTATTCTGGTGGATTTTTCTGTTTCGGTTTTCTGTGCCTTTTCTGCGTCAATGTATTGTGGAAATGTCAACATTCAGGTTTCTGGTAAAACAATTATGAGGAATATAATGCAGCAGGGCTCTCAGGCATTCTGGACTGAGCCACAGTATGTTTTTTTTTTTTCGCGGGCCGAATTTAATGGAATTTGCCAAATTGGTTCGCGGGCCATATTAAATATTGAAACGGGCCAGATTTGGCCCGTGGGCCAGAGTTTGACACCCCTGCCTCAACCACAAAAAAACAGCACATTTAGGCCTACAAGCATCCAAACACACTGACATCAACAGTGTGGGCTCGGTGTGGTTCATAGTATCCTCTTCTTACCAATCATGAAACAGCAAAGTGCTTGGCGCAGATAAAGCAAGGGCATGAGGAAGCTTTTTACATCCATTAGAGTATAAAGAGAGGAAATTATTCAATACAAGAGGTTGAATAACTGTATTAAGAATATAATTACATTAAATGACTGGGGTTAGCTTCATACTTGTAAGATCAGTCTGTGACTCCAGAAAAGCGTATACTATTCATTGCAGTTAGGAAATAAATGGTACTTAACTGTGCTGATAATGGAAACAGGAATCACATACTATTGCCTTTTGGGATCTTTTCTGAAGGCACTTTAGTAGACCTCTGACTCTGTGTTGGATTCAGCCTGATATGGCCTTTTTATTTGATGAGATAAACAACAAGGGATCCCCAGAGCAGAGGGGAGTAAGAGAGTTACATTGGGGACAAAGGGCCATTATGTCTGGGTTGAAATGAAAGTAATAAGGGTAAGGCTTCCCCGAGGGGAAAGGGACACTGCTTTGAATTCTCTACCTGTCTTCAAAGTTTGAACCACAATTATTCTGTTCCTGTGTAAAGTCACAGATTACATTTATTTATTTATTTATTATTCTTTCGGACAATTCCACACAATACACAATTTTCTCTTGCATTTACTCACGTTACTGTAATTGAGTGGTTTTTGGGTGTACTTGTACTTTTTGGAGTAGTTTATAAAATCTGTCATTTTACTTTTGCTGAAGTAGGCCTATGTTTTGTTGAAAGTATTGTACTTCAATACATTTTAAAGTACATCCGTTACTAAGTGAAAAAAAGGAAACAAATGTAAAAAAAAAAATGCACTACACAGGAGGGACCCCCTTCCTGCTGTTAAAAAAACTTAACAAAGTAACTTTTATACTGAGCTACTTTTTACTTTTACTTGTGTAGTTTTTTTTAGGCTGGTAATTTTAATTTCATAAAAGTAATCGAACTTTTAGTTGATTTATATATTTTTGATGTACTCTGTCCACCTCTGCTCTGTACTGGAGAGGAAAACAAACAGTTCTCGCCAGGTATTGTGGGGCCTATAGATACAGTATATTGAAGGGACACAGAGTGGTAGTTTGGTTACATAATAGTTGAGAATATAAACATGTTTCGGATATACCCATGACCATTCCATGACCTGTCAAGAAGATGTTGTCATCTAATGAAAAACTAATCTCACATTTCACCGTAAATCATAATTCATTGATGCGGAGAGAAACTGCTTTTGGATGTGGGCTCACATTAAAGGTGAAGTAAGCAATTTATTTATGTTAATATGAGTGTTAAATTGCTCTTTATTCATACAGTGATCCTTTAAATCAGGGGTGTCAAACTCATTTTGGTTCGAAGGCCACATACAGCCTCTCTGATCTCAAGTGGGCCGGACCAGTAAAATAGTGGCAAAATAACGTACATATGTCAAATCCAAATCTTTAGCTTTGTTTTTCAGTTATATGCTTTATAACTCAGCCTACATATGTAACCTACATTATCACGGATCACAAGGGATCTCTGTAGCCCCCAGGAAATGTCTTAAGTAAAGGTTGCTGCTGGCCATGGGAATAGGAGGTGCGGCGCAGCAAAAATTTTGGGGGTATTTTGCTCAAAGATGCCAATACGCACTAATGAAATAAACAACTGTTTATGTCATGATCCCGCTTGGGCCCCTTGGCCTGGTGTGTGTTTTCCCTATTACCCTTGTCCATGTGCTGGTTTAATTGCAGGGTTGGAGACAGGTGTGCTGGAGTCAATCACCAGCATTCACAGCTGCCATCAATCATCATCAACTGCTCTTCATATACCCGGCCCTTCCTTCCAGACACTGCCAGATTGTAGCTTCTGTTCTCATACATTCTCCCGGCCTGACTCCAGCCGCCAGCTCCAGCCCTAGCTCTCCAGCACTACTCCTCGGACCCCTCCTGCCTGCCTGCTCTAGCCTGCTTCCACTCAGCCCCCTGGACTTGCCCGTGGCTCTCTCCCTGGACCCCCATGCCAGCCAGTTTCCCTCTCCGGATCACGGGCCTAACACCCTACTGGTTTCTCTCCGCAAATAAATCTTCTTTTACTTACACTGTCTCCGCGCCTGTGTCCTCTAGACCCCAACCGTTACAGTACAATCTGGCCCTAAACATGGACACAGCAGAGACGGACTCCATCCATCAGGCATTGGCAGCGCAGGGAGCGCTCGTGGGGAAACATGAGCAGGCCCTCCGTGATGTTCTCTCCACGTTAAGTGGGCTCTCCACCTGTGTCACTGCTATGGGGCAGCAACTCAACGTTGTCTCGGCACACCTCACTCCCCCATCTCCTGCCGACCCCGGTCGTCCTCAACAAGGTCCTGCCTCAGCTCCGCTGCTTCTCCAAGCCCGTGAACCCCGTGTCCCGGCGCCGCAGCGCTATTCAGGTGACTTTGGGGCATGTAGGCCTTTTTTGATTCAGTGCACCTTAGCGTTTGAGCAACAGCCATCTACCTATGTCACAGACAGAGCCAAGATCTCCTATATTATCAGTCTACTCACGGGTAAAGCATTAACCTGGCAGTGTGGGAGGGTCAGTCAGCTGTTTGTTTTTCTTTTGCTTTGTTTTTGGCTGAGATGAAGAAGGTGTTCGATCACCCGGTGCGCGGCAGGGATGCCACCAAGCGACTCCTCACACTACGACAGGGTACCCACAGCGTAGCTGAGTATTCAGTAGAGTTCAGAGCACTAGCGGCAGAGACGGGGTGGAATGATGAGGCTCTTCAGGGGGCATTTCTCAACGGGCTAGCCGATCCAGTTAAGGATGAGTTAGCAGTTCGGGACGAATCAGCTAGCTTGGACGAGTTAGTGGCCCTAGCTATCAGACTTGATAATCGCCTTAGAGAGCGTCGTACGGAGAGAGCCGGGCGGCCTCATGACCCGTTCTCCTCCCGTTCTACCTCAGCCCCTGTAAGACACTCCCCAGGCCGTTTCTCCAGTCAGTCCCCTGATTCCTTTGTCCTTCCCCCCTCCTCGGCAGAGGAGCCCATGCAGCTGGGCCAAGCCAGACTCTCCTATGCTGAGCGCTCTCGGAGGATAGATGAAGGCCTCTGCATCTACTGCGCTCAACCCGGTCACTTCCTGAGCTCCTGTCCCCAGCGGCCAAAAGGGAGTGCTCCCCAGTAACGGTGGGAATACTGGAGAGCAAGATCACTTCGGCACCTTTCCCCCAAACTCGCATGCAACTGCAGGCTATACTCTCCTGGAACCAACAAACCCATTCACTGTTCGCTCTGGTGGACTCTGGAGCTGATGAGAGCTTTCTGGATGCTGACTTCGTTGCTAGAGCAGGTATTGCCACTCGACCGCTCGCTACTCCCTCAATGCCCAGGGACTTAATGGGAGGCTGCTGGCACGGGTTACCCATCGCACAGAGCCCCTTCGCCTTGTCCTGTCAGGCAACCTCCATGAGGTAATACAGTTTCACATTATCTCTTCCCCTCACACTCCCTTAGTTTTAGGCCAGCCTTGGTTAATGTTACACAATCCCCACATCAACTGGGCGACTAGTCGTGTACTAAGTTGGAGTGATTATTGCCTCTCGTCTTGCCTGCGGTCCGCCCTTTCCCCAGCAGAGGGAGCCACTGTGCCTTTAAAGCTCGAGCCCCCTGACCTGTCTGAAGTTCCTGCCGCATACCACAGTATGGGAGAGGTTTTTAGTAAGCAACGTGCCCTCTCTATGCCCCCTCACCGGCCCTATGACTGTGCTATTGATCTTCTTCCAGGTGCTCCTTTACCATCCAGTCGTCTGTATAACCTGTCCCGGCCTGAACGAGAGACAATGGAGACATACATCAAGGAGTCCCTTGCTTCAGGTATTATCCGACCTTCGTCATCTCCTGTCGGGGCTGGGTTTTTCTTTGTGGCCAAGAAGGATCGTTCCCTGCGTCCCTGCATAGACTATAGGGGCCTTAACAACATCACTATCAAGAACAAGTATCCTCTGCCTTTAATTAACTCTGCTTTTGAATCCCTCCACGGTGCCACAGTTTTCAGCAAGCTTGATCTCCGCAATGCTTATCACCTTGTCCGCATTCGGAAGGGAGACGAATGGAAGACTGCATTTAAGACCCCCCTCGGGCATTTTGAATATCTGGTAATGCCTTTTGGACTCACTAATGCTCCCGCTGTCTTCCAAGCCTTGGTTAATGATGTGCTCCGTGACCTCTTAAATCGCACTGTGTTTGTGTACTTGGACGACATACTGATTTTCTCTCGCTCACATGAGGAACATGTCCAACACGTGAAGCAGGTGTTACAGCGACTCCTGGAGAACAAGCTGTATGTCAAGGCGGAGAAGTGCAAGTTCCATGTGGACTCCGTGGACTTCCTGGGGTACATCATAGAGCGTGGGCAGGTGAGGGCCGACCCCGAGAAGGTACAGGCGGTGGCACAGTGGCCTCAACCCGTGACCCGAAAGCAGCTCCAGCGCTTTTTGGGCTTTGCCAACTTCTACCGACGGTTTGTCAGGGATTATAGTCAAGTAGCGGCTCCCCTCACTAGACTTACCTCCCCAGCTATCCCCTTCTCTTGGAACCCTGAGGCTGAGGCGGCGTTCGTTGAACTGAAGAGGCGGTTCACCTCTGCCCCCATTCTCACTCATCCCAACTCGGCCTTGCAGTTCGTGGTCGAGGTCGACGCTTCAGACTCCGGGGTAGGGGCGGTCCTCTCTCAACGCTCCCCGGAGGACCAGAAGCTTCATCCCTGTGCCTTCTTCTCCAGACGCCTGTCACCAGCAGAGCACAACTACGACGTCGGCAACAGGGAACTGCTAGCTGTTAAGCTAGCGCTGGAGGAGTGGAGGCACTGGTTGGAGGGGGTGGAGATCCCTTTTATTGTTTGGACTGATCACAAGAACCTGTCCTATATCCAGTCCGCCAAGCGCCTTAACTCCCGCCAAGCCCGCTGGGCATTATTCTTTGGTCGATTTAACTTCCAGCTCACCTTTCGACCAGGGTCCAAGAATGGGAAGCCGGACGCCCTGTCCCGACAGTTTGCCGTTGACCACGGCCTCTCCAGTCCCGATACCATCGTCTCCCCTGGCTGTGTGGTGGGGGCAGTCCGGTGGCAGATTGAGGCGCGGATCCGAGAGGCGCTGAGGGAGGAACCGGATCCGGGAACCGGGCCGCAGGGTCGTCTGTTCGTGCCAAGTGCTGTCCGCTCCAAGGTCCTCCAGTGGGTGCATAATTCACGGTTCTCCTGCCACCCGGGTGTAAACCGCAGCCTGTCCCTGGCCAAGCGACACTTCTGGTGGCCCACCATCGAGGCTGACACCCGTGCCTTCGTTCTCGCCTGCACTGTCTGCGCACGCAGTAAGTCCTCGCATCAACCCTCCTCAGGGTTGCTCCGTCCCCTCCCGGTGCCTGGGCGCCCCTGGAGTCACATTGGTCTCGACTTCGTCACTGGTCTCCCGCTGTCCGAAGGTAATTCTACCATACTCACCATTGTTGATAGATTTTCCAAGGCTGTCCATTTTGTGCCTCTGCCCAAGCTCCCCACAGCGTCTGAAACTGCTGATCTCCTGGTTCAGCATGTGGTCCGCCTCCACGGGATCCCGGTTGATGTGGTCTCCGATCGGGGTCCACAATTCGTGTCTCAGGTATGGAAAGCCTTCTGTCGTGAATTAGGATCCTCTGTCAGTCTCTCCTCAGGCTACCACCCCCAGACTAACGGGCAAACGGAGCGGGCCAATCAGGACCTTGAAGCGGCGCTGCGCTGTGTTACCACTCGGAACCAGTCTTCCTGGAGCACTCACCTTCCATGGGTTGAATACGCCCACAACTCCCTGACTAGTGCAGCTACTGGTATGTCCCCATTCGAATGTTCCCTTGGATATCAACCCCCTCTGTTCCCAGCGCAGGAGAGCCACAATCGCAGTGCCATCTGTCCGGGCCCACCTTCGACGCTGTCGTAAGGTCTGGAGAGACGCTCGCGCTGCCCTGCTCCGTTCCACCGAGCGCAATCGCGCATGGCCGATCGACACCGGATCCCGGCACCACAGTTCACACCAGGTCAGAAGGTTTGGCTTTTCTCTAAGAACATCCCACTCAATACAGAGTCTAAGAAGTTGTCCCCCCGCTACATTGGGCCTTTCGAAGTAGTCACAATCATCAATCCGTCCGCTGTCAAACTGAGACTGCCTTCATCCATGAAGATTCACCCCACATTCCACGTGTCCCAGTTAAAACCTGTCTCCACCAGCCCTCTGTGCCCTCCAGCAACACCCCCTCCACCTCCCCGCATGATTGACAACCACCCGGCCTACACAGTCCGGCGGATCCTGGATATTCGCCGCCGTGGTCGGGGCTTCCAATATTTGGTGGACTGGGAGGGTTATGGTCCTGAGGAGAGGAGCTGGATATCTCGCCAGCTCATCCTCGATCCCTCCCTGATTAAGGAGTTCCACCGGGACAACCCAGGGAAACCCGGTGGCTCGCCTGGAGGCTCTCATTGAGGGGGGGGTACTGTCATGATCCCGCTTGGGCCCCTTGGCCTGGTGTGTGTTTTCCCTATTACCCTTGTCCATGTGCTGGTTTAATTGCAGGGTTGAGACAGGTGTGCTGGAGTCAATCACCAGCATTCACAGCTGCCATCAATCATCATCAACTGCTCTTCATATACCCGGCCCTTCCTTCCAGACACTGCCAGATTGTAGCTTCTGTTCTCATACATTCTCCCGGCCTGACTCCAGCCACCAGCTCCAGCCCTAGCTCTCCAGCACTACTCCTCGGACCCCTCCTGCCTGCCTGCTCTAGCCTGCTTCCACTCAGCCCCCTGGACTTGCCCCGTGGCTCTCTCCCTGGACCCCCATGCCAGCCAGTTTCCCTCTCCGGATCACGGGCCTAACACCCTACTGGTTTCTCCGCAAATAAATCTTCTTTTACTTACACTGTCTCCGCGCCTGTGTCCTCTAGACCCCAACCGTTACAGTACAATCTGGCCCTAAACATGGACACAGCAGAGACGGACTCCATCCATCAGGCATTGGCAGCGCAGGGAGCGCTCGTGGGGAAACATGAGCAGGCCCTCCGTGATGTTCTCTCCACGTTAAGTGGGCTCTCCACCTGTGTCACTGCTATGGGGCAGCAACTCAACGTTGTCTCGGCACACCTCACTCCCCCATCTCCTGCCGACCCCGGTCGTCCTCAACAAGGTCCTGCCTCAGCTCCGCTGCTTCTCCAAGCCCGTGAACCCCGTGTCCCGGCGCCGCAGCGCTATTCAGGTGACTTTGGGGCATGTAGGCCTTTTTTGATTCAGTGCACCTTAGCGTTTGAGCAACAGCCATCTACCTATGTCACAGACAGAGCCAAGATCTCCTATATTATCAGTCTACTCACGGGTAAAGCATTAACCTGGCAGTGTGGGAGGGTCAGTCAGCTGTTTGTTTTTCTTTTGCTTTGTTTTTGGCTGAGATGAAGAAGGTGTTCGATCACCCGGTGCGCGGCAGGGATGCCACCAAGCGACTCCTCACACTACGACAGGGTACCCACAGCGTAGCTGAGTATTCAGTAGAGTTCAGAGCACTAGCGGCAGAGACGGGGTGGAATGATGAGGCTCTTCAGGGGGCATTTCTCAACGGGCTAGCCGATCCAGTTAAGGATGAGTTAGCAGTTCGGGACGAATCAGCTAGCTTGGACGAGTTAGTGGCCCTAGCTATCAGACTTGATAATCGCCTTAGAGAGCGTCGTACGGAGAGAGCCGGGCGGCCTCATGACCCGTTCTCCTCCCGTTCTACCTCAGCCCCTGTAAGACACTCCCCAGGCCGTTTCTCCAGTCAGTCCCCTGATTCCTTTGTCCTTCCCCCCTCCTCGGCAGAGGAGCCCATGCAGCTGGGCCGAGCCAGACTCTCCTATGCTGAGCGCTCTCGGAGGATAGATGAAGGCCTCTGCATCTACTGCGCTCAACCCGGTCACTTCCTGAGCTCCTGTCCCCAGCGGCCAAAAGGGAGTGCTCCCCAGTAACGGTGGGAATACTGGAGAGCAAGATCACTTCGGCACCTTTCCCCCAAACTCGCATGCAACTGCAGGCTATACTCTCCTGGAACCAACAAACCCATTCACTGTTCGCTCTGGTGGACTCTGGAGCTGATGAGAGCTTTCTGGATGCTGACTTCGTTGCTAGAGCAGGTATTGCCACTCGACCGCTCGCTACTCCCCTCAATGCCCAGGGACTTAATGGGAGGCTGCTGGCACGGGTTACCCATCGCACAGAGCCCCTTCGCCTTGTCCTGTCAGGCAACCTCCATGAGGTAATACAGTTTCACATTATCTCTTCCCCTCACACTCCCTTAGTTTTAGGCCAGCCTTGGTTTATGTTACACAATCCCCACATCAACTGGGCGACTAGTCGTGTACTAAGTTGGACTGATTATTGCCTCTCGTCTTGCCTGCGGTCCGCCCTTTCCCCAGCAGAGGGAGCCACTGTGCCTTTAAAGCTCGAGCCCCTGCCGTGACAGCCCCTGTGTGAAAAACAGACGGTGAAACTGTAGGGTGTGTTGGAAACTGAAGAGTATTTTTTTAATAGCTTCATCCTGCTACCTGCTAGCTGTCTGATTGTATAGCTCAAGTACACACCGCAATAAGTCTGCGGACAGTGTGTAGTAGAAGCAGCAGTAGGCCTATTACATGATCTCCAGTGTAATGTACACATAGACAGGAATACTGTAAGTTGTCTCTGCTGGTGTTTGTTTCCTGTCCATTATATTTCAAAAAGCACACAGTATCACTCAGAATTTGTTGTAGCTTTGCCATAACAGATGTATGATGTAGGCCTATACATGTCAGCTAGGCTACATGATGTAACATTGAATGTGCCATGTTTTACAGGTGTCTGAGTGACCTGATGGAGCCGGACGGAGCCACCAAGACCGTCACACTATCCGTTCCTTCAGAGGAGGATGTGTTCACTGGGACAAGTTGTCTTCTTCAGGGCCCAACAACAACTGGACATAAAAAGTTATGGCTTTGCTTCTGTTTGATATGTACACTTCATATTTTCATTCCACTGGCTATGAATAAACTGCTTTATTTTTAAGGATGTTTTTGGTCTTTTTAAAATGTAATGATACTGTTTTATCAGAGAAAATCTTCAGCGAGATGAAAATGTGAGTTTCAAGTAATCCTTTACTACAGGTAGCAAACAGTGACAGTAAGAAACACAATACATTTTTTGACGGTAAAACTTTATTATGAATGAGTGATCACAATACAAATGATACATTATCTACTAGATATTGAAATGTTGTCAGATAATTTGCAGCTCTGACAAACCTAAAGCATAATTATTTCAACCATACATTTTACAAAAGATAATGCCTTTCCAGTGAATCTTGACATGATTCAGGATACATTCTTTTCCATTATGGTTACTGTACATTTTTACATGTCAACTCAGTATCGGTTCACAACCAAAGCTTTTTCACTCCGCTGGGCTGTAGATCATTCCACAGACCTGTAAAGACAAATGTAAAACGGGGTGTATGTTACCAGTTTAGAGAGTTTATGCATAAATACTTAGCTCAAATTATGTTATTGACTGTGACATAATTAAACAGTATTTACCTGAGGATAATGTCAGGGAAATCAGAAATCTTGATGCCATTTTCACAGTTTTCAGCTCAGACTCCTGTCTGAACAGGTTCAGTTGTACATCTTTTAGTTTAGAACTGGTTAGTGTGCCGATAGTTGTGGTAGAAATGAAGCTAAACATGTTTACATTGGTCTCCATGCTGCATTGGCCAAAAGTAAACAAAACTGACAGCTGGGCGTGTGCCATGCCCATATAGGTAGGTATTGAGTAAATGAGCAGGGCGGTGCATGCACGCCCATGTAGATCCGACCAGTCAGAGCAGACTAGGATTTGTGCGAAGGGGGGTAAGATGTCAAAACCAACCTTTTGAGATAGAGGGCAGAGAAGGCTGGAAAAGGCGATGAAGAAATGGGAAATGGTAGAAAACTATTGGGTTTTTTGAACAATAAACCATGACAACCTTTTCTAGTAGACCTTGGAAATACACCTTTAAAACCGAGATTTAGCATAATATGTCCCCTTTAACTTACTTTTTTTTTTAAATGCTCAGAAATGTGTGCTCTACAAGTTGCGGGCCGGATGTTTGACACCACTGCCTTAGACACTTGACACAATCAATCATCAATATTAGCATGCTATTTGGCCACATATATTGGCCTATTTACAGCCCTCAGAAAACTGACAGCTCTTCTTAGATGCAAGTTCATCAATTCATGGCTTAAAATCCTGAGCTGTGGAATTTTCAGCAGACATTCCTAGCTGTAAACCACGTAAGTTTCCTAACAGTTGGGAGCGTATGCGATGTGCGGATATGGCACAGGCTCCATGAAGAAGAAAAAAAAATATTTTTAATTTTTTTCAGAATTGATTCAAATCGGCCGAATTGATTCGCGGGCCAGATCAAAACGTGTCCCGCGGGCCTTGAGTTTGACACATGTGCCTTAAATAGTGTGCGCGTTTCATAACTCCGATCTATCAGTCACTCGCTCTGCATGTAATCAGCAAATAAACTTTTTGGGGATCCCACTACTGATAACCAATCAGAAGAGAGCATGTTACAAACTGGCACCCGTCTCACTGCTGGTGCACGTGCAGAATGACAGATGGGTGAATGTGTATGCGCCTACAATGGCGGAGCAGGTAAAAATCCTTCCCGATGTCTGTTTTGATGGTTTTTATCATGTTTTATCACACTGATCTGAGATGATGCTAGATAACTCGCTGCTTGAAGACCGCAGTGCATTAATGTGGTGACGTAGGGACGAGGGAGGGGACAGTCACTGACAGGAAGTTAGCTAAACTGACCATTCCGCTTACTGAACCTTTAAAGATCTCCTATTATACTACTTTTCTGGTCTTAATTTCTCATTAATGACTCATATAGAGCAACCTGACACGAATCACAGCACAAAAAAAACTGGAATTTCTGGAAGCTCTTCCTCTCATCTGGGTGCATTCAGCAGTCTCTGTCAACACTCGGCTTTGTTCTTCTCCGCCCCCTCCTGCAAACCCCACTCCGTTGTGATTGGTTACCTTCCTTCCGGAACACTTTCAGCGGCGCGGGCAGATTTGAGCAGGCAGGTGGGGGCATGGCAGGAGCGTGCCTGAGCACGTTGCAGCATTACCATACATGCAAAAATCCGGATTTGTTACGCAACGAATCCCGGAAATTTTAACAAGTGATTTCTCGACCGGCTGCCATAGTGTTTAGCGCTCTGCACAGCCACCCCAGACGGTCAGCAGGGAATACGTCTAAATGCATGTAAGTCATTATTTGATACTTTGGTTTAACATGACTATAAATCATTATAACAACGTTATAGGTCATAAAAGTCGAAAAAGTATAAAAAACGGCCTACTTCCGTTGTGTTTTGGGCTCTTTGCAGCGTTGTTCTAAATGCTGCGCATGTGTTGTCAAATTGATGAAGATGTTTTCTTAATTTGCTTGCGTTTTCTCTTCTTGCATGTGTTTTCTGATGTTGCAGTGCTGTGAGCTCTCAGGGCCACCGTAGTCGTGGGTACTATTGAATCCCATTAAGAAAAACGACAATGAAGTCTTATCTAAATATCCATATCTGTGTTCATCCAAAGTTGGAAAAGTCCCCAACAAGTGTAGTGTAAATAATGTCACTACAAGATCCATTTAACTTGACGCTGATGGTATCACAACATAGTCCCCAGCAAATGGAGCCGTCAAGTCACCATGGAATTGTAGATATTCAAATTACGTTTCCTCTGAGCATTTTAAATGCTGTGTTTTGATGACCATTGGCTTTTTACTTTTTTAATTCTCAAAGGTCCTCGTGACCAAAATCACACATTTTAAAAGGAAATAATTTTTCCGGATCACCTGACCTGGCTAAAAACCCAGTATAGGATAAGTAGCAGCCCTCCCCATTGCAACAACTTGGGCTGTTGATAGTGCCAAATATGAAAATGGTCCTAAAATGTTGTAACTACACCAAATAAAAAATATTTCATGCTCTATATGTGAAAAAATACATTGCATTTGTCGAGCAAAAGAAGAAAAGGGCAGTAAGTTATCCTACATAGTAACATTACTTGTTGTTTGACCAAACAGGTCCTTAAAGAGATCCTATTATACTACTTTTCTGATCTTAATTTCTTGTTAAAAACTGCTATAGAGCAACCTGACACAAATCACATCACAAAAAACTATGTAGATTTTCGGGACACTCTTCCTCTTACCCTAGCCAGCACAGCAGTCTCTCTCTACACACTGCTTTGAGCTTCTCTGCCCCTCCCCCCCTGCTGCAAACCCCACTCTGTTGTGATTGGTTACCTTCCTTCCAGTAGCGGGAAATTTCAGGAAATTTCCAGGAAGGTGGGGGCATGCAGCCGGAGCTTGCCTGAGCGGCAGCATTACCATACATGGAAACATGACAGAAACGACCCGAGCGTGACAGAGAAAACCCGGAAATTTGAACAAGTTCGGCTCGACCAGCAGCCATAGTTTTTAGTGCTCTGCATAGCCACCCCAGACGGTCAGCAGGGAATACGTTGAAATGCATGTACGTAATTATTTGATACTCTAGTATGGTTAAACATGACTATAAATCATTATAACAACGTTTATAGGTCATAAAAGTCGAAAAGTATCATAGGTCCTCTTTAAACTCATTTCACAGAAATCACAATGGACATACAGTATAGCATCTGATTTTGTAGGGCTGGTGAAATGTTTGAAGCCCCATCAAAGCCAATCAGAGAAGAAGAAGAAAAGCCTACAACCATTTGTATTTTCATGTTTTGCACCTGGGGTCTTTGAAACCCCAAACAGAAGTGACTTGACATTTTCTGAAGCAGACTTCTGACACATGTCCTTGGTTCAAACTCATGTTAAAGGCAATTTTTATAATACTATGGAAAAACATGGTTAGTAGTAAAGTCGAAAAAAACGGGGCTGTTAAGAAAATAGTAGGGCACCAAAGATAACTGTTTTCCTTGTACAGAAAGAGTAAACACAGAAACAATGATAAGTGGTTTAAAATGAAGAGCATTTATTTAATCAATTTACAGAAATATTGAAGAGAGAATGAATGAATTTAGTTCAGAGTGGAAACAGAAAAGCAGCTTGTCATTCTCCTCCAGCAACCGCAGAAGAAGGCCTTCACTCCTTTCTTCTTATTAGCATCACAGTGCTGAACCAAGGATATCTGTGTGTCCTTTGGTTCCATTTCCCTCCTGCTCCAGTGCCTGCAGCTCATTTGACATGTAGATAATGACCACAAATGTGTTCTTAATAGCATCACTGCTGGTGATGGCCACGTCCTCGTCCACAGTAACTTGTGGAGAAGCCTCCCTCTTCTCCAGATGTTGATGTTGCTGCATTTCTGAGTTGCTGAGCTTGCTAATAGACTTGGTGGATGTAGTAGACTTCACTTTATGAACCGTCATAATTTGTACGGCCGGTTCCTGAACCAGGCTTTCCTTCTGCTCAAGATCCTCAGTCACATCAGTTTTAATTTCTGGTGTCTCCTCATGCAGACAGACAGTTGAGAAATTATCCTTTTCCATGGGTTCCTCTGGCTCCTCAGTGGCAGTAACTTGTGGAGAAGCCTCCCTCTTCTCCCGATGTTGATGTTCCTGCACTTCTGAGTGGCTGAGCTTGGTAACGGACTCGGTGGATGTAAGAGACTTCACTTTATAGACCGTCATAATTTGGACGGCTGGGTCACGAAGCAGGCTTTCCTCCTGGACTACCTCCTGCTCAAGTTTATCCAGCTTGTCATCATGATACAATTACGTTCGTGTCCATATTGACTAGGGATGTGTCCTCAGTCACTTCGGTTGTCATTTCCGATGTCTCCTTATCCGGACAGACGGATGTGACATTATCCTTCTCCATGGGTTCCGCTGGCTCCTCAGTGGCAGTAACTTGTGGAGAAGCCTCCCTCTTCTCCAGATGTTGATGTTCCTGCACTTCTGAGTGGCTGAGCTTGGTAACGGACTCGGCAAGAGACTTCACTTTATAGACCGTCATAATTTGGACGGCTGGGTCACGAAGCAGGCTTTCCTCCTGGACTTCCTCCTGCTCAAGTTTATCCAGCTTGTTATCTATGAATACAATTACGTTTGTGTCCATATTGACCAGGGATGTGTCCTCCGTCACTTCGGTTGTCATTTCCAGTGTCTCCTTATCCGGACAGACAGATGTGAAAGCCTCCATCTCGATGGGTTCTGCTGGCTCATCAGTGGCAGTGAATTGTGGAGAAGCCTCCCTCTTCTCCAGATGTTGTAGTTCCTGCACTTCTGAGTGGCTGAGCTTGGAAACTGAATTGGTGGATGTAGCAGACTTCACTTTATAGACCGTCATAATTTGGACGGCCAAGTCCCGAAGCAGGCTTTCCTCCTGGACTACATCCTGCTCAAGTTTATCCAGCTTGTCATCTATGAATACAATTATGTTTGTGTCCATATTTACTTGGGCTGTGTCCTCAGTCACTTCGGTTTTCAATACCGGTGTCTCCTTATCCGGACAGACGGATGTGAAAGACTCCTTTTCCATGCGTACCGCTGGCTCATCAGTGGCAGTGAATTGTGGAGAAGCCTCCCTCTTCTCCAGATGTTGATCTTCCTGCACTTCTGACGTATTGAGCTTAGTAACGGACTCGGTGGATGTAACAGACTTAATTTCATGGACTGACATTTTTTGCACGGCCAAGTCCCGAACCAGGCTTTCCTCCTGGACTACCTCCTGCTTAAGTTCATTCAGCTTGTCATCTATAAACACTATTGAATTTGTCTCCATTTTCACTAGGGATGTGTCCTCAGTCACATTAATAGTCATTTCCGATGTCTCCTCATGCAGAAAGACTGATGTGAAAGACTCCTTTTCCTTGAGTACCTCTGGCTCCTCAGTGGCAGTGACTTGTGGAGAAGCCTCCCTCTTCTCCAGATGTTGTAGTTCCTGCACTTCTGAGTGGCTGAGCTTGGAAACTGAATTGGTGGATGTAGCAGACTTCACTTTATGGGCTGTCATAATGTGAATGGCCGAATTCTGAACCAGGCTTTCCTCCTGGACTACTTCCTGCTCAAGTTTATCCAGCTTGTCATCTGTGAAAACAATTACTTTTGTCTCCATATTGACTAGGGATGTGTCCTCAGTCACTTCGGTTGTCAATTCCGGTGTCTCCTTATCAGGAAAGACTGATGTGAAAGACTCCTTTTCCTTGAGAACCTCTGGCTCCTCAGTGGCAGTGACTTGTGGTGAAGCCTCCCTCTTCTCCAGTTGTCGCTCTTCCTGCACTTCTGAGGTACCATCAGTCCCCTCTGGGTGGTCCATGTCTTCGATGGCAGACATGACGCCCTCTCTGGCAGAGAAATGGCTTTCGTCATAATCCATCAGGTGGTAGGACTTCAAGACCTCGTCAAACCTACTGCATATGGTTTCAAATATGGATCTGGCGGTGTCACTGCAGACCTCAAACATAGGTCTTTCTGAAATGGATCCATATAGGCAGGGAGATACTGAGTCCGTCAAAAGATTGTAGATCTCGGTGCTGGCAAGTTTGGTTTGTTTTTCCCCCTCTGGTTCCTCCAGTAGGAACTTGATGGCTGTGTTCACCATTGCTGGCACCAGGACAGTAGCTCTCTTCTCCAGCTCCAAGAGCTTTGCTGGTTTGGCATCCCCTTCAGTGAACGGGCTGAGGGTGATCACAATGCCACCAAAGCTCCTCAGTAGTTGCCTGTGCAGAGGTGCAAGGAAGGTGTTTATGTCCTCCTCTGCTTTTGGGCGGAAGATGGAGAGAAACATCTGAAGGCCCTCCAGTGTGACCTTCCTGCCAAGCAGCTGTGAAAGCTGCCTTTCTTTTTCTAGTTCCTCCATGAGCTCTTGCTCCATCTGAGCGAGACAAAAATGCCTCGCTGTGGTCCAGGCCTGTCAAAATCACTCTTAAGTTAGTATCAACATGAAGATAATGTTGTGTACAGTCAACATTTCAATGCAGTTCTTATATTTATTTTTTACTTATACTTTCTCATAGCTAATGCATGCACATGATAGGCATGATTACAACACTAGACATACTTTTTTACAATACATTTGGCCAATGCATTTTTAATGAACAGTTAAACCATATTCTATTAGCCTTTTTTAAATGAGTGTGGTTTTAATAAGCTACGCATTTAGTTTTAAAGTGTGTATTTACATTTTGTAACACAGTCAAACATGTCTAATTTGTGCGTATGCATGGTCTGAGGAAGTTTAAATTTGTTCTCCGAATACGAAGAAATTCAGGTAAGAAAAT
Source organism: Ammodytes dubius (assembly GCA_026122265.1). Classification (NCBI taxonomy): domain Eukaryota; kingdom Metazoa; phylum Chordata; class Actinopteri; order Uranoscopiformes; family Ammodytidae; genus Ammodytes; species Ammodytes dubius. The sequence goes on from CM047520.1 coordinate 2,555,861, forward strand.
GTTGATAAATCACTGATTTGTGCATGAAACTTTCAAACACATGGTTCAAGCACCAATCTATGCAATCACACTGTTAGTAAATGAGGGCCATTGTGTCCATTGTTTGCTTGTCTCAAGCATTTGTTAAGAATTAAATGTGTATGTAACAGTCAAACTAAATATGTCTTACCATTTCTTTGTTTTATTGTCAATGTAAAAGTATTTATGTAATGTTGAATGTCTTGTTTTGTATGTGTCCACCAAGAAAAATTGTTGTTACTACAGTAATAAATGATGGGGATATTAACTACAATTAAATAAATAAAGATATATGACTTACCAGTTCAGCCTTGAACAGGTTATATAAATCATATACATCTGTCCTCCTAAATGATTCCTGAAACCTGTTTGAATAAAAAGAGACTGTGTTATATAACCTGCACAACTTTCACTAATTTGTTTAAGCTCTTGTTAGTTTTCCATCAGTGAATCAGTAAAATCAATGTTGAGCTTTACTCACTCCTCCAGGAAGGTTCTCCCTTTCAGCAGCCTGTTCTTCATATCTCTGACCGATAAATGGTCAGGAACTTGATCCTGCTGCTTCATGAGGAGAAACTGCCTCAGCATCATTTTCTGCAAAACACAGATTCAATAGAGAACAGTTTGAAGCAGCTCAGAGAAATACAACATTATACAATATAACATAAATATGAAAAGTGCACCTTTAAGATTTACAGTAACTCACTTCTCCCAGGTAGCAATGTTGCTCTTCATCCGAGAAATAGGACGGCTTCATCTCTTTGACTCGTTCAAAAATGAAGTGGATGTCCATTGTTAAGAGACTTAAGAGTTCGTAACAAGTAGAAAACAGTTAACAGGTTTGCTAAAAAACGGTGAAAGAAATGTATATTCGAAGGGTTTGGAGAGCTGAGCAATCAGATACCAAATGAAATAGAATATATTCCTGCACCACAGTATACAGTGTACGGAATGTAGAACTATGGACCATCACAAGTGTGAAGGTTCCATTATGCAAATGAGGGAACCCTCAGCCAAAATGAAGGTTCTAGGCTAGAATCTTGGCTTCCATCAACTACCTTAGCAACATCAATGATTAACTTTATTATTCACCATTGGTAAATCAGTGTTGGGAACAATTAAGTTTGAGTTTGAAGCTTAAGATGGGGTCGTGTACAGTGGCCCTGAGAGTTCACGGCACTGCAACATCAGAAAACACATGCAAGAAGAGAAAACGCAAGCAAATTAAGAAAACATCTTCATCAATTTGACAACACATGCGCAGCATTTAGAAAAACGCTGCCCAAAACACAACGGAAGTAGGCCGAAACACGATGGAAGTGCTTCTGGAAGTGTTTCCAGAGGACACTTAAAAGTGATGCACACGTCCAGACAGGCTTGTTGTTTATGCAGACTTTGACCATGATTTTGACTCACAGTGCTATTAAGGTTATATTTCCGTCTACACTACCTAGCCTACGCTGTGTAGCAAATGTTGGCAATCTAAAAGTGTGATTAAAGCCGTTCTACTGGACTGTGGAGGAGACTGTGTGCAGGAAGACTGAGACACCATCTGTCCGAAATGTAAGTAGTCATATTTTTTAAATAATTATGGCCCATTGTTAGTTGAATGTCTGTGATGTCCTTTATCGTATCCCTCCTATAATAACCAACACTGACTGAAATGAGAGAATGTTGCGGGGTTTAGTCGTTAGCGTTAGCGTCCGCTAGCTTAACCGTTAGCTTTAGGCTAACCGTTTCAGCTGTGGAGTCTTTGGCAACAATCACTGTTTGTTGTCGCCTGTGGCTCGTTTTTATGAACTCACATTAGACCTGCAATGAAGGTCCCTGTGTGAAAAACAAATGGTGAAACTGACTGGTGTGTTGGAAACTGTAAAGAGTATTTTTTTGAATAGCTTCAGGCTGCTACCTGCTAGCTGTCTGACTGTAAGCAGTAGTGGTACAAGCAGCAGTATAGTGTAATGTGTATACAGACAAGAATACTGTAAGTTGCCTCTGCTGGTGTTTGTTTCTTGTCCAAACAGCACAGTATCACTCAGAACTAGTTGCTTATTGAGCCAGGGCTATACTGAATTTATTAGTAGCTTATCTTATTTTATAATGGAAGAAAAAACTAATCTCCTCAGTGTGTAGCTTTGCCATAACTACAGATGTATGATACATGTCAGCTACATGATGTTACATTGAATGTGCCATGTTTTACAGATGTGAGTGACCTGACTGAGCCTGTGTTTGATGAAGTGTCTGTTGACCCCAGGGCTGCCAAGTTTCACCAAAAGTTTGGAGTGAGATTTTTTGGCCGAGGGACCCAAAACCGTGTCCTCTTTCCCACCCAATAATTTTTGCTAGTGTCCTGCAAGTTTACATATTGTTCATAATACATCAGAAATAAAAGACAATTAGAAAATGTGATAAAACATCAAAAATCTTATTAAAATAAACGAATTCATGAATTGCAAAGTCGTAGGACAGGTTTTAATTAAACATTGGGTGTGGACATATTATAAGTGGGGGTCTGGGGGTCCCCCCCAGAAAATTTTGAGCATTAAACACTTAATTTCCTGCATTCTGGTGAATTTTTATGAAGCAATGTGTGCCTTTTCTGCATTAATTTTTATGTAAAGTAAAAGAGAACATTCAAGGTTTTGCTGACACAAATTTAATTGAATAGCCTACAATGCATGTGTAGTGCTTTCAAATATCTCCTGTAGCCTATTGTTAAAACATTTGGTTAAACTGTAATAAAGGTAATTATTCTATATCATGTCTACTATTGAGGGTTGAGTGGCTGGTGGTATTTTACTAGCAGCATTAGGCTTTATTCAAAGAAGAAAAAAATTAGGGAACAGTTCAACACCAATGCAAACTACTAAGCTAAAATAAAACATCTGGGTTACTTGGTCCCTCCTCTTAGGCTACCTTGATTTGTGTTATGAAAAGTGCTATAAATGTGCAATTCATAGGCTACAGTTCATTACACAGAAGAATAAAAGCATTTTTATTGGCGGATGAGCCATTTGTTACTTTGCAAACCTAATTTTCAAACTAAATTACCAAAAACAATATACAAAACGATCCAAAGATCTTCTGAATTTACTTGAGTGAGATTGAAGGGTTAATATGTTTGATGCACGCGCGCTCACCGGCCGGCGGGGACACAATTCTTATCAGCGGTAACTTGGCACGCTATCAACACACACCTCGGAAGAGAAGGTGCGGGTAGGGGGCTCGCCTCCTTTATATGTCCATGCTCGCCTCCCGCTTCGAATGCACAGTGCACATCATAGCATAACGTTAACGCGCGTTCAGAAAGAGGATGTCACGGAACTCAGTCCGTTTAGCTTTTCAAAATAAGACTTTCAAAGTAAAAGTACCAAAAAAAAATATATATATTGCATATATACGCAGAGAAATATATTCATTTCTCTGCGTGAGAAATTGGAGGTGTGGCGTGAGAGCGTGTGAACTGGTTGAAATGCGTGTGTCTCACGGCCAAAGCGTGAGACTTGGTGAGCCTGGTTGACCCACCCGGACCTTCACACAGCTATCTGTTCCATCAGAGGAGGACGTGTTCACGGTAAATACAGTTTAAATATGTCAGTCAATAACAGAATATGAACTAAGTATTTATGCATAAACTCTCTAAACTGGTAAAATACACCCTGTTTTACGTTTGTCTTTATCAGTGTTGGGAACGTTACTTTAAAAAAGTAATTAGTTATAGTTACTCACTACTTGTTCCAAAAAGTAACTGAGTTACTAACTGAATTACTTTATAATAGATGTAACTAGTTACCAGGGAAAGTAACTATTTGCGTTAGCCTACTGTAAAAAAAAAAGTTGCTAGGCCTATATGTCAAAATTTGGATTTTTCTGAGCAGTTTTCACAAGTCAGTTGTAATGAGTAGAACAGACAGGTAGGCCTACTTGTAGGCTACATCACCTTCAATACTTATTGCACATCAACAGACAACAAGAGGTTTATCCTGCACCTGCAGTATTTTGTTCTCAACTAAAGTAGTAGAGGAAACTGCTGAATGTACCGTGCTGATCTGCTATCACTGGATTCACTTCAGGGGTGTCGGCTAAAACACCACTTCAGGCCAAAAACGTCAGACTATGAAGCATGAGACGATGAGAGGAGGAGTAAGGATTTATCCGCTGTTTATTTCCTTCTTTAACATGCACAGCAGCATACAGATCCCAGGAAAAGAACAATAGCAATATTCGGCTCGTGATGACACGCTAAACAGCTGTTGCAACCGGCGAATCGCGGCCGTTTAATAGCGTGCATAAATTATAATTTATAGAGATCGGGAAACTCAATGCATTTACTCACAAGGGCGATGCAAACAAATTCAGGGAGAGCACGTTTCAACCGTGGATTGATAGGTGGTTACTGCGCCAACGTGCATGCTCGTCGCTCACACAACAGAGAGAGAAAGAAAAAGAAAAAAAACAGGCGCTCCGGCTGACTGACGTGACGGCGCTAACTGACAGTTATAATGTCATCCACACTGAATAAAACACAACTTAAAACACACCGGTCTCCTCACTAGCAGTTTGTGTAGTATGGAGCCACGGGTGCTTTCGGATTACACAGTTCATTCAATCAATTCACAGTAACGCACCGCATTTAACGTTCAGTAACGATAACGGCGCTGTAACGACGAAAAAAGTAATTAGTTAGATTACCCCGTTACTGAAAAAAGAACGGCGTTACGTAACGCCGTTCTTTTAAACGGCGTTATTCCCAACACTGGTCTTTACAGGTTCAACGGAGGAATGACCTACAGCCCAGTGGAGTGAAAAAGCTTTGGTTGTGAAGCGATGCTGATGTTACATGTAAACATGTACATGTAGCGTATAGAGGCCAAGCCCAAGCTTTAGGCCCGAGATGCTGTGCCGAGGATATACTTCTTTACGCACCTTTGTCCGGTATTGATGAATGAAAGTCTGAGTCTTTCTTGCAGTTTAAAACATTTGTTTTGTTCATTTTCACTTTCTTTAGCTACAAACTCTAAACCCAACATACAAACATAGACCCTGACGTAACGTGGGTTGTGTGGTCAAAAACTGTTTCTATGTCCGGGTAGCAACTGTGGAACCAGAGATTGGTTCCTACTTTATACAAGAGTGCTAATTGGCTCTTACATAGCATGTTATGTCCGGCACTCAGCTGTCTGTGAGTTGAGCTGGACGAGCCGCGGTATGTGGAACAGCGATCTGTTCTGATCTCTCTCCACTATCAGACTCACATCACTCATTTCACTTAGTAACTCTAATGTTGTTAGGTATTTATCTTCATCTCTTATCTATTGTAAGAGTTTATGAATGACTGCACGTACAGTTGTCAGATCGCGGACCCCAAACAATGTTGTTGCCTAGCAACTTGCTCGAAAATATTTCATTTTCCTGGGCGGGTAGAATTGACCCAGTGCATTGTGGGGCGGTTGAGTAGGAAAAGTATACGATCGATTCATACCCAAAATCTTCCCGGAAGTTAGTACTCATCCGGGAATTTCTCACATACCCAAACTCGCATACCCAACCGTCACATACTCTAATTGAAGTCAAAATGAGTATGAGTAGGACGTTAGTATGGCATTCCGAACACGGTCTCCGCAGGTCTCCGTTTACCTCTGTTTACGAGCATTTCCGGTTTGCGTAACAAGCCGTTACCTTGCGTGACGACTCGCCGCTCCTGTGCTGCCTAGCAACCCTGATAGCTGCCAATGGAAACAGCCTTGTCAGCAGAGGAAAAAAGATAAAGAAGTTGCCTACCAGACGAAAAGAAAAAAAAGTACAAGAAAAAAAGAAAGGAAGATAAAAGTTAAGAAGATGGAGCAACACGTTGCTGTTTTGTTATTTTTTATTTTATTGTATGTCATCTCTGAAAAAAACGCAATGAATCATGGGATATGTTGGGCTGCGAAGGATACATCTGATGCAGCCTTCAAAACCGTGAAACGAAGGCTGCATTTCTCGGCCGCATATGAGGAGCCTTGCAAGGAGCCTTGCAAATGGAACAACCTTTGCGCGCCGCTATGACGCAATCGGTCTTCAAATGCAGCCTTCGTAGACCGCAACCTCTGTATTGAGATTCACCCAACAAGCCTGTCTGGACGTGTGCATCACTTTTAAGTGTCCTCTGGAAACACTTCCAGAAGCACTTCCGTCGTGTTTCGGCCTACTTCCGTTGTGTTTTGGGCAGCGTTTTTCTAAATGCTGCGCATGTGTTGTCAAATTGATGAAGATGTTTTCTTAATTTGCTTGCGTTTTCTCTTCTTGCATGTGTTTTCTGATGTTGCAGTGCCGTGAGCTCTCAGGGCCACCGTAGCAAACAGTGTGTACAATTTATATATATGGCTATACAGTACATTTACAACATAATGCACGTATACCTCCACAAATACATATCAATACAATATATGTTTGGGCGACTGTGGCTCAGGTGGTAGAGCGGGTTGGCCAATGATCTAAGGGTTGGCGGTTCGATTCCTGCCCGGCCACCTGTGTCATGGTTGTTGTGTCCTTGGGCAAGGCACTTACTCACCCTATGTGTATAAAACCATATATATATATACCACATGTACTCCAAACTCAGTGGCGGCTCCTGACAATAATCTCAGGGGGGGCAATTGTTGCCATGATGGGTAAAATTACCCAAAATGAACCTAAATCAGATAGCTAATATGACAATGTCATATTGCATTTAACAGTTTGTTTTTCCTGTTCATCTGGCATAACCACTCTGGCACCATTAGACAAGCATTGTACTGTACAGTATTTTTGGACATTAAGTTAGTTAATTTTTTGAATAAAATTAATTTAGCTCTAAAATGATTTAATTATCCGGCTGTGGCCATCACAGATAACTTGTCATCTACCAGTGTGCTCCTCAGATAGGCTTCCTTTAAAAGTGAAGAGACCTGCTCTACAATTAATCACAATAATCTGATTGACTTGACAGTTGTGTTCTGATTAAACAAAAATGGATGCTGGCATAGCATATGTGCAATCATCACATTGGTTTGCGTTACTACTGTCTACCTTTCTTTATATGTCCATGCTGTCTACAGCACCGTTACTTGGTAGGCGGGTTTATGCCGCGGACGGACAGCAGCTCTCAGAGTAAACAGTCTATGGATCAGCTGTTGAACGGCGCAGGCTCGTCCATATGCAGATTGATGTTTAATGTTTGTTTGACCTTTTCTGAGAGATGATGCATAGGGGTGACACCCGAAGTTATCCATGCGGTGTCTGTGCTGCCACCAGGATGGATTAAAAGCCATTATACTGTCCATAATCATCATGCAGCGGAGGCAGAACAGAGCGTTAGCGCCTTAGCGTCCTGCTAGCCTCGTTAGCCGTTCAAACGAGCCCCGTGAAAATCCGCGTTTATACGATACCACAATCCATCTTGGTAGATACTTGCTTGATGGTTACATTTTGTCTGGAAAGGACCTAGTCCTTTTAATGACATGATCAAGTAGCTTGCCAGCCTGAGTTGATATTAGTTATGTTGGTCTTGAATCTGACCACTTTGGGCAGCAGACCGGACAACACGTTAGGGCGAGCACCCCCGGAACCCATAGAGATTGCATTGGGAGGCCTGCAGTTTGAAAAAAAAAAGTTTTACATTGAAGTCTATGAGAGCGCTCAGGGCGATTTTAAACCAGCCCGAAATCGCCCCAGAGTGACGGTACAGAGCACAGATGCTGATTGTACAATGATATTCAGACTTAGATGCAGGTAAAACTGTATTGAAATAATAAATTATGATTATAGGGGAGAGTGGCCTAAGTTGTGCAACTGAAGTGAGGCCTTGACAGTTATGTCTCCAACTCAAATATGTACATATATTTCAGGATGTTGTGCATCCCTGGCAATACAAACTTTGGATCTGGAATAAACTGTTTAAGAAATATAGCTTTCGGAAAAAAAGTTGTCTTAACGTGGGGTGATTTGTGCATTTGGAGAAAGTAAGATGGGGTGAATTGTGCCAATTTATATATATCTCAAAAACTGTAATGCAAGACAAATCCATTAGACAATCACTTATTTAAGGTGTATTTAAAGTAAATAAAGTAAATAGTTGACAAAGATTGAAGGTACATTTTCTTAAACAAGGCCTAGCAGATCTTGGTGGTTTTGCCTGCAAAGCTCACAATGACAAAGTCACCATCATCATCTTTCTGGCCATCTGAACTCTCATCAGTGGTGTCGTTAAGTGGAATTGAGATGTCACTCTCTTCTGAGCTACTGTAGACAATCACTTTCTTTTGGTGACCAGCGTATACAGCCATGCCACTGGCACAACTCTCAGAAATGTACTTTGCACTAGTTGCTCCGTGCTTGTGGAACCAACTGCCACCTGACAAATGTGATTCCCCCTACATTTCTGCCTTTAAATCAAGGCTCAAAACCCATATGTACACCCTGGTGTTTCCTCCCCATTAACTATCTTACCTCTGCACTACTATCTGTGTTTATGTGGATGTATGGGCTTTACGTCTTTTATTTTGGTTATAATTATTTTACCTTCATTGTTTACCTACTGAATGCACTATGTACAGCACTTTGGACAGTGCAAACTGTCATAAATGTGCTTTTATAAATACATTTTACTTACTTACTTACTTATAACTCACCTAGGCCCTTTGGCACAAATCACCCCATCCCCAGAATTTTGGATAATAGGCATGATGCAGCAATTTAGGGCTGACATCGTGCTAACTATATAGACTCAAAGTGTAGCATACCAAAGCACTAAAACATGTGTCAAATGTTTTCAAACGTGTCTATAATTGTTCAGACACAATAATCAAAAAACCTTGATCATGGAAATTTTACTTTGAAAGGCAAAACACAGTTTTTTTTAGCTTAAATGTGCTTATATCTTATTCCTTGTGTCTCCCTTCTTTACAGGATGAGTCAAATGGATGGCTCTTCTTAAATATGTGGTCACATTTCCAATTTCTTCCACGGTTTTCTAGAAACAAGGGGTTTTGCAACTTCCAAAATGCACAACTTAGGCTACTCTCCCCTAAATACAAAAAAAAATATTTTTCATCATTATTATATATTTTTTTTTGCTGGTATGGCTCAAGGAGGGCGTCGCCCTATTGCCCTCTATGGGCGAGCCGCCGCTGTCCAAACTATGTTTTTCACTTTTGCAATAGAGTCTTCTAGGATGAGGAGTGACTGAAGGCTGTGTCAGATCATATGTATGACCCGTTCACTTCCCTATCCCTGCAGTAAATAGCAGAGCACAGCCCATCAGCTTTACATAGTGAACACCTGACTGTCTTCCAGTGTTGCTGCCACACCATAAAAAATTAAAAATAATCATTATCATTATGAAAGGAATGTTGTTACGACAAGTTAAAGGTGAAGTAAGCGATATATTTATGTTAATATACGTGTTAAATCGCTCTATATATATATATACAGTGATCACATATATAGTGCGCACGTTTCATAACTCCGATCTCTCAGTCACCCGCTCTGCATGTACTCAGCAAATAAAGATGGCTGGATCGATCGTTAATGAGATGGTGCTCATTGACTAATGATTACTGTGAAGCACTTTGTGTAAGCAGTTTCAAGTAAAGTAATGCGTCATACTCATTAACGAATGCTTACTTGACCATTTATGTACCGTTAGTGAATCAGTACCTACTCCTTTACTTACTATTACCTAATGTTTCATTAATACAGTATGTCCCAGTCTGTTTACCAGTAACTAAACAGTGCTTGAATCAGTTTGTCAGTACCTTCTCATTAACCTATCATTAACTAATGCTTCATTAATGCAGTAACTCCCAGTCTGTTTACAGTAACCAATCAGGTAACACTTTACAATAAGGTACACAAAATTGTACCTACTACATAGATATGTGTTACCTACTACATAGGTTTTTTTTGTGTTACCTACTAGATATGTTTGTTTGTGTGCTACCTAACACATAGGTTTGCATGTAGAAGGTAACACAAAAAAAAACCCTATGTGTTAGGTAGCACATAAAAAAAAACATATGTGTTAGGTAGCACAAAAAAAACCTATGTAGTAGGTAACACATATCTATGTAGTAGGTACTACAATTTTGTGTACCTTATTGTAAAGTGTTACCACTAATCAATAGTGCTTGAATCACAGTCTCTCAGTACCTCATTAACTAACCATTCGTTCCTCAGTAACTACTCACTTTTTGTGTCCCTTATTGTAAAGTGTTACCGATACTTATATTATTAGGTGTCTTATTTTTTTCAAATGATATAGTTAGAAGGATTTGGTGGATTTGGGTTTACAGGGGCTTTAATATTAAAATCACACCCTTACAATATTTCTACATTATGCCCACAATGCTTTTCTGTTCAAAGCCATATTATTAGCAGCGCCTTGTGTAAAATTTGACCAAACGCTGGTTGTGAAAGCCATATTTCATGTCCTGTATATATGGAATAGCTTGGACCTCTCACTCTGTATTTCCTTTGATGAATAGTTGTACTGTCCCCGACTGGATTTAATAACGTGATGTACAGCCGGGCACATCATGATGAATGGGCTGTGCTGGGGAATGTCTCTCCAGAGCCATTTTTAGAGATGCCTTTTTTATTAACTCCTCTGGATGTCACATCAGACTAATGAATAAATCAATTATTCATCCCCTTTTTTTAATTTGAAATAATCTGACACAGATAGATGATCAGCTACATACACTTTTTTCAAAAAAAAAAAAAAAAAAAATCACCGGAATAGAAAGGGAATGCCAGACATGGAGAAATTTGGGTTCAACTCTGGTTTCTTACCTTGGTGCATGGTATGTACATTATAGCTAGTTGTTGCTGTTTTTTTTAGCAGTAAGTGACTTTGCATCATTACAGCAAGAGTTAACATGGCTTAATAGCATGACAACAACAGAGAGTTTGGGGGAAAATGTATTGAAGTTGATAGTCAACAAAGAGTACAAAGGCAAGAAGATATTAAATGAAAAGAATAGTTCAAGCAAAAACAGAGTCACGATCACAGTGGAGTCCAAGCTGAAGACTGAAGATAACAAGATGAATATATAAGGAGAATCATGTGGAGGCTTGGTGACAATAGTCTGTGTGAATAACGTGTTTGTCCTTGAAGTGATAAGCAGGGGCAGAAAGAAAGGATTCCTGTCTGCCACAATGTATCATTATGTATTACCATTCTATGATATAACCAATGCAAAAAGCCCTTTTTACAAGCTTTACAGTCAAAGCAGATTTTCTAACACACACAATTCAGTGTACTGTCATTCATTTTCTACTATAACATAATGTAGTCAATTGTAACCACTGTACTGTTATTTGGATGGGATTCCCTACTGTTACTTACAGTATGTCTAGAATTACAAGTGAATGGACTTAACAGTATATTTAACAAAAATATGTCATAGTTTTAAATGTGCAGACCCAGGGAGGGGGGTTTTGCAGCTGAGCGTACCCATTCCACACACTTCCAGTTTGCCTGGGGGGGAACTATGGATTCCTGTTGCTGTGATGATGATGATACTCATGATATTCCTTTTTATTCCCATTTTTTACATCCCTGCCTCCTAATTAGGGGAATATCCAAGCTGAATTATGATCCCCATGGCAACAGAGCCAGTATGCATTCCCTTTGATATCACCCCGTCCCACACAGAGCATAGCAGCTTATCTCTCCAGGTTCTAAAATTAGCCCTCCTGTGTCTCTCTCTCTCTCTCTCTCTCTCTTCTCTCTCTCTCTCTCTCTCTCTCTCTCTCTCTCTCTCTCTCTCTCTCTCTCTCTCTCTCTCTCTCTCTCTCCTCTCTCTCTGTGTCTCTATCTCTCCCTCTCTCTCACACACTTTCTCTCTGTTTCTGTCTCTCTCTCTCTCCTTCTCTCTCCTCACTTTCTCTCTGTTTCTGTCTCTCTCTCTCCTTCTCTCCCTCTCTCTCACTCTTTCTCTCTCTCTCTCTTCTCTCTCTCTCTCTCTCCTCTCTCTCTCCCTCTCTCTCTCTCTGTGTCTCTATCTCTCCCTCTCTCTCACACACTTTCTCTCTGTTTCTGTCTCTCTCTCTCTCCCACTCTTTCCTCTCTCTCTCTCTCACTCTTTCTCTCTCTTTCTCTCCCTCTCTCTCTCCCTCTCTTCTCTCCTCCCTCTCTCCCTCTGACACATAGCCTACTGGATGGCTCTCATTCACTCTTCCAGGACCACTGTTTCATTCCTCATTGTCACAAATCAGCAGGTGACCAGTAGAAATATGCTGTTCACTTTACAAAGGGCATGTTGCAGCATGCAGCTTAGCCACAGTGCAGTTCTGATCTTATAGACCGTGTTGCAAATGTGAACTGATTAGATAGACAGAGATCATGGCAAAAAGTAGAATCTGCACACTGTTCTCTGCAGCTATACACAAACTTTTTTTACTGACACTGTGGGAGCCAATCACAGCGGGCACATTCCATAAAACCTATTTTAAGGAAAATGATCCATATAAACTAAAACAATAAAGTTCTACACAGCCAGCCCCCTCTTCTACAAGACAGCGCTTTAGTATAAAATACTAATGCAAGAACCATGATAGTGGATATAGTACTTCAGTGGGGAAAATCCCCAAACAAATTAGATTACATTCAAAGCTGTGCACCAACCCGGGGGGGAGGTGGGGTTGGCCTATATGTATCTAAAGCTGGCCCTTTATTACTTCATATGGAAAACATCCTTTCCATGGCCACATTAATCTCACATGCACTGCCACGTGACTTGTCCCCTACAAATGGAAAAGCCACATTCTCCTGATAGCATCCTAACAGCTTGACCGTGCAATGCATTTTAAATGAAGTAGGTCGTTTCCTATATCGTCCAGTGTGCATAACAAAGAACTGTGTGTCAGCGCATGACAGGCGTGGGGTCAAGGATGGTGCAAACATCTCCCACTTAAGGTGAATATGCACACAAAGGATTTTTTTTCTTTTTCCAGCGCTGGGTTGGTTGAGCATCCATGATATTTCTGCCGTATGTTTTGAATGAAATGTCAGGATAAGAGAGGAGGCGTGATCACTGCCGACTGACACGTGTATAATTAACAGGCGATCCTAACTACGGGAAATGTGTACGATCTCCTCACAAAGTTGGGTAATAATAGCCCTGGAATTATCTCTTATATTCAGACCTACTGTATTTCCAAGTTTTTTCTCCAAGTGATTAATTTTTCAACACACAGAGATGTCAACTTTACTTTTTTTTAAAAAAAGGTGTTAACACGTTTTGCATGCATTAAAATTCTGAATTAGTTAGACTACACCATGAAGGGCACACCCACTGCTTTTCATCCAGCTCTCAGACTTTGGAGTGTATGTGTGAAAACTACTCATATAAAAACCAAATTGGTTTTAAATGAATGATGTGTGCTTACCCAAAAAGCTTTCCAGTATGGTGTGAAAAGTAAAATGACAGACAGTACTTTAACGTTGTTCTTACAAATGAAAAGGAAAGAACACCACATATCCTTGTCCTCTAAATGCTTCAACACATCTGAACAGCTTACAATACTGGCAGTGACTGGTCAGAAACACATGGATGTGTGTGGTAGTTGCTCTCACGATCAGCCATAAAATCAAATGAAGAAAGATCCTTTTTTCAACATTGGCATGAACCACTGCTACTGGTCTTTTCAATATGATATCTGTAGTGGTTTAAAGGTGGAGTCAGTGATTCTGGAGAGCGCTCGTTGTCAGTGAATATCTCCTCACAAACGTAATGTGAGTGCACCGAAAAAATAAAATCTGCTGGGTAAACAATATGTTAACAAAACCACCATAGCTAGCAACATGCCTGTTTACAGAGCCTGTGATGTGTATCAACACTGGATTTCTTTTTTTTTTTTTTATAGCGTAAACACAAAGCGTATACAGGTAGTGGATCATGAGGAAATATTCACTGATTTTGTCAAAAAGAGATTTTGACAACAAGCATTGGCAAGATTTGCTGACTCCAAGTCCATATGTCATCTTTCATCAATGTAAACAGAGTTGCAGACTGGGCAAAGACAGAGTGCTCAAACACTGTCAGCCCTGAGCCCAAAGTGTGAGCACGCACTTAAAGCCTGTGAGGCACTTAGACAAGATGACTGACAAGTTGACACGATAGGGGACCATATAGTGTCTGGTCAAACCCTTTCAACTAGAAATCCTTCGTGATTTTCTCTACTTATGACATCTATTGCAGTATGTCCGTCCTGGGAGAGGGATCCCTTACTTTGTCAACTCTCCCTGAGATTTCTTCAATTTCTTTTTAATCCCGGTAAAGGGTTTTTACCGGGAGTTTTTACCGGGTGTAAGGGCAGGGTGTCATATTGTACCATATTGTATGAAATGTAAAGCCCACTGAGACAAATGTATTTGTGATTTTGGGCTATACAAATAAAAACTGATTTGATTTGAACTTCATGTGTGGAAAACACTACATAGATAGTTTGCTACTAACTCAATAATAACTTCAGGTGAGACATCCATGTGCATAGCGTAACATTTTGAAACGTATAGATGTAATACATCTTTGCCAGTTGATAACTGATATTGAAAAACTGTTGTATTACAATTCTTTTCAGAAATGACATTTGTCAATATGTAACCATGTTCAAATGTTAGAATGCAAAATTGCATCTTTTTAAAAACCAAACATCTAGATGTTGGATAAAACTGGATAAAGAGTTTAAATCTATTTCATTTTTTCCAACATATAAGGTGTCAAAAGTTTTTGCAGAACAGATTTTGGATACAGCCTTTTTTCAATTTACAAATCAAAAAATGAGAAGAAAGGAGCCAGTTGAGGTGGTTCGGGCATCTGGTAAGGATGCCCCCAGGGCGCCTCCCTAGGGAGGTGTTCCAGGAGCGTCCAGCTGGAAGGAGGCCTCGGGGAAGACCCAGGACTAGGTGGAGAGATTATATCTCCACACTGGCCTGGGAACGCCTCGGGATCCCCCAGTCAGAGCTGGTTGATGTGGCCCGGGAAAGAGAAGTTTGGGGTTCCCTGCTCAAGCTGCTGCCCCCGCGACCCAATTTCGGATAAGCGGTTGAAGATGATGATGATGATGACAAATCAAAAAATACGATGTACTTTAATGCATTTTCAGCACGAGAAGAAAATGTCAAAATCAATCAGACAAATAACACCATATAAACAAATTATTGTGTAATAACTTTTAGAATAGTGCTAAGAATGATTATGGAAGGTGTAGTAGATATAAGTGTTATTTGCATGACCGCTAGAGTCCACTACATTTTGATACGTAACCAGGGGTCGTAATTTGGGGCGGTACAAACGACTTATGCGCTCGTATTTTCAAGGAGGACAGGCTGGAAAGAAGACATGTAATGGAAGTAAAATATGCATTCATCTTTGAATTGACCAGTGCTTGAAAAACAATGTGTTTTTGAAAAAAATGTGTTTTGCCTGCAACTTTCTGCAGCAGGCCTTCGGTATATATTTCAGACAGGGCCCCAGTGTGTAGGAACTAGGCACATAACATTCAGTGTGTTGATATGCACTTTTAAACAAACCCCAGCATCAAAGTGTGTTTTACAGGTGTAAGGAGTGCTACTGCTTATGCAAAATAGGTTGTATAAAGTCTTTAGTGTCAGAGGGAGCTGTGTGAAGTCTGATAAATGGCATTGAGCCAGTCTCGGTTTGGGCTGAAGACTACAAATTTGAAAATGCAAATAATCCTGTGGCGTTATTAAGAAATGAGATTACCTGACATCTGTGCTTTAGGCTGCTTGAGGCTATACATGAACAGCTACAGATCCAGTACATCACATCTGACCTGGTTATATAAGTACATAAGTGCCTCAAACGGCTCAATTAATCAGTCACATCTTGCGATGGTGACCAGTTGCTTGGTGAAAATAAATACAAATTATATTAGCATAATTTAAGATGACAGAACGTCAGTGCTGACAATACAACATTTTAGGTAACCTAACATGCGGGGGCGCTTGAGGCTCAGTCTTCTTCACAGCAGACCTGGATTAAAATCCAGCCCGAGTCGTTCTCTGCATGTCATTCCCCTCTCTGCCCCATTTCATCTCTGTCTCTCCATGAACTGTCTTGTAAAAAAGCAAAAATGCCAAAAAATAATCTTAAGAAGAGGTAACCTTTCGTGCAAAATGCACTTTTACATGTTTTTTTCATCATTCATATTTATTTATTTGTTTATTTGACAGGGCCAATGCACAGCTCATTAGCAGTGCCAGAATTAGCTATAAACTCATTTTAATTCGTAGTCCCTGGGCAGGAAACAGAGGATGACATCTCTGTCAAAAGGGAAACCTAACACTGAAGTATAAAAACATTAACATAAGGAATATATCCACCTCCACCTTTCTGAAAACCTGTGTTTAAAAACCCCAATGAGATTTCACTCCCCTTATGGTTTTAAGGGGAGAAGCCACACCCCCTAATTACCAACCTAATTTAGCACTACCTCCACCTGTGATAGGCCACACCCCCAGATCTCCATGAACCTGACTGGCAGCTAGATTCAAACCAGCAGTAAGATTCAGAGCCAATCAGAGCAGCCTCGACTCTTTAAAAGGCGGGGCCTAAAGATACTGTCTCTAAAACAGAGCATTTCAGACAAAGGCTGAAAAGAGGAGATTAATAAGCAATGGCATTTACAGACATATAAAGGGTTTTTAGGAAAATACACCATGAAAACAGTTTCTTTGAACCTGCAAATATGCATTTTATGTGACCTTTAACTAAATGTTGCACTCCAGATAGAAAACACTGTATGTCAAGATTTTGAGTAAACTTAAATGTAAAATCAGCAACTGTGTTAGTTGTTTTGTATGTCTCCTTTTGGGATGTCTGGAACTTGAAGGGCTTCATAGCCACTTCCCAGCAAGTCATTCCTCCATTACTTCACTGTGTGCAACCAGAAAAGGGCTTAATGCTCAATCTCCAGGGTGAGTTCTCTACTGAGGAGGTACAATACCAGAGAGTAAAGGGCCCCCTTAATGGCAAATGCTTCATTTTTCCAGCATGGATTAATGGACCTCTGTTTTGAACAGCTCATGTCTGATGCTTCATAGTCCCTGCAAGGGGGCAACCCCAAGACCCTGTTAGAAATGAAAGGCTCACACTGACTCCTGTCCACTGCAGGCAAAATTGGGCAATATAAATCAAATTGACTTGAGTGGAGCTGCTTGGCAGGGTTTTGACCCGGTAACATCTGTATCAATGAGCAGAGCTGCAGAGAAGTGAGCTTTAAAGCGTTGGTAAAAAGCATCCATTCCCAACAAGCAGCCATGTTTGTTGTAAGAGATTGGACTCAACGGCCTGGATCTTTACTGAGCAAAGCCCAAATGCTCCATCTCACTTGTTGACAATAACACACTGACCTTAGTTTCAGTGTTCCAATCTGTCAACAGTGCTGGCTTATAACAAGACCAAAACATGTTGAGACTTCTGTAATGATGGTTAAATATTCAATTGGCAAGGCAAACCACTCACAGTGAACATACAGAAGACACACACCTTTTGAAGACTGGGTGAGCACAATATTAAGGTCACTGAGACCTTGCATATTGTGTACACAATATCTCAAGAACGCTTGACTTCTACAAAGTGTGTACAACTGTCCACTGTGACTCAAAGATAAACTGAATAGATTGTGGAGGTCAAAGGTAACTGTGACCTTACATATTGTCAACTCGCAGTGACCTTGTACCATATTGTAGCTTCTTAAGAGTTTTGCCTTCTTTAAAGCATTGTGTACCACCACTGGACTTTCACCGTTCAGCAATTGTTTGTCTTGCGGAAGCAATAATTACAATTAAATTATAATTATTAAATTATTTTCCAAGCCACCTCTGGTTGGCTCAAAGTGCTTAATTAGCATTAGCTCCAGCCCTCTGGTCAGAGCCCTGGACTATATATGATGCACTGTACTGAATGGTTATGAGTCATTTTACTCAGAACCTGGTGAGGAGGAGACACCAAATAATAATAATGGATTGACTGCATATAGCGCCTTATTCCCTAGGAACTCAAAGCGCTTTACAGGGTTCCAGGTTCCATTCATTCACACAGTCATACCAGTGGTGGTAAGCTACCATAGTAGCCACAGCTACCCTGGGGCAGACTGATGGAAGCGTGGCTGCCATTTCGCGCCAATGGCCCCTCCCACCACACCACCTCACACGAGGCAAGGTGGGTGAAGTGTCTCGCCAAAGGACACCACAACCATGACACAGGTGGCCAGGCGGGAATCGAACCGTCAACCCTTGGATCATTGGCCAACACGCTCTTCCACCTGAGCCACAGTCGCCCCGTGAATGTGTTTAACCTGTGTGCTGTCAGTTGAAGAGGACACACACACACACACACTTAATTTCTCACTTCTTGTAAAGCTAACATTGTGTGCTTTCTTGATTCGCGTTGTCATTGCTTATGGCCTACATTCCTGACTGGAATGTGTATTGTTGGCTAGCCAGAGCTATGCTACGCGTGTGGTAAATGCAAAGACAAGTACTGCATAAACATTGCTCTACCATGGCTGTTTCCCATCATCAAGTAGCTTTATTTCTATAATTAATAAATATATAATGACAAAGTTGCAAGATATTTTCTGTAGTGAGCTAAACTGAGCTAGGACTGTGATACAGTATCACAGAATCCAGGGCAGCCAGTGTAGAGATACAACCAATGACAAACCAACAAGCATTAAGCAGAACATTGCGCTGTCATCCATAGAAACGTGTTGAAGGCCAAACAAGATCCACACAATGTGGTCAGGAACTTCAATCTCCAACAGGTCAACCTTTGATTAAACCAATAGCAGACGTACTCTCTCCACCTTGTCACTATGAGCTATTCTCCCACTGAAATCAGAGCTATTCAAACGTGCATAAAAGATGTTCTGCACCCATTCAAATTGACGGTCCGTATTGTTGAAGAATGGATTTCATATAATAAAAAGCATTTTGGTTTTCAGGAGTCAGTTTCCGTTGCTCCTCAATTAATCCTACCCCGGCAAGGTCTCTTAACCCTTCAACCGCCGATTTACAGCATATATATATATATATATATATATATATATATATATATATATTTTTTTTTTTTTTTTTTTTATTAATACAGGTAAATTCCATTGAGTCCGTAGACTCTTGTTCAAGGGAGACCTGTTCCCATTTACACACACCGATAGCAGGCTAATTATCGACATTCACAAGAGGCAAGGTGGGTGAAGTATCTCGCCCAAGGACACAACAACCATGACACAAGTGGCAGGGCAGGAATCGAACCTCCAACCCTTCGACCATTGGCCAATCCGCTCTACCACCTGAGCCATAGTCGCCCAGCATATCATTACCATGAGAATAACATTTCTAATGACTTTCACGTGAGCTGTGTACAAGCTGTAATCATATTTGGTGATTACCAGTGGTTATAAAACACCATACAGAGTGTGCAGTGATTAGCCATTTGAAAAGTGTTGAGGAGTGACTGGACTGCCTTCTGCATGGTGTCCTTGTAATTATCTTCCAAAAGAGAATATTTTGCTGCACGCAATTATAGTCAAGGGGCTGCTGCAATCTATTTGCATAATGTGATGAGTATCTCCGACCTGGATGGGAGAAAAACATCCAGTCATCAGAGAAGTACGGAGAGTTGTTTTCATCTATTATTATTATCACAGAAATGGTATGGGTAATACACAGTTCATCACAGTGTTTAGTGGTGCATCCTGTAACATGTGTAATAGCTTAGTATAATTAACAAGAAATGAGAGCTACTCAGCCTTTCATAGCCTGTTCCATGAAAGTACAGTGGTGGTAAGCAATGCTTTAAAGAAGGTAATGCTCTTAAGAAGCTACAATATGGTACAAGGTCACTGGGATCTGACAATATGTAACACTCACAGTGCAAACTTTGAAGAAAATCCCTAGAAGTGTTTGTGAGATATTACGTTAACAAGAATGTCAGACAACCCGAAAATATAATGCCTCCGGCTTTCAGCCATCAAAAGTGTCAGAGATTCATAGATGAAAATAAAAAGGTCTGTAATCAATACACATGTAGATAATATGTCACATCAGAAATCTGTTGTGTTGATCTAGATCACAATTCAGCACCAACAGAGCAGAAGTTTGCAGAGCCTTTAGCACATGGTGGAGGGAGAGAACACATTGACATTGTCACCTGATATTGTACTTTAACAATTACAAGAAATGGTACAGATATGTACTTTTTACTGCTTGGAAACATTCATTTCATTTGCTCATGTTTGTTTGAACGAAGTCTGGACACTCTCCATTGAAGCTCATTAAATATGTCAAGAAATCCTGAGCTACCAATCAAATCGTTCTTTCTGATATAGGCGGGCCAGAGCCCTATGTATGGAGCTCCAACCCTGTCTCATCAAAATTACGTTCCCAGAGGACTATTCGGCATTCTCAATTACGTTTGACAAAAAACGTATTTTGTCCGTGATTACGTTTTTATGAACATATTCGGCATTCTCAATTACGTTTGACTGAAAAACGTATTTTGTCCGAAATTACGTTTTTATGAACATATCGCAAACAAGTTCGTTCTCAGCCTAGAGCTGTTCAGGATGCTCAATTACGTTTGGCTAAAAAACGTATTGATTACGTTTTAATAAACATATCGCATACATTCGTTCTCAGCCTATTTTTTGCCATTTATTTACCTCTAGGCTTATGTTTGGTTGAAGTGTGCGTTGTCTGGGCGGCTGCCTGAACTACAGCGCTGCAGGAAATTAATATGTTCCATAGATATGTCCACATGTTTCTTCATTCATTCATTCAAACAAACTGGTGAAGGCAATCGACGTTCCGACATGGCCACGCCCCCTTTGGGTGGAAAACAAAGCGATTTTGACTATAGCCTAATGCAAAATTGCGGTCCAAAACAGCACAAAAAGAAAACGATCAGAGGTAAATAAGTTACAATTTGACCGACAGACACAATGTTAAGATCCTTTACAACAACTCTGCCAGCTAGATAACGTTAAACTAGACTACGGAACTACATAGGGCTGCAGGCATGGACCTAGGCTGCAGGGCGCACGCCCCTCTACAAACCAATCAATATCGAGGAATGAGAAAACGAGCCTATCGGCAGCCCTGAAAGATTATAAGATTTCTAGCGCGACCTATGTACTTTATTTTCATAATCTTGATATTGTGAATTCATATGATCTGTCTGAAGTCTGATAGGCTAATTCTCAAGAAATGTTCGGTACACAAATAGGCTACGTGCCAAGCTGTTCATCAACTGGACAAAATCAAAGATAGCACACACACACACAGCTGACAAGAGCGCTCCCTCCCTCCGCCGAGTTTTTTTCCCAGAGCAAATTTTTGTTGTCAAGGGTTATCATGGTGACACAAATACGTCACACTTCAGCTAGTAAGTGCATTTCATATGTTTTGAAAACATATCTAGCGAGAAATACATCAGAATATCATTAGGCTATATTCGGTCATTGGAAGTATCTGATCTCTAGCCTATTTGGTTAGTTTGCTGACGTATTTACCACCGTTGCTATGTAATCCTACATTTCCCATCATCCTTTAGGGCTGGATGGACCCGTTCGACTCCTGTCTGCCAATTCAGGGCGCATTCCATTTACAACTCAGGGCCTCCGCCGTAAAACCACAAGTCAGACACGTTCACACTGCTGACACTTCCGTTCTGCCCCTTTATAATAAAAGCACTTAACAGGAAGTAGGTTACATTATTCCCCTCCTCCGAAACGTCCCCGTTTCCACACAGAAACATCATAAGGGCCCTTAGGAATAATGGAACCATTTACAGAAACATGCTGCACTACCAAAAAATGAATAAAATAACTTAAATTGAACACATTCTGTATAGGCCTATACCCTAAACCTTAAAGCATGTATCATTGTAGCCTACCCACTATTCTAGGGACACTATTTCTGTAAGAAAAATGTGTTTTATAGCCTTTGTGGTTGTATAATTTAAAGCTTCTGATCAAATATGTGCCGGATTATACATGAAATTATAAAACAATTAAATATACAGTTTAAAATGTCGCTGAATAGGCTTCTTGAACTTACTAAAGCAGTACTCTACAATGCGTGTGTGTGTGCGTGTGCGTGTGTGTGTGTGTGTGTGTGTGTGTGTGTGTGTCACATCTTGTAGCCTATCCTGACAGGGATTTGGTTGTTTTCTTTTAGTTAATGATATCAAATGTTGCTATAAATTGTGCTTACACATAATATAAAACTAGGTGCATATTGAATGTGAATCCTGCAACTGAAAGTATTTGGAAGGAGTAGGCCAGTTACTCAAATGGGAGTAGTTTAAAGATTGCTTTATTCATGATTTTGACCTTAAAAAGGTAGAATTTTAGGCAGTCTTATGAACAGTGCTTAATCAGTGTTTGCAGCATATGCAGTTGACTCAGTATATTGTCCCCTGTCTTAATGGTAAGTGGTCTTGACAGCGGTTTGTCCACCACACACTTGGCATGATATACAGGTGAAATTTGAATATCGTGCAAAAGTTCATTTATTTCAGTAATTCAACTTTATAGGTGAAAATAATATCTTATACAGACTCATTACATACAAAGTGAGATATGTGAAGCCTTTATTTTTTATAATTGTGATTATTATGGCTTACAGTTTATAAAAACCCCAAATTCAAAATCTCAGAAAATTAGAATATTACATAAAATCAATAAAAAAAGGATTTTAAATACAGAAATGTCGGCCCTCTAGAAAGTATAATCATGCATATGTACTAAGTACATGGTTTGGGCCCCTTTTGCATGAATTATTGCCTAAATGCGGCATGGCATGGATGCTATCAGCCTGTGGCACTGCTGAGGTGTTATGGAAGCCCAGGTTGCTTTGATGTGGCCTTCAGCTCGTCTGTATTGTTGGGTCTGGTGTGTATCATCTTCCTCTTGACAATAGTCCATAGTTTCTCTATGGAGTTCAGGTCAGGAGAGTTGTCTGGCCATTCATGCAGAGTAATACCATGGTCAGTCAACCAGTTACCAGTGGTTTATGGTACCATGGGCAGGTGCCAAGTCTAGCTGGAAATGGAAATTGTCATCTCCATAAAGTTTGTCAACAGACAGAAGCATGAAGTGCTCCAAAATCTTCTGGTAGATGGCTGTGGTGACTTTGGACTTGATAACACAGTGGACCAACAGCAGCAGATGACATGATACCTCAAATCATCACTGATCCAAATTAAATGTTGCGTTTCATTTGGAAATCAAGGTTCCACAGTCTAGAGGAAGAGTGGAGGGGCACAAAATCCAAGGGGCTTGAAGACCACTGTCAAGTTTCAACAGTCAGTGATGATTTGAGGCACCATGTCATCTGATGGTGTTGGTCCACTGTGTTATCAAGTCCAAAGTCACCACAGCTGTCTACCAGGAGATTTTAGATGTAATGAGTCTATACAATATATTAGTTTCACCATTTAGGTTGAATTACTGAAATAAATGAACTTTTGCACGATATTCTAATTTCACCTGTATATCATGCCAAGTGTGTGGTGGACAAACCGCCGTCAAGACCACTTTCGAGTTTCACCTGTATTGATAAGAGATTTATTCTTGTTCTTTTCATACGGGCAGCGACATTCCACGTGTGTATCGCGCTGGACCTGTGGTGTAGCATTGGGCGAGGAAGCCTTGACAGCGCCCTGATTTAATCTGCAAGGTTAAGATCTCTCTATAACAGTTTTTCCAATGACTCTAGCCTATTTTGTTCAAACTGCCTTTGTATTTCACATCCCTCAATTAGCACCTGTCACTTTCACATGGGCCTATTTTAATTAAATATTAGGATGATTCAGAAGATGCAAGGTGTGTCAGTTCTGTGTGCAGTTCACAGGACAGTTTACAGGGACAGGGAACAGGTGGACAGTAGTGTTCGGGCATGGTAGGAGCTACACACCTCTAAATGTAACCAAGGTTGAGAGATGGATATGGATTTTGGGAGGACCAGGAGGACTAGGCTAAATCTCCATTCTGGGAGAAGAGGTTGAGTTGATGGAGGGCTACAGAAACCTGGGCATTTAATTAAACAACAGACTGCATTGAGGGACAGAGCAGACTCTACTTCATGAGCAAATCCTTGTTAACCTGTTTAAGCCCAGTTGGTTGTGGAGAGAATGATAATGCACAAGCTGCTGAAGATGATGGACAGCATCACCTTCAGCTACACTACAGAAAGTCATTCCTGATACAATCCACAATAACTGCTGCTACAATGCCACACTTTCCCTATGGCAATAAATAAAGTACATTATCCATCTATAAGTCCATCCATCCGTGCAGGTATATTTAAACAACGCCTATGCATATGGTTTCTGTATTATAATCTCTGAAGGACACACCTTTTGGTTTACTATTTCCACAAGAAAACAAATGAGCAAACAAAAAGCTTAATTTTCCATATTGGGCCTTCAAATTTATCAGAAAATCAACCTTGCGGTAAAGAACACCAACTGAATACATTGCTGGAAAGGTGCTAATGTTGAGAGTGTGAAGATTGTACAATTTTACATTTAAACACACCTACAATTCACCAACATGCTTTTGATTAGATTTAATTTATTTGCACAATAAAAACAACAAAGAACATTGGCCACAGAAATATAAAATATAAAACATTTTTTAAAAGGCAACATATTGTGCAGGTGAGATATATATATATAAAAAAGTTGTGAATGATATCTTACTTCAAAGATCATTTAATGTAAAATACTGAAGAAAATAGAAGTAATTTAATCCACAAGGTTATACAGAGGTAAAAAGACAAGCAAAGTGGGTATATGGTTGTAGTTGTCCTGCTTATTTAACTGTAAAGGCCGCCTACAACTCCTTATTCGTGATAACCATCAAACTACATCGTGCACATTTACCGAGTGACGATTGTGTTGCATTTCTCACAAACAACAATGATCATCTCACAACGATTTATGCTCTTCGTAGCTCAGGGCTGCCGCTATAGGCTCGTTTCGCGTCACGTGACATTCCTCGCCATTGATTGGTTTGTAGAGGGGCGTGCGTCTGACGTCACCCTTCCTCAGGTCGGCAATACGTCATCTAGACGGAACTCTCGTGGCAGTACTCAAAGACAGCGCGATCATTCAAAATAAGCGTTATAGCTCAAATCTGCAATGTCCTGAGCTGTTTTGTGGTTTACAAAGTAAAAAACAAACATCATGGTTGTATTCCTTTGCCATGCCCCCAAAAATCCCCCTAAAGAAGGGCTGTATGACAGCAGGAAGCTCCCAGCTGCGCTCTGCATTCAGTGGGAGTTTGCTATCGTAACGAACAATTAGTTCATGTGTAATCAGCTTACATAGAGACTCAGTGAGGTGAACATCAGGGCATGATATCTCTGGCCAATGGGTCGGATCATTGCGCCAGATTGATGCTGAGAGACTAGACACACATGGTTTTAGATTGATCAAATTAATCATTTATAAGTGTCTTTAACGTTATCTAGCTGGCAGAGTTGTTGTAAAGGATCTTAACATTGTGTCTGTCGGTCAAATTGTAACTTATTTATCTCTGATCGTTTTCTTTTTGTGCTGTTTTGGACCGCAATTTTGCATTATAGTCAAAATCGCTTTGTTTTCCACCCAAAGGGGGCGTGGCCATGTCGGAACGTCGATTGCCTTCACCAGTTTGTTTGAATGAATGAATGAATGAATGAATGAAGAAACATGTGAACATATCTATGGAACATATTAATTTCCTGCAGCGCTGTAGTTCAGGCAGCCGCCCAGACAACGCACACTTCAACCAAACAATAAGCCTAGAGGTAAATAAATGGCAAAAAATAGGCTGAGAACGAGTGTATGCGATATGTTTATTAAAACGTAATCAATACGTTTTTTAGCCAAACGTAATTGAGCATCCTGAACAGCTCTAGGCTGAGAACGAACTTGTTTGCGATATGTTCATAAAAACGTAATTTCGGACAAAATACGTTTTTCAGTCAAACGTAATTGAGAATGCCGAATATGTTCATAAAAACGTAATCACGGACAAAATACGTTTTTTGTCAAACGTAATTGAGAATGCCGAATAGTCCTCTGGGAACGTAATTTTGATGAGACAGGGTTGGGTGCTCTGGTAACCGGATGACGACAGTGCTGTGCATGAGCCGTCGAAGCCGTGATAGTAAACAGAGATGGCTGTGGATATGTTGTTTGAGTTTGAGATGGCTTTGGCCTCGACAATTAAAGATTTGGAAGACGGCACTCAAATCTTTCATTAGCAAGTAAGAGGAATGTTCTGTTTGCCAACCGACCACGCCAAAAGTTTAATATAACAGTCAACCCGCTGTCGCCAAACGAACAGGGCTTAATATGTCACCTTATTCATTGCTCTGATTGGTCGTAGTGCTATCCAATTGCGTGCAGTGGCATTTGAAATGCACCCATAGGTGCCGCCCCTTGAGTTGGGAAGGTTTATTGATCGTGGCCAGACCCTTATCTCGTTCTAGATATGGGTCTGGTTTTCCAGGCAATTAACCCTTTCACGCATAGTGGTCACTACAGTGGACAGCTATTCAAATGCTTTTTTCTTGAATACGCATGGGTTTAGATCGCCTAGTTGCATACCAGCCACTACAGTGGACTCTTGTGTGTCATCCAATGCATTGCCAACCAGTGGCCAACCATTGTTAGAGCAGCCACAATTAGTCAAAACCAAGATGGCCGACAGGGAGCAGAAAAGTTGTGTAGCTCAGGAATATCCTGTAAATACTTCGAAAATAGGAGAGCCTGGCAGGCAAACAAAATATGGCAACATCAAGTAACATCTTAGGAGTCATATAGTTGTTAAAATTTCCAATTATTGATTTTACATTGGGAGGAAATTATGTTTAATCACCTGTCCACTAAATTGGACATCATGCATCACGGACTTCAATAAATACTATGATTGCAGATGTGTTGTGCTTAAAAAAGCTTACTTTGCTGTAACTTTTTGGTTTTAAATGAATTGATTTATGTTATTAGAATGCAACTTGAAGTATTTGTGTAAAAAAAATTTTTTTTCCAGATTATTCCATTATGTGTAAAACAGTTGGTGTCACTATGATGCCAATTTTCATATTAAAATAGCTTTGATGAAGTGATGTACAAGTCAGTAGGCTGTACTACTGAATTACACCTGAAAAAGAGAAATTGGAGAACCAAGGAAAAAGTTGTCTGTTATTTTCATAGAAAATTTTGATTGAAAAAATTATTCCACACTTTTGCATTAGATTGAAGTATTGGAATATGTTTATATATGTGAACAGGCATTGAAAATATATATCATTTTATAGTTATCAGATAATATATCATTTTTTCACTGTTTTGTTGAATAAATAAGTGCAAATTTGAGAAGTCAAAACGCATGGAGTCCACCCGAGTGGACATGTGTAAAACTCTCTGAAAAATGTGTTTAAAAAAATTAAGTTATATTTTTTCTTTTCATGCCTAAAGAAGTATAAAATCACTTGAAAAAAAAATCCAGACTAAGAATATTTAAGAAAAAAAAAAACATTACTTCAACACATTTTTGCATCCATCCTTCTTCGAAAATACATTGTACCTCCTCTCTAAAGCGTGCCCTTGGATTTGTATTGCTGCTCAGCACCTTGTTTATATTGTCAGTATGTTGTCTTCAGCACAGAATGTGAAAATCAGTGAAAAGGCTGGTGGAGGCTTTTTGAGGTTAAAGGTGCAGTGTGTAATATGAAATCATCACAACAGTTGGTCTCTATGGCTCCCGTTCAGAGAAGCAACAGAAATTTTTCAAGAACATTCCAGCTGGTAGTTCTGATGGACACAGTGTGGCCAACTGTTCCATTCTGTGCTTCTGTAGAGCTGAAGACATTCCAACTATGACGCTGCCAAAATGGCGGCGCCCATGCCTTGGTCCATGGTATGGAGAAATACGGAGATATAAGAGACCCTTTCTAAGGGAAATTATTATAATTCTAAAAACAAAATCTGCTATTATGCTCTAAATTAAACGTACTTATGGATATTATAATTATTTTAAATCTGCTATAAAAAATCCCAAAATTCTACACACTGCAGGTTTAAGAATATTAACGTTTCATAATGATATTAACGTTTCATAATGAATGATAATGATGTGTCAGCTTAACATTTGAAGCATATCATTAAGGTAAAATAAAGGTAAAGATGACCATCTTTTCTCATGAAAACAGTGAATCATGGAATCTCTAAATCTCATATACAGTCCTGCTCACCATTATTGGCACCCCTTCCTTTTTTGCATAACCTGTACAATATCTTCAGAAATAAATGGAAATGTATCAAATTTATATCATCAGGATCTTTTAATTAGAGGTCCAAAGTAATTTAACAAAGAAAATTGTTTTTTCAACTTACATATTGTAATTTCAAAGAAGAAAATGAAAAAACAGCATGTGCAGCAATAATGGCACCCCTCTTTAATATTTGGTTGCACACCCTTTGGCAGTGATGACAGCTTCCAAACGTTTCTTGTAGCCGTCTATAAGCTTCTTGCACTTCTCAGCTGGTATTTTCTCCCACTCTTCCTTTGCAAATTGTTCAAGCTCTTGAACATTTGCAGGTTTCTTTTCCCCAATGGCAGATTTCAGCTCATACCAAAGATTTTCAATCGGATTGAGATCAGGACTCATTGCTGGCCATTTTAAAACAGTCCATTTTTTCCTTTTCAACCATTCCTGTGTGCTTTTGGATGTGTGCTTCGGGTCTTTGTCTTGCTGGAGGATCCATGATCTTCGACTCAAACCAAGTTCTCTTACACTGGGTAGGACATTCCGCTCTAAAATCTCTTGATAATTCTCTGATTTCATGATTCCTGTGATACGGTCAAGGCCTCCAGTACCAGATGCAGCAAAGCAGCCCCACAGCATTATGGATCCTCCACCATGCTTAACTGTTGGTAGGGTGTTCTTTTCCTTGTAGGCTTCATTGCGCCGTCTGTAAACAAACTGCTGGTGTGCATTCCCAAAAAGCTCTATTTTAGTTTCGTCTGTCCACAGAACATTTTCCCAGAAGGATTGTGGTTTGTCCAGGTACTCTTTGGCAAAGATGAGTCGTTCCTTTTTATGCCTTTTCTTCAGTAATGGTGTCTTCCTGGGCCTTCGTCCATAAAGCCCTGTTTGGTTTAGTGTGCGGCGTATGGTACTTGTTGAAACCATGACCCCAGACTGTTCCAGGTTGGCCTTCAGGTCTTTGGATGTTTGACGTGGTGTTTTTTCCACCATTCGCACCAACCTTTGAAGACTTCTCTCATCAATTTTTCTCTTTCCCCCACGTCCAGGGAGGTTCTTGACAGTTCCATGCTTGGCAAACTTCTTAATAACATTACGCACTGTTGAAACAGGGATACCAAGGTCTTTGGAGATGGCCTTATACCCTTTGGAGGTCTTGTGTTTGCTAATAATCAGACTTCTGATGTCCTCTGACAGCTCCTTTGTCTTCACCATTGAGACAAAGGAAAAGGGGCTAACAGATGGCTTTTTAAAACACAGAAGTCATCATTCATTGGCTAATTCATGTCACATGGGCACTGACAATTTATCACAGGTGATTCTCATTTGTGATTTACCACAGGTGAGTCATAATGTGTTTCCATACTGATTTAAAGCAAAGGGTGCCAATACCAGTGACACAGCAAGCTTTAAGCTTTATTTTTTTTCCTCTCATTGTTTATTTTTTAAATTGTTGGTTATCATTTCCTATTTTGTATCAAACACAAGTTCTTTACAGACAAAGAATATTTCATTTGAATATTTTTTTTCAGAAGATATTACAAATTATGTTCTTTAAATGCATGGGTGCCAATAATGGTGAGCAGGACTGTAGGCCTATTCATTGCTTTGCTCAGGGACAACCTAGTAGTCTTGTGACATAACACTGATGAAACCCCACCAACCAGTAGTAACATGTATTTTCCTCATACAGCTCACCTAATGGCACTCTAAACTATGTTCCAAATCTCATACTCTTTCTTTCTTCTAATCTTCATTCTATACAGCTCATCATTAAAATGATCTATTTAGCATGTAGTAGGCACACAATTGGGACGTACCTTTACTCATTTATTTCAACATTGCGCCTTGATCTTGCTTCTTGCTTATATCTGTCACATGCCTGATTGTTTTTATACGGAGGCTCCGTCGATGTGAAGTCACTTCCGTTGCGCACTAGATTGTGGGTCAGAATTGCCCAAATAGCATGCTGAATGATTTCAACGCTAAAATCTTATCCGGATAGTAGTAGGAATCTGGGTATTTTTTTTTTTTTAAGATATTTTTTGGGCATTTTTATGCTTTATTTGATAGTGCAGAGAGACAGAGGTGAAATGGGGCAGAGAGGGGAGTGACATGCAGAGAACGACCGCGGGTGGGAATCGAACCCGGTCTGCTGCTGGGCCCGGCCCGGGAGGGGGACGCCTTACCAACTGAGCTAAAGGCACCCCCCGAATCTGGGTATTTTTAAGCATAATACATCTGATGGGGACAATTTGGACACCCTTAATCTTGTTTAAAGAACTAAATAGCAGAACGTATGGGGATTGGAACACAGGGGATACCTCCAGGAAACATCTCCCTCTTCTTCTCCTCTGGAGGATTGGGCCGACAGATTGCAGCAAGTAGAAGGAATGATGAGCGGCCGGAAGCATCTGAAGCAGGTCTCAGGAGACGACGCAGTGTTGTTAAATGCCAGCCGTCTGGCCGCACCTCATGTCTCCTTCCTCGAAATTCCCCATACTACTTATGTGAGAACTTCTGTCATCCCTGTATTTTCACGTCTAAAATATCGAGTTTGTATCACATAAGCAAGATCAGTTGTCTTCTCCACACTCTTTTCAAAATGTCAACACGAAAAATGACAATAGCATTTTGACAGTTGCAGGGCGAGACACTGCAGGTTAAAAAGCATAGGTTTTTTCAAACACTAGTCAATTTTGAGATTTTTGTCTATTTAACTTCCATAATACTGTATTTCTTATTTCATGCTTGTACCATAGTTAGTATATAAAAGGCTCGTACACATTAAGTTGTTTATTTGACTAAACCTCGTCTGTTTGCATTTGTAATATTTCTCCTATACAACCGTCTTTAACAGCCATTATCTCAACATTAGTTTTTTTCAATACTCTAGACCAAAAATATCTACTTCTAATGCACTTACATCACCTGAACTATCCATAATAATTCTTAGCACTATTCTGAAGGTTATTACAGAAGGATTTGTTATTATACTGTTAATGTTTGTTATTTATGATACATTTTGTTGCAGAAATGCATTTTATAGACCTGTGCAAAATATTTTTTGATTTATAAAATTAAAAAGGCTGTATCTATCATTTAGATATGTTTTTTTAAAGAGATGCCATTTAGTCATAATTAGTTAGATATCGCCAAATGTGCATATTTATTCAATCATTTCTGAAAATATTGTCATACCAAAAAAGAATTGTTTTAATGTTTTTAATGTTTAATTAAAAACATAATTAAAACCGATTGGAAAGATCTCTCAAAACACTCAGAGCCAACACACACCATGTCTTTACTCAATACAGTGCAACGCCTTTCGCTATATTCACCAATGTTTCACACACACAACCGTCATCCAGAGTGTCTATAGTAGCCATTGATCATAATCCCTGTCACCTGTTTAGTATCCCATAATTAATCGATGCTCTGCAAGGAACAGCCAGTTTATGGATTCATTCAGTCTCATATCTTCAGCAGTACCTTAAAAGATTGCCACATTTAATGTCTGGGAAAATACAGTTTAGTTTAAAAGATTCTTGATCCATTAAAATATACACTCTTTTTAGAGAATGGATGGTGGATGGATGGATGGATGGATGGATGGGTGAAGACTTGCTTTTGGCACTATTTGCTGTCAGATGCGCTCTCCCTCTCTCAGCCATTATGTGTGATTGTGTTCATGTGTACTAGAGTCAGAGCAGCAGAGCCAAACCAGCTGACAAACCGTTCAGTAATCAAGACCTCTGCAAATACTCAGCCCTGCCACTT
Source organism: Ammodytes dubius (assembly GCA_026122265.1). Lineage (NCBI taxonomy): Eukaryota > Metazoa > Chordata > Actinopteri > Uranoscopiformes > Ammodytidae > Ammodytes > Ammodytes dubius. Next base: position 2,587,977 of record CM047520.1, read on the forward strand.
CCACACTGCCAGAGGGGGATTTCTGCTCAGGCCGTCTGTGGTTCAAGCCACTCTTTTGCAAATGTACTACACTATACTTTGTATCCCTGTCTTGCATTGCCGTCTAATCCTCTTCTTGTCAACCCTGCTTTTCAGCCTTGGACTTCTTGGCACTGTATTTATTTGTATTTCAACTGTCGGAAAAGGCAAACCATGCCGCACTTGTTTCTGTCACCCTTTCGTTGGGGGTACCAAGCCGTCCCAAACGGTCCCAAAAGGGTGGAGCTACACACTGCAGTCCTATGATTGGTCGACAGAATAATTTCCGCGTGAGACATAACCCGCCGTGCAGTCACCTCGGCAAGAGTGAAGAGAGTCTTGTGTTTGGAGAAAAATACCTGCACACAGCTCTCTGTTTATTGTGTGGTGTTTGTCTACTACATTGAGTTAATCACGGGGCGATACTGTGTCCCAATTGCTATGACGTCACCATAGTTGCGTAACGGCTCTGCCTCTAACCCATAGACTGTATATTCTCTCACTGTCCCGCCTACCAAGTAAGGGTACTGTGGCAGTGGAAACGCAAACCAGATCTAGGGTGACTGTGCCCTGTCGAACCGTGCCGTGCCGAACCAAACTGTGCTTAGTTGAAACGAGGAATATATACCAAATACCAAATACCAAATACAATACAATACAAATACCTGCCTCCCTGTCTTTTTTCTGAACCTGGGTTCATCTGTTCTGCAGCTTTGCTTAAGACTGTTGGATTTGACTTAAAACAATTTGGCTGATGGATGGTCTTCAAACAGTGATTGTGTGGACACTATACACTTTAATCAGAGTGGACATTTTGTACCTGTGGTGGTGGAGGACAGGTCAAGGGGCCCATCTGTATTGTTTCTTCCCCATTGCTTACTGACGACCACAAACACCCACATTCAACGCCATGGCAATGCAGCCATTAGATAGCCACTCCTGGGTCATGCTGACAACTTTATCTGATGGTGCTGGAGGAAGATTCACGTGTCTAAAATGAAAAGGGTTCATCCCCTGGGGACGGTGAATGTGCTTCATTCCATTCTCTCCATTAGGTGTAGATTAGGCTTGCCGGGCAGGAAGGGAGTGTGCCAATGAAAGCTAGCATAGTGGTTAATGATGATGTGGATGTCAAGGATGTTCACGACAATCATTGCCATCTGGAGAATCATCAATATTCACGGCCAATTAAGTGGCTTACTGGCCCGAAGAGGTCAGGATTTCTCTGGGTGAACAGACTGGCATGGCTATTTTTAGGCCTCTTTAGTTCCTCTTTAGTGGGTAAGGTTTGCAATATATTTGTAATGCAAATGGAGTTGTATCCATATTGCAGGTTCACTGGATATATTACCGTTGTACCCTCAGTTATGGCATACAGAATACAACTGCATCCATCCGTTCAATGGTTTACCAAAGTCTTTAATGTCCTTGCATTGTCCATCATCCATTTCTCATATGCACTTAAGAGATGTCCACACTTGAAATGATGTCCTTGAATACATGTCTCAACATGACCTGTCTAGTTATGACACGATAAAGAGGAGTGAACACAAGAGGACCGACAGTATTCAACCTCGGTGTCCTGGGAGTTTGTTGAGACATGGACTCATGCATTCATTAATGACAAGATGGAAATAATGTGATGACTCGGAAAACATTTTCTTTTAAACAAAGAAAACGCTGCAATAGTTCCATACTTCAAAGTGGAATTAATATTGTCACGGTTCATATATTACATAGGAAACATACAGCTCCGGAAAAAATTAAGAGACCTATCTGGATGTTTCTTAAATCTTCATCTCTACATAACTGAATGGAAATGCTCTTAATAACAAAACATTTATTGGATTTTGGTAGAAATCTTGTCAGTAGTTTATAGTATAATGTTAATTCTACTCAAACATATGCCTATAAATAGTCAAATGAGAGACACTGAACATTTGGAGTGGTCTCTTAATTTTTTCCAGAGCTGTATGAAACAGTTGATTATGAATCTGAAATGGTCCATTTGATGATGATGTCCATCTGCTCTGAGAGCCAGGAGAGAGTCACATGGCAGCAGGACAAGGAGTTACCCACTCTCACTTCAAATATTTCATTTCATGTTGCACAAATGAGTCAGACATATTTGTTCTTTGTTTGCCCTTTTTTCCAATAGCATGTGAAAATGTGTTTGTGTCTAAATATCCAAGACAGACAATTTGATAGACAATTCTTTTTTGTCCCTTGTGCAAAGGCAACCATCCATTATAAACCCCCTTTACTGATTAGATTGTGAGACTGACCATACTTAATAAAGCCTGCTCACACTCACATTTAGAATAGCAAAGCTAAATTCATTTCAATAAGATTTGTAGAAATAGTTGATCCAGGGGTTGGGGTAGAAAGTTGTTTTGAGTCAATTACATTTTTGGTATAGCACACTGTCTTAGCAGTTCTGACCTTTGAGGGAACAGAGAGCAGGAAAACGGGTAAATAAAGGATGTTGTGTAACTTGTTTACTGTGTTGCACCATCCACTTACCTTAACCTTCTCTATTTGAGGGAAGAAAAAACTGCCCTCTGCAAACCAGGCATGCTTTGCAGTTATGCAACAGTAGTTATTGTCAACGAATACACTTTTTGAATAAACTGCGTGAACATATTTTCCTTTAACAAGAGTTTTGTAAGTTAATTAACTCGACAGGTTCGCCCCTTTTAAATAAGATTCCTTATTCATTAAAATGATGTACAAGCTGGAGGACTCAGCAACTTCAGCAAGGTACAACACACAGCAAATACCTGCATTTTGTTTCTATCTGGTGGTTACATCATAACAGTATGTTGCATAATGCCGCTGCACGACTTTCTCTTAAAATATTGGTGTAGGGTAGTTGCAGAGACAGTAAATGCCTTAGCAGCTCCTATATCAGACTGACAGGACAGCCTGGTTAGCACTCCAATGCTAATGATGACACTGCAGTCTGTCCTCATCATCCTAATCCTCCATACAGTTTACCCTGCAAGTGTAACAGTGCAGGATTCAATGTTATCATAGACGTCGATTACGGGGGGTATGGGGGGTACATGTACCCCCCACTTTTCGTCAAGACTCATTTTGTCCCCCCCACTTTTTAAGCCGGACATGGAGTGCGTCCAGCCGTATTAAAACACAGCGTCAAGGTCTCTCTCTCTCTCTCTCTCTCTCTCTCTCTCTCTCTCTCTCTCTCTCTCTCTCCGCGATTACTTTAAAAAAGTGAAGACGTTTTGATTAGAAACGTGGCAGTTTGTAAGTTACGCCAAAAAAATATTGTGCCTTTGCTGTTTCCCATTCATTGTGTATGGCAAAGAATCAGTGCCTTTGCGCCTATTCATTGTGGACGGCAAGAAAAAAAAAGTTTTCGCGCATGCGCACTTGATTCTGTATTATTTAACATGTACGCAAATAAGCATAATTCTTTGTGCCTTTTTTACGTAAATGGTATGCCACATAAGCCTTTACGTTACATATCATTCATGGACCAATTAAAATCGAGATATTACTAGACATTTACGCAGCTTAGGCCAACGTCAGTACGTTGGCAATGCTCATTCACGTCGCGTTACCCCCGCGGATTTTTAAGTCAACATTGCAGCTGCCCTGTCCGTGCCCGCAGATATTTCAGACTGGAGGAATTTTAACAAATTGGATTATAATTTTAAAAGGAACAGAATGAATAGCAAAAGAAAGGCCTGCGCCAGCCTTGGACGGTGTACAGCAGCAACAGGGACAAACAATGTTCGAGCATTTCAAACGGACAGGTAGCCTACATGAACTGAAGGATGCTAGCTAGCTGTGCTGTCAGTCAGACTGTCACTGGATTACTGTCGTCTTGCTTATTTCTACAGCCAGGGAGTCAGATTGGTGAGTCAGAAACTTTTTTGGGGTTTATTTAATAATAAAGTTGGATGAATTGATACCGAGTGCAATCCATTCTGCATTTTATATTCAATTGAGCAGTTGTGTTTTCATTGTTACTGACGGACAAACCTAAGCTCTGCAATGTGGATACATGGTTACATTCTGATGCTGGACAGGTCCATGGGGCATACACTACTGGTACTTTATCTATTAAGATAAAGTTTATGGAGTGGAGTTGCCATCAGTTATGCTGTAGTCCTACATAATGATGAATGCTGTCTTTTATTTTTAAGTTGAATAGAAGTAGTACCGGTAGTTTGAATCGGCGAAGGTTTGACTTGTTGCCTTACGTTTTTTCGGCCCTCGGTGTGAGGGACGGGTCCGTTAAGTCGATGGATGCGATGTTCATTTAGACCAAACTACAGTAGGCTACGGGCAAACCTGAAGTCACCGTCGTGACATTTCATATACGTCCCGTGGGGTGTGTGTGTGTGTGTGTGTGTGTGTGTGTGTGTGTGTGTGTGAGTGAGTGAGTGAGTGAGTGAGTGAGAGAGAGAGAAAGAAAGGGAGGAACTTATTTGAAATCGGCCGTGCGTGCCTGTTTGTTGTTTATTGTTTTTGATTTAACAATATATAGGTTTAGAGAAATCTGGCTTTCAGAACTCAGTGCCTACCCACTCACTGACCTCACCGCACGTCACTGGAGACAACGGCGAGTGGCTTTAAGGGTCCCGTTGTGAAGTGTAAACTGTAGGGATTACCATCCTCTATGCCCACTAATGACTGTAAATGTAGCGGACACTAACAGCAGCTTGTGTCGCGGCACATGGATACTGACGATGTTGTTTATCAAGAAGTAATTGAAGCTGATCATGGCTATGCTACTAGCTAGGTTGCCATGGAGACCGAGGCGGAGTAATATTGTTGTGCGACAGTCCAGCCGTGCTTCGGCTCGATTTGAGCACGGTCAAAATGCCTTCGACCAATCAGATTGCTCAGTCGGAACTACCTTCCCAAGCTCCTTTTGTTTACGTCATGTTTGGTTGGGCTACGGGGAGCAGCTAGTGGCTCATATGTCCGCTGCTTTTTGAAAATGCTTTTTTCATCAAATGTGTCAGACATCAGTGTTTTGTATACATTTTATTCATTAGTGAGCGGGTATGCCGTCTTTCAGAACCGTTCATTACCTGCACTAAAGAGAAAAAAAAAGATGTTTCCTCATTGTCCCCCCCCACTTTTGAAAATGCACTCCAGAATGCCTGTTTGTCCCCCCCACTTGTTTAGCCAAATCGACGTCCATGAATGTTATGGTTACCACTATATCCCTCACATCTATAAGACCTACACCAAATCCAAAAGCAATTGAATACAAGATTTGATTCATTGGCAAAGGCAATAGATAAACCTCCTCTGCCCTCGTATAAAGGTAGTTTAAAACTATACAGAAACCCAACAGGTAAATATGCATATAACTAATACATAGGGTGAATGAATTTGTCTGCTTCAATCATGATAAATAACCATTAGAAAATAAATCGTAAAATTGTATGATGTGACAAAGCTATTGTTAATGTTAGGTAAGAAAGAAAATGAATTAAAAGCACCTAGTTAGTTTGAGGTAAAGTTCATGGTTAGGGTAAACATAGGAATTTGATTATGGATAATTGAATAACCTGTACAGGGACAACTTGTAGTCATGGTAAAAAGAAAAACCATGGAAACTGGAAATGAATAGCAGTTACAGTCCTCCTTTTATTGCTATAATAACTTTGCCTGACTTCTTTACTTTGCAGACAAACCAGAGTCATCCTCACTAAAGGACCTTGAGTCTTGTATGGTCATGGAGCATTCTTATACAACTGATGCTGTTGTTTTGTCTTATGGGAGGACAGGCTCAATGGGGTTACACGCTTCTTTATGGATTGGTACTGTATATTCGTAAAAGTGCTACCTGTGTTGGTAGTTTCAAGGCTGGATTACCACCAGACGAAATAGTTAGCCCCTAGCTTAAAGGTCACCTGTTATGCAAAATGCACTTTGAATGGTTTCTGAACATTAATATGGGTACCCAGTGTGACAGCAGTACATTATAGTATGAGGAAAAAACAACCCTCTCTCTTTTTCTCCACCTCCACCTGTATGTCATTTGGTTTTTGACTGTTAATTTGTACCACTAACAGCTTACTGAGGCAGCTCTGTCTTTATTAGCTATACATTTGTTACAACATTCTAGGGGGGTTAAAAGGACACAGTCAGTGCGTTTCCATGGCACAACTATATTGGATTAAGACATATATCGAACTAGACACTCGAACGGACCGTGTCACTTGTCTGAGTATACATGGCCTTTCAGGAATCGGATAAATGTCCGATGCATGGTTGTCTCCACTATGCTAGGTGGCGCTGTAGCCCTTTCAACAAGTGGTTATAGAGCCACGTCCGGTTCCCTTCCGGCAATAACCCATGGTGTAGCCTGTAACGTGCAGGCACCGGCATGCACACACGCGCGCAGAACGAGAAGTCCGATATGCGATGTCCGATCCCTGTATACATGCAGAGAGAATGCCGACTATGAACGAGTTATCTAGGTGTTCTTATCCGACTTCGCTTGTCCGTTAATGTGCCGATTTGTGTGCGAAGTAGATCGGATAAAGGTGTTTACATGCATTTTACAAGTCCTGTTGAAGTCTTATTCCTTTATTTACCCGATTATGAGTCTGCATGTAAACGCACTGACTGATACAGTCATTCAAAGTATCTATTGGTACGTGTTCAAACACAAATGAAGCATCACTCACACAGGGTCACAGTTTGCCTCTCAGTCCCCCATACCTTCAGCAATCAGTTTCCCATCCCCAGTCCTCTTGCTCTTTCTATGCAGTGCCTGTGTGAGTACCAGATATGCTCTAATGTTGGTTTTAATACAGTAAATACATTTTCGCTTCAGGAAAAGGTAGGGAAAACAGTTTTTTTGAAGTTTATTTGAATATAATTTACAGGAAGTGTGTCATCATTGTGCAACCCGAGCTTATCTGGCAGCCGAGCATATCTGGTACTCACACCTGTCCAGGATATGCCCTCAGACCTTTCCACTAGACTTCCTCATTATCCTGTTGAGCGCATTTCGCTGTTTTGCTTCTCTTATCGGCCCAGAAGTCACTTGACCTTTTCAGCTTGTTTCCTCTTCCCGACTCTTTTCACTTCTCTCATCAGACACACACTACATACACAGGTTTCATTCCTGTGTTCAGTGTGAGTGCATATTGTTTTCTTTAGTTATAATGCCACCTGCCTGTCTGTCTACCTGGCTGTTTGCAAACGTACCATTGTCTCTACTTGACTCATTACCAGTAGCTGCCAGTAAGCCATTTTGGTCAATAAATCACTGAATGCTAAGCTATTAGCTTCAACTGTCACTTGGTTCTCATCCCCATTTACCCACTCATAATTGTTGTGACATATGCAACAATGTAGAAATACTCCAAAATAAGTATTAGCCTCGTACTCACAATCTTACTATCTGAATCGCAGGGTTGTGTAGCTGATGAAGACCACGAGAAAATCTCTAGATGCTGGGTTGTACACCATTATTTGAGAATATTTTGACAAACGCAGATTTGTTGTTTGATCCAGAGGTGTGACTACATGAGCTAAGTTATTTTCCATTGCTAAAGATACATTTTTCACTATATACGCGGTCTGCTTGCTAGAAACATATAGTCAAAGATAATAACCAAAATGAGATGCTGCAATTAATAATGTACTTAGTTAGTCATTGTAGTGTACAGAAGGGTGGTGAACAAATAAAGTGCAGCTCCACTTCACCTGCATACGTACATGGTGTCTGTCTGACATCAGAGTTGAGTGTGACCGAGCTAAGGGTGTAAGGGCAGGGTGTCATATTGTATCATATTGTATGAAATGTAAAGCCCACTGAGACAAATGTATTTGTGATTTTGGGCTATACAAATAAAACTGATTTGACTTGATTTGATTTGATCACCTCAGAACTCAGGGTATGAAGGCAGAAGGAATATGAATGTGTAAAGTTACATTTCTTTTACCTTGTCATTTGCATTTGATCGTGTCTGATGGTTTTTAATCCCATCTCATAATCCTCCACGGAGTGTTGCGGTACCAGACAAGGAGATAGAACATGAAATCATACAGAATATATTTAGAAACACAACTGTCTGATGTGCTATTTTAGTTCCTAAACAGACAAGTCGTGCTTCAGAAAGACAATTCTCAATATGAATGTCAAAGTGACATGAGTTTTTGGTTGCCACTTGTGCGTATTTAGTAATATGAGGATGTGAGCTAATGGGGCCCATGTTAAGGGAGGGTCAGTAATCCATGTGAACTAATAGCAAATGTCAGTGTTGCATACACTACTTATGTTCAATCATGTACAACACAGTAGACTCAGACTAAAATGTCCTCCCAGGACAGATTTTGTAAACTGCTGGTGTAACGCGCCACAGTCTTTGGTGTGTGGGTTTTGCTTGTGTTTCACACTGTGATCCTCTCCAGGTGTGCGCCTGTGTTGGTGACTTCACTCCCAAAGTTTGAGCTGCTCAGCTAGAGATCAGCGGGGTGCAGTAAGTGGCCTGGCTGAGCCCTGGGGCCAATCCGAATAGTCTTTTTTGCATAGGAAATTTCCTTTCCCATCGAGATGAACCGGAAGTACTCGGCAGATAGGTGATCCGAATTCTCAAAATGCTCAGGAAAGGCATAGGAAAGGAGCCTCGATTCATCCTTTAACCCTCCTTTAGCATAGGTTACTCCGGACCAACCTATGCGAAAGGAAAGGAGATAGTGGTATCCCATAATCCTTTACGTCAGCAATACTCGCCGTCGCGCAATGACGTCGGTTAGGAAAAGTGGAGTCAAATTCTTTTGAAACAGTGCTGTCTTTTCCTATGTTCGATTGGAAGCACCTTTCATCTCTCCTTAACCCCGATGACGTTTAGGGGTAAGGTATAGGAAAGGAGGCTTATAGGTTAGGAGATTGGACTATTCGGATTGGCCCCCAGTGTGTGCCAAACGGCTGTGTGGAGGCAGAGTTGGTTGCTCCAACAGAGAAGCTTTGTAGAAGAATTAATAATTAACCAGAATGCACAAAATGAAGTGTTTGAACCTCAAATTTTTCTGGGGGACTACCGCCAGACCCCCGCTTTTTATGTCCCCCCCCCCCCCCCCCAATGTTGAAATGAAACCTAGCCCTTCATTAATTAATTAAAATGTGTTAATTACACATTACTGGATGCAGACCAATACATGTAAACTGTAAAGACGCAATCTGGCCATTGAAATTATTTCATTTAAAAAAAAAAAATTCCTTCGGCCGCCCTCGATCCAATGTTGGGTTCCTAAATTGGCCCTCAGCTATCAAAAGTTTGAGAACCCCTGCACTACAATCATATGAAAAAGTTTGGGAACCCCTCTCAGCCGGCATTATAATTGACTCTGCTTTCACAAAAAAAAGATAAAAGTGGTATGTCTTTAATTTACCAGGAACAGCTAAGTACTGGGATGTTTTCCAAACAAAGATTTTTTGAAAAGCAGTATTTGGTTGTATGAAATAAAATAAAATGTGAAAAACTGGCTGTGCAAAAATATGGGTACCCTTGTGGTTTTGTTGATTTTAATGCCTGTAACAGCATGTAAAACTGATGACTTTAAACACAAAGTTGGTTGGATTATGTTGTTAAGCCTTGAACCTCATATAATTGTCTGTTTAATCATGAGAAAATGTATTTTAGGTGCCTAAATGCAAGTTGCACTTCTCTTTGACTCTCTGCTGAAGTGAGACAGAATGGGATCATCAAAACAGCTCCCAAAAGATCTTAAAAACAAAGATTATTCATTGTCATGGTTTAGGGGAAGGCTACAAGAAGCTTTCCCAAAGGTTTCAATTGTCAATTTCCACTGTAAGGAACGTTGTCAGGGAATGGAAGGACACAGGCACAGTTGCAGTTAAACCCAGGTCTAGCAGACCAAGAAAAGTACAAGAGCAGCATATGCGGCGGATTGTGAGAATGGTTGCACACAACCCAAAGATCACCTCCAAAGACCTGCAAGAACATCTGGCTGCAGATTGTGTATCTGTACATGGTTCTACAATTCAGTGCAATTTGCACCAAAACATCTGTATGGCCGGGTGATGAGAAGGAAGCCCTTTCTGCGCCCACGCCACAGATACAGTTGCATGGAGTATGCAAAAGCTCATTTAGACAAGCCAGATTCATATTGGAAGAAAATGCTTTGGACTGATGAGACAAAAATTAAGTTATTTGGTCTTTATAAAAAGTAGATGTTTTGGTGCAAATTGCGCTGAATTGTTGAACGATGTACAGATACACAATCTGCAGCCAGATGTTCTTGTAGGTCTTTGGAGGTGATCTGTGGGTTGTGTGCAACCATTCTCACAATCCTCCACCTATGCCGCTCCTGTTTTTTTCTTGGTCTGCCATGCCTGAGTTTAACTGCCACTATGCCCGTGTCCTTCCATTTCCTGACAACGTTCCCTATAGTCGAAATTGACAATTGAAACCTTTGGGAAAGCTTCTTGTAGCCTTCCCCTAAACCATGACAATGAACAATCTTTGTTTTTCAGATCTTTTGGGAGCTGTTTTGATGATCCCATTCTGTCTCACTTCAGCAGAGAGTCAAAGAGAAGTGCAACTTGCATTTAGGCACCTAAAATACATTTTCTCATGATTAAACAGACAATTATATGAGGTTCAATGCTTAACAACATAATCCAACCAACTTTGTGTTTAAAGTAATCAGTTTTACATGCTGTTACAGGCATTAAAATCAACAAAACCACAAGGGTACCCATATTTTTGCACAGCCAGTTTTTCACATTTTATTTTATTTCATACAACCAAATACTGCTTTTCAAATAATCTTTGTTTGGAAAACATCCCAGTACTTAGCTGTTCCTGGTAAATTAAAGACATACCACTTTTATATTTTTTTTGTGAAAGCAGAGTCAATTATAATGCCGGCTGAGAGGGGTTCCCAAACTTTTTCATATGATTGTATACCATTAGCTCCCCAGAATCAAAAAGAGACGGTCAAAATAAGAAAACAACCTAATAAATAAATAGGAACAGCTTGCAACTGAAAAGCCAGATTTGTTTTGAGTACCAACACTACGGAGCCTATCTGGTGACATTCGTGGGGGAAAATAGATAATTGCGTGGCCTAGACCTATTTACAAATGGGAACGAGATCACCCCCCCCCCCCCCCCCCCCACACCCCCGCCCTGCCCCCCTAGCCTCCAAACGGAGCCATCTCATACCTTTCCTTTGATATAAGGAAAGTTTCTCTATATTCTGTATAAATTCGCCAGGATGTTTGTTTTGGATTGTTACTAGAATTTGTATTTATTAGAATCTACTTTCTTGGAACAAAATACTGCATGAAATGTACGTATGTGTGAGTTAGAGCCATTAAGAAGCAAACAAACACATTCTCTTTCACCATGAATGCCATTGTTCAATCATTTGTTGTAGTTGTACATCTTGTCTTTCTTCGTCCTTCCAACTGTTGAATGACATCATCTATAACTTCACCGAGGTCAGCATATTGTTTGAGCCTGTAGATGATTTTCAGCAGAATGATTAAAAACAGTCTCTTGCTCAGAATGTAAAACCGCGAGTGAGACATTCTTCCAATTGAAGGCCTGCATTCATATCTCAGAATTAAACAATATAGGTATATTATATATTTCCTGAATCCTTTGAGTCCTTTGAGTATTTCAGTTTTCATGTCTGGTGTGTCTGATGTTCCTTGATGCCACAGGACTAAAAGAAAGTGTATGCATTTGGGTGAAAACGGTAAAGAAATGTGTGTGTGCCTTATAGTTTGAAAAAGCTCCAGTGAACCTCTGTCCTTGCCATGAAGATCCACCCCAGGGCTTGGAGGAGAGCTTTGAATGTCACGTACAGAATATGTTCTGAGTTTAGGGTAAGTGGGTATATATTTTTTTGTAATGCTCTTTCATTTGAAAGTGCTAAAATGACACCAAACACAATATGATTAATCATTGACTAATGTTATAAACATGAGCCTAAACCAAGGAATGTTCTGAAGTGGGATGTTCATTTCACTTCATCTGCTGATTACTGTCCAAAATATCATATACCGGATCTTCTCAAAAATGATTATAACCTTTGCCACCTTGAGTGGTACCAACAAGGGATATGTTGGTCTTACTTACAACCCCGCTTATTCAACAATGAATAACAACAACTTTTTTTTATAGCAACCATGTATAAAGTAACAATGTTAACACAATGTGAAAGGGGAATATGAATCATGACCAGCATCTCCCCTTGTCAGTTCAGTGTTTAGCCGTCCGCACTGGAAATGTACTGTGTGGTTCACTCTCTCGGCTCTCATTGTGTGTTGCTTATCGAGCATGGTTCTTTGCATTGCATTTCGTTTAGATTTTTAAAAGGAAAAATCAACACAGAACTGAGGATTTTGTCGTGTAAGATTCCTTGATTGACTTGAGTGGAGGTTGGGCTCTCCGTGGGTCTTTTCAGGCCAGGCCACAGTGTGTTGCTCATGGTGTGCGAGCATGTCAAGTGTTATTAATGTCAGACTGGGGAAGGCTGAGGGAAGACCACAGCTGCAACTGTCAGTGCAGGCTATGTAGTGGCTATTAAAACCAAATAGCAGTGGAAACGGCCTGCTCCGCTCACCATGAGAACCTGTCAGTCCTGACCCAACCCACAGGGTACACAGGCCGAAATGACTGTTTCCACCCCTGTAAGACTTGTTGGAGAAGCTAGAAACTGTCCAATCAAAGACATTGTGTTGATCAACTTCATTTTACCAAATGGGCTTATCAGGCCCTCTACCAAGGAGTAGAGGTCAAACCACCACTTTATTCAGTGTGTTCGTATTGACCTGGAACTATACAGCTTATAAATATGCTGTACACATGTGTCCTCCTAGAATAATCAAACTAGTGCCACTGGCAGGCTGAACTTTACATTTATTTTACAGAATTATTCTTTCAAATACACAGTACAGGAACACAATGGGTCAGATGACAGTACAGTCTTTGTCTTTTTAGAATAGAATAGTATCTTTATTGTCATTGCACAACAGATATACAATGAAATTGCAGTGCTGCTTCGGTCAGTGCATAATAAATGTAAAAAATAAAAATAAAAAGAATACAGTAATAAGTTAATTTAATTAAATAGCAACGAATAAAAGGAGAAACATAGCAAGCATAGCGCACACACACACACACACGTCAAGAGTTCAAGGACCTGATGGCCCAGGGAAAGAAACTGTTTTTAAGTCTATTTGTCCTGCTGTTGAGGCACCTGTACCTCCTGCCCGAGGGCAGTAGATTGAATAAGTGCTGTCCTGGGTGAGAGGGGTCTGCAGTGATTGCCCTAGCTCTCCTGAGACACCGCTTGCTGGCGATGTCATCAAGCGATGGTAGAGGACTGCCAGTGATGCGCTGCGCTGTATTAATGACCCTCTGCAGGTTCTTCCTGTCCGCCACAGTGCAGTTTCTCGTCTGGACAGGCAGTTATAATCCATAATGTGCTTTTTTTTCTTTTCTTTTTTTAGATATTTTTTGGGCATTTGTATGCTTTATTGACAGTTCAGAGAGACAGAGGTGAAATGGGGCAGAGAGGGAAGTGACATGCAGAGAACGGAATCGAACCCGGGTCTGCTGCTGGGCCCGGCCCGGGGGGGAACGCCCTACCAACTGAGCTAAGGGCGCCCCATCCATAATGTGCTTCAAGTCTTCAAACATAGGAGTTAATTAATGCATGTGCCTATACTGTGTGTATGCGTGTGAATGGGTGTCAGTTATGGATGGTTCTGGTGCCACCACTCAGTAAGTCTGTCTGATGTCTTTGAGATGGATCTATTGTGAGGCTTACTCACAGCAAATCACCTCATGTTCAGTTCTCCATGCCTGTGGCTTTTATTATATTATTATAAGGACCTTCCCTTCCCTTTCCTGAGGGCAAGTGAAACATGTCCCGCCTGGATAGCAGTGCTGGACAGAAGCGGACAGGTCACATAGGGTTCAATCTATGGGAAACATGATAATCCTTAACACAATATGGAAATGAATAAAGAAGGATTCAAAATGTATTCAATCATCCTCTGGTGACTTTGAATATATATAGGAAATGTCATGAGTATCTGGCAACAGGGCTGTGCAATGACAATTTGAGGTGCTCAAGCAACAACCAAACACCATAACACTGACCCCACCCACATGCATTGTTCCCACCCTGATGTTGTCACACTGCTGCCATCCACAATCGCACACTTTTTCATAACATGGCACAAGTTTTATTTAATAGGCTAGATAACATAAAAACAAAAAGTCAGTGTTGTTTTGGATGGTTTCTTGATCAAAACAGTGCCTAAATGAATTATATAATTTACTATAATCAAACTGGGAGGACTTTCTAAATGGATAAAGCATATTTTCATGGATAATACTATACATTTATCTCTTTATAATTGATATAATTTTAAAAAGTATATATATATATGTTTTTTTATTTAGGGCCCATTTTGGACTCTGGGGAGCACAAGGGCAGGGGTCCAAAGCCTCCCTTCCGGTCCTATTTGTACACGTGCCTGCTGGCAAGTCATGTTAATGATATCTGGCTGTGGACCAAGGCTTCAAATCAAAGTGTATAAATGAACATGGACTTTACTGGATGAATGTCTACTTTGAACGGATATGTTAAGTGAGGAGAGATGGGCAGCAGTTAGAGAAAACCCTTCCATCTGTTCTGTAAAGATTCCAGTGTGTGTATGGACCACTGATAATCCACTAACCCATTGCCTCTGGAGAGTCTGACCCTTTCCACTGCCGTCGATGAAGCGTTATTTGATGGTCATGTTAATGATAAAAGAATCAACCAGGGGGGCCATTACATTCTCCTGATTCCATACCATAATGATTCTTGAATGATTGATGAGCGGTTGATAGTCCCTCTGGGGTTTGAAGAGTGTGATTTGTTAAGTTCTTGGCCTCTGTTCAACAGCTACAGCACACTCAGGCTTCTTCTGTGTAAAAATATTTGTGAATATATGATTATTATAAATCATGGGCGGGAAACAATTGGAAATAAAAACATATTAGTCATCCCATGACATTTGAACAGGGAGCCTTGTTTTAGGCCTCACACCAGGTGAGTGGTATAGTGAGCCCTGTAGTGAGCAGATCAAAGCAGCATAAGCCTTCGTAAGGCTTCTCCTTTCTCTGGCTACAGTATGGAATTATCTCCAGGCTAAATAGACTGACCACTCTGTGAACAAATCATGACCTCATTTCCTGTACATTACATGGAATGAGTCTTTGTTTTTCACCCTCTCAGGGTCAGTAGACACACTGTATGGGGCGCTGTGGAAGCGGGTGTTGGCCCCTCACACTCCACCATAATGACTCAGCCTGTGCTAATGAACCTTTAGGGATCTTAACCAAGGAGCTAGTTCAGCCGAGCAAAGCCAACTCTCTCCTCGTGACAACAAGAGTTGCCAAGGTATCTAAAAGACAGTACCATAAACAAGGCCAGTCTGTTGACATTAATATATAATATTCTTAATAAAGTCAGATCAAGAGTACTCACATTAATGAGGGCAAGAACTTTATCTCAGCTTAAATCCTCCCATTGACTGCAATTATATTTGCGAAATGTACAGTACTTGCTGTGAGGCATCAGACCTCTGTGTTAACTGGTTTTCTGTGTTCATTTATCATTCAGGCCTGGTCACGTTGCCACTTAAATTGGAAAATGCCCTTCAAAATGTGATAAGTGTCTTTGCTGTTGGGAGCAAAGTGAATTTTGAACTTTGTTGAACTTTGATCTGCACTTTGCAATGTTGACCCATTTTAACAGCACTAACCTAGCGAACGCTGAAATCTGGACCTCTGTGAATTATTTTCTTTTATTTATAAAAAAAAAATTAATTACCACATGTTTTAAATAATATTGCAATTTTACTGTGGGTAGCCTATTACATTTTCCGTTTACTGTAAAAAAGAAAAAAGAAAAAAAACAGATCTTTGTAGATCTCTCAGTAGCCTAATGCCTGGAAGCTGCAGTGGGTCAGGAAGGCCAGAACAGATTGGCTAAAATCAATCCAAGTGTGTAGCACTGGCATACATTGATCTTCATAATAAATATGGTGTTTGTGTATGTAGCCTATTTTAATGAACATGAATATGTAACATAAAATGCCTTGCATAATAACGAATTGCAATGACACACATGATGTCATTACACGACAAAAACGGCGTTCACTGTTAAAGTCTATCTAAAAAAATATCATTCAGTTTATGAAATGAGTCAGGGAGCACTTGGTTTCCATGGCAACCAGCACCTAGACTCTGCTAGCTGAGCATCCTGTCAATGCCAGCAGGGCTTCCAAAGATCAAAGATCTGGAATGGGACATTGGTGATGTATCACGCTGCCTTTTCTCTGGTAGCTTCACAGAGTCTCTTGACGCTGTCATCATCCTGCCTGGGCCTCTTTGCCCCTGTTTTGTGTTTGCCCTTTGCCCGTGTCTGTGTCAGGTTTAATTGCAGGGTTTGAGTCAGGTGTGTTGGAGTCAGGGACCAGCGTTCACAGCTGCCACCAATCACTAATCAACCGCTCTTCATATACCCGGCCCGACCTTCCAGACACTGCCAGATTGTAGATTCTGTTTCACACAGTCAGTCGCTCTCTAGTTTACTTACCTGTTGGCAGCTCCGTTTGCATTTTGGTCACGTGCTAACTCCTGTTCTCTCTGCCACAGCTCTCCCGGCCTGACTCCAGCCACCAGCTCCAGCCCTCGCCAGCCAGCACTTCCTCCCGGACTCCTCTACCTGCCTGCTCTCGCTCAGCTCCCTGGACTTTCCCCGCTGCTCTCCCCCTGGAGCCCCATGACAGCAAGCTTCCCCCCGGACCACGGCCCTAACCCCCAGCTGATTCCTTCAAAATAAACCTTCTTAAACTGTACTGTCTCCGCGCCTGTGTCCTCCCTGTCCAGCCGTAACAGATGCTGCCTAATACACACCTCTTCCTGTTCCAAAGCTAACAGGTTTGCTAACTTGCTAGCTTGGGGAGTATTTACCCCCTTCAGTAAATAATGTGCAATAGTGAGAAACTAAATTCCAGGGGGTGTTAACAGCCCCAGTACAGAGACTAAAGAGAAGACTGGCATAGCTATTTTGACTGACCAGCTCTAGCCTGGCTAATGTGTTAGCTGTTAGCACAATGGAAGTAAAAGAAGTATGTTTATCCACGAGCTTCTAGAATCAAATACAACTTGAGTATATGCAGATTAATTTGACCAGGCCACTTTCTGTTTTTACCAGGCCTTTAGTGTCTTGATGAAAAGTTATATTTTATTCGATTTTTGTTTTGGTAAGGACTGTCATTCCCAAACTCTGGCTGTTTGAACAGTAGCCTCTCACTCAATGACATCCCTACTTCCTTGGTATTATTGCTGGTGCCCTCTGCTCTCCATGGTGGAGTGTGATCATTAAGAGGCAGTCACTGGTTCAGTCTCTTATCTCTTATCTATCTTGAGATGAGCAGCTCAAACCACTCTAATATATAACACTAATACCCTAACAGAGCTTCCTAAAATATATCTGACAAACCTACACTTATCTTGTTCCCTTTTGTTTTACGGATATGTGAGACAGCCAGCTGAAAGTAAAGTTAGATGAAAGTCTCTTTTTAATGTGAAATGCAAGATGTTGTTTAGCCTACTGGTATGCAATTCACAGTGTGGAAAGGAATGAGGGGTCACTGAGGGCACAGCAGCTCATATCTGTCCATCAATACCTAAAGGAAGCCGCCCATAGCCAGAATGTATTTTAGGTTATGGACAGAGTCTCAGACTTAAGGCGAGACAATGCAGGTGAATAGAGTAACATTTTTACTTAAAGATATCATCATGAAACCTTTCCAGTTGATTTCTTACATCAATACAATATATACAACAATACATATTTTTATTTATATGTTTGTATAAGTATGCATATTTGGCAATATCTTACAAATTATGCATACATTTGCATCTTTAAAAAAAATATATATAAATATATATTTATGTAAAATAAATATACAGTTTAGATGTTGGATAAAGCCAGGGTTGACATCTTTATTTCATGTTTACAACAGATTTTGTTTAAGAACACAATGTATCATACATCAGACAATTAACAACATATGAACAAATTCATCTGTAATAACCTTCAGACTATGGTTCAATGATAATGGAAAGTTTATTTGATGTAAGTGCTTCAGAAGTTGAGATTTTTGGTTCAGAGTAAAATTTACCAGGGCTTGAAGGAAACGATGTATTTGCCTGCCGTGCCTCACCTGAAAGAAACCACAGAACGATTTCTGTCAGAGTAAATACAGTGACATTAGGGGGAAAATATCAAAGTGTGAATGCCAACAGCCTTTATAAAAGTTTTCAAGATGTCGGTCAAAAAGATTGATAGACGGATGGTTGGATGGAAGAACGCCTGAGGTTAATAAATAACATCCAACCAACTGTACTGTATGATTGATGTTATTATATCAGCGGTGGACAACAGTTGACATGCGTGTCTTGCCCTGCTATAGGTTATGACTGTGGCTGAAGAATGATTGGCTGCCAGGAGACGGCCCTGGCTTGGATTGGTAGGAATGTGGTGTGACCCTGTGGGAACTCCGGGGGAGATTTCATGAGCAAATACTCATGAATATTCCAAAACACGCCTATTCAGCTTCAGGGATATAGTTGAGACAGTATTCTCATAATCAAAAATAACTTTGTTATACATACAGAATCTAAATATAGATCAAGAAAAATATGTCTGGAATCCCTTGTATGTTTCAGGACAGCCTTGCGTTGCTTGAATAAATCCTCTATCCCCCAACAATAACAAAAATGATAATGGTAAAAATCATTATTTTAATAATAAGAGGTGATTACAATTACTGACCTTCGGAAATGCATTGCCATGTAAAACCTCTCTGCCAAATGATGCCTTTCCATTCATTTAATCTGCTCTCTGGAGAGCACCACAGCTGCATCAAGCTGCCGCAGCTAACCACAGCAACACAAGGAAGCCAGCTGATTCTGCTTTCAATGTAAAGCTACACTTTGGGGAGCATCACATCTTCTAGCATTATTCATCCAATAGACAGGTTCACTATCTTATATGATCACAGATACTGTAAGGTGTTAGGGAGCCAAAAACTAGTCCTATGGAGTCAAAGAAAAGCCAGAGTCCCAGATTTATACATAGCTGAAGTGGAAGAATGATTTGGTAAATTGTTCAAATTATTAATGGAAAAGTCATGGTTTCAAACGTCCATTTTCCGGTCCAAACTGCTTTATTATATGTACTTGTATATAGGCAATAACAATACAGTTGTATAATGATACAGTTTAGAATGTTATTAACCAAGCATCACTGAGGTCTTCAGGAGAGAACTTCTGTGAACAGCTGAACTGTGTTTCTAATCTTCACAAAGTGTGTTCGGCACAAACAAGATGATTTCACGTCAGATTGTTTTAATGTCAACAGCAAAGTCTAAAGCAGGAATGCAAATGTTACAGACACCATCAAAACACCTCACAGCCTACCTCTCTTGGTTGCTTAAAAGCAAACCTAAAATTCAGGTTATGGTTTGAATATGAAATAGGGGAGAACGGGGGAATCTGAGGCATCGGGTAATGTGAGCCACCCCCTGTATCTAGGCAACGGAACACATTTGTGGTCATGTGAGATATATGTTTTCAAGACCCTCTCATTTCCCCATGGCCCTGAAAGAGAGGACCTCATGGTGCTGTGGTAAGCATGTTTTTCTCACCAAAATAGGTATTTTGCATGCAAAAGTAAATTTTCTTGCTGTCAACTTAATCAACTGTTGTGCCAAAGCAAATGTATTCACGTAGAAAAACTTCTATCATACGTGTTGATGAACTACCAACATATATAAACCATGTGATGATATTAGCTAAAGATTAGCCTGAAATGCTAAGAGAGGTAGTTTTTTCTCAAATTGTGGTGGTGGGGGAAAGTGAGCCAAATGCTGTGGGGAAAGTGAGCCACTGTCTCACTTTCCCCCACCATGAAGCACAAGTTAAGTTTAGTCTTAAACATATTTTAATGTAATATTGCATGACATATGTTTTATTTTAATGTCATACACATTGTAGAATGCCAAGGAAATACACCAGGAAGACGACCTGGGGCAACCACACGGAAAGAGCGCCTTCTCATCTTTCCCTGTAACCTTCAGGGCTGGAATGTAGAGTAGGCCTAGTTGTAGAGTATGACAGGCTGATGTTATAATCCAGTTGGGTCTTCTCCTGTGTTCTGAGTCCCAGGCTGTTCTCGCTGGTTCTGATTTTCCTATGCTTTGACCCCCAGACACAAGCTGGCTCTAAGGGTCCTGTGTTCTGACCCCCAGACTGTGTTCTAATCTAACTGGTTCTATCTTTCATTTTAATCTTATTAAAACCTTTTGAATTATAATATGTTGTATTTGATTTTGTTCAGAGTTACTTTCAAGTGTTTAGAAAATTTGCTTTGCTTAATTGACCAAACCCCATCATTATTTTACTAGTCCAACATTAGTTCTGGAATGTGTGGCTAGCTTTCAGGATTCTTACTGTTACAATATTTGTTGTTATGGTAGTTTCAGAGTGGAAAAAGTAAGTGGATCAGTTTACCACACAGCTGGGGTAAAGTGAGCAACATGACAACTTTTTTTAAAACAATCATATTTTCACTGCCCTTTGTCTTGAAAAAATTCTGCTAATGCCCATGTCTAGGAAACATCCTGAATTAATAGGAAATGTGAAAATTTGAGTGATAAATCATTTTAGCTTGCTTAGAGGGGAGCAAATGTAAAAAGTGTCTCAGATTACCCCGTTCTCCCCTATATGTTTTTACTGTATTTGAAATATATATATATATATATATATATATATATATATATATATATATATATATTACTTCAGTATAATGTTAACCCACTGACCTGTCGATGGGTAAAAGCAAAACCTCTGGATCAAACATTGAAACAAATCTCCTCTTTCAGTATATTAAAGTCAGTGTTGATGAGTCTATGAAGCAGCTCCCAGCCCCTTTTACACAGAGATTGCGGCATATTGACGGAACGTAAGAGGTTAGGTGTTATTTACACAGAACCAAGCAAAGCCGGCATGTTGGCGCATCAGTAGCCCCTTTTACACAGCGTTCCGGAATGAAAGAGGTGCTTGTAAACAGCGCCAGGTATGACGTAAACATTTAGCGCCGCGCCGGTCAGCTGCTTTATAACAACAACACTGGCCGGTGAATTGAGAGCAGAAGTGCTGGAGCTTGCACTAAGAGGGCCGTATTTTACTGTCCCTTTGATGTGCCGGTTGATCTCGCTACGCGCTGAGTCCAACATCTCTGGGACAGTTAACCAAACTGACAAAATCACTCCGCTCACTGCGTCACCTGTGTGTGTGTCTGTGTGTGTGTGTGTGTGTTTGTGTGACAGGTTGGGCTGTGAGCGAGTCTCTTTGAGGGCTGCGCTCTGCCATTCGGACATACACATAGTGTGTGAAGTCACGTTACTGTAGACAGAAATATAGTGTGGATATACGCTCAGATTTAGGATAATAATAGCGGCGGCGATCCGGTCGCAGCCTAGCATAGCCAAGCTTTCCCGCTTCATTATACAACTTCCCCCGGGCAGAAATAGACTCATAAACTCTGGAAAATGTAGCGCGGGGTTTGGATTGAGCAGCTGACCTTATGACCAGCTAGATTATACAACGTTCCTTTTATTTGATGATTTTTACGGGACATCAGGCCGCCGTGATTAATGTTAAGGCCAGGACACACCGGCCAGATAATCGCCGTCGTAGTGTCGGTAGGGGGCCGGGACACGAATTTGTTTGGTGTGTGCCGTGACGTCGGCCGACGTAGAGGTCGTCGGGCTTCTTTTGAGCCGATTGGGCCGAACATGTTCAATCGGCGGCCGACCGTCTTTCATTTGGAGCAATTTGATTGGTGGAAGGCTAGCGAATCAGTGAAGCCCGGAAGTGAGGCGGGTAGCACAAACGGCTAACAACAGCTAGCCATCGTTTTAATGTGTTTGTTCGTTTCGTTTTGAGAGTACTCACATGCATCAACCCTTGTTGACTGCTCGACACCATGCTCGACACTCTCTGCTAAAAATTGTGCTCTTATGGTCCATAAATATAAATACGTATTTCTATCTATGTTTATGCTCTAGAGAGCTGTCCCATCATTTCCGGCTTTCGTATTTTTTCGGGCCACAATACAGATTAGCGCCGCCTGCTGTTATGGAGACATTACGTCCCACGCAAGCAACAGAGCGTACGGAAAGTCAGCAGTCAGTTTGGTGTGTTCTCTGGCCGCGACGGGAAGGCTGGAGCTTCCTGAAACGGCCGACTCCATTTTTTGCGTAGTCGGAACAAGTCAGAACAAGTCGGACTGGTGTGTCCTGGCCTTTAAACACACGTCCTTCAACTGCTAACATGGTCGCATGTTTAGAACGTAGGCTATGGAACGTCAAACGCCCCCCTGTTCCGCAACAACAAGCTGGCCGCATTCATACAGAGAGGCGGAACAGGACTATCGGCAATCTTACTACCCCCCGAGGTAGTACAATTCCCAGAACAATCTGTTGCGCCTCTCGGACCCCGTTCCGCAACGGTCGCATTTATACAGCAGGGCGGAGGGCCGAAATTCCGGCATATTCCCGGCTTTCACTGGCTGTGTAAAAGGGGCTATAGACAATCTGTCCCTCAGAGGACGCTACCGTCTGCTGAGGGCCAGGCCATCAGACTGTTAAACCAGACTGACAATGTCACTTAGCCCACCACCCAGTGACCACCCAATCATCATTTTAATCTTGCACTTTATATAGTTAAATTACAGCTTGACAGGTAGTTTCACTGCGTATTGCCCTGTGCAATTGTTTGTGACAAATACATAAAACTACAACTTAACTAGTTCTTTGCCAGAGTGAAGAGCTGGTTCCTTTTTCCATGGCAAGGACGGAATTTTTCATCTTCAATCTGATGTTCGACTATCGGCCGAAATCTACTTTCCAGCACATTGGAGTAGACTTTGGGAGGCTGAAATTGGTATACCTCTGTAATTGGCAGACACTCGCTCACTGATCCTCCTTTTTGAACAAGGGGAACCACCAACCCGGTCTACCTCCCCTTGGGCACTGTCCCAGAGGCAATGTTGAAGAGACATGTCATTCAAGACAGCCCGTCCACACCCAAATATTCATTTTTAAACAGTAACAGTTATGGAACATAGTGGCAATTTGTAATTTATTTGGACGACTTGGTGTGCCATACACTTGATGGGAACTTGGAGGCAACAGGCTATAGTATATATACGTATAATACATTGGGGGGGACAGAACAGCCACCCCCTTCCCCATATTAAATAAAATTCTGAATTTCTAGAGGGCGGCCCCAGGTAAATTTGGTGCCCACCAATGTCAACTCCATGGCTACGGCCGTGGGGGGGACAATGAGTTGGACAATTCTGATAAAGTCCAGTCCTTGAACTGGTGTCCTTGTTTCAGTCTCTAATTGTTTCCAGTCGCTTGTGTTGTAATTTAAGGGAATCGCTGAGAAGACAAATAACATCCAGTTTCAATTAATTATCCGGGAAACAAATCCTTAAAGGTGGAGTCAGTGATTCTGGAGAACGCTTGTTGTCCAAATTACTTACTCACAATCCGTTACCTTATTTGTAGCCTGGGCTGCTGTGTACTGAACAAAAATCTGGGTAACAGATAAACAAAGGGTAAACAAAGGGTATAGGCTATGTATACAAAACAAAACAAAAGCCTAGGCTTGATTTTTCCCCCAGTAACCTTCACACACACACACACACACACACACACACACACACACACACACACACACACACACACACACACACACACACACACACACACACACACACACACACACACACACACACACACACACACACACACACACACACACACACACACACACACACACACACACACACACACACACAATGGACAGGTAGCACATCGTGAGGAAATATTCACTGATTTTGACAACAAGTGTTTTGACAACAAGCATTCTCCAGAATCGCGGATTTCACCTTTAATGCATTTTTGTTAGAGGGTTTTATGCTGACATTTGAGACCGGACGTTGTGTTGTCCGTGTCACCGGGTGACTTCACACAGAGAACCCCTCCCTTTCTCCCCATTCACTCCTGTGCGGTGTTTTATCCTGAAAGGTAAAAGATGCGAATTCACTCTGCGACTTGTGCATTAGTGATCGGATAATCCAGCGGGCAGGCTTTCCCTCATCACAGCCTGTTTCCGCCGCTCCCCGTGATATGAACGCCGCCAACAGCCACTCTGTCTGCAGGTGAGGACGCTGGTGTCGCCTGTTGCTCCCCGTTCCAGTCTCTGTCTGTGCCGCCTGTCCTCTGCTTTTGCTCGCTGCATTTATTAATTGTTGCATGGATGAATTGTTTTTGACACATATAGGCCTAGTTCATATATTTTGGATGTTCTTAGATGGGCATGTTCTTGGCATTTAGCATTCTGGATTTTCTCATAATTACACACACTGCAAAAGCTTTGATTTGGTGTCGGCATTTCAGGTAGACTGATGCGTGATGTTTTTCACAGGGAATTTCCAGCCAGCCAGACGCCATTTAAAAAATATCATATTGGATGTTTATTGAGTTATTACCAGAATCACACGACATAAAAACTATAACCACATGTGAATCTCAAGTGCTTGAAGCCGCTCATTAATTCGGCGTGTAAAAAGCACAAAACCATATCTTCCTTTTTTTGCCAAACTTTATTTTTCCTCCGTCTGCGGGTTCTTGCGTTCTTTTTCCCCCACAAAAAGCGCAGCGGAGGGCGGCCGAGACCGATGCAAAGCATTTCTAAAAGTTGCACTGCTGGGGAAATAATCGCTGCTTTGTGTGTTCTACGTGCGCCGAATTATAATACTTCTCCTTCCTATTCAGATTTCGAGTCTTGTTTCACAACAGGTATTACTATGTATTACCAGTTAAGGTAGATCACTAAATCACTCACTTATTTAATGGCGTTTTACGTGACGTTCTTTCCATTTGCGAGGCGCATCGGGGCCACGTACAGTTCAGGTTGAGCGCTGTGGGTGTGTATGTGTTGTGTCTGGAGAAGCTGATAACATGATTACGGTGTGTTTGGGGAGCTAATGTGCTGTTGTTTGCCCGGCTCACAGGAGCGACAGGCTGTGTTTGCAGGGCCGCGTCTGGCTCATGATAACAATAGAAAGCTGCGGCGATTAAAGAGTTGTGTTAAAGCAGGGAGACCTCAGCAGCAGCAGGTGCGTGGACTCAGATCTGGTTATTCAATACAGTCTGTGTCACAGTCACAAGGCGGCAACCAAGCACACTCCTCACGGACGGACGAGGGAAACCCCAGCCACTGCTTTGGAGCCTGGTCTCATTTGTATAGCCTAACGATCAGATACTCAAACCTGTGTAGGCCTATTTTATTTTGTTCTGTTTAGTGTCCAGTAGTACTGAGGCTATGATTAACTTTGAGAAATAGCTGGTTTTCCATATGGATCCTGTTTTTTTTACTCTGGAGAACATTGTTGGAGCAATGCTTTAATTCAACAAACAGCCGGCCCTGTTGCTTTACCGGCTACTGCTAGGCTATAGGCCAAATCTTCTATTCGAATGTTAAATGTTATAGTGAACAATAGGCATGTTAGTGCTCTATGCTGCACCTTGTAGGCCTACACTAGAATCTTCATAGTAGAATCATAGATGAATTGATTATTTGCAGGTGAAGAGATTGGTGTCATCCAGAATCTATAATTGGCTCAAATTCCCAGTCTTCCTGTGAGGCCTGCATTCCACATGAATGAATGCATAAATTATCATATAATGACAGTGAAGGGTAGGCTAACTCTGTGGCCGAAAAACACCAGATCTGTCATGTTCCTCTGTCCAGTTATGGATTATTGTTAAATTCAATTTTCTGCAAATAGCATTTCTCAACGTTATGCTTTCAAAGCCTTCTCCAACTGTCAGGGGAAAAACAACTATATCAAAATTATGATTTCTTTACAGGGCAGGGCATAAAATCAAATCTCTATTAATTTTTGATGCACCATAATGTCTGAAAATAAAAATATATGCTATTATAGGTAAAGGCCACATCTATACATGTCCATATTTCTACCCATCTATGCAAGAATTTAATCTTATACAGTTTATAATTTGAAGTCAATGCCCTATTGTTCTAGGCAGTAGCGCACCGTGGGGTTTCAGTCAGGGCCTTCAGTAGCGAACTCAAAAGTAACACTCACCCATCACTTGTAGAGGAAATCCATCCTTGGATCCTATAAGCCATTAAGGCTGTTAAAATCCGTGATGTGTCATGTTCCTTCACAGGTTTAAAAACTGTCTCTACACATCAGAATCTAATTGGCTGATGAGACACGTCAGTCAAAGTTATTATCCAGTAGGAGACGGCAGTTTCACTGAAAGGCTAGCAATACTTCTAGTGCAGGTCCCGCCATGGTCCCGCTGCTCCACATAGCTGTGATGCGTTTAGATGAGATATGCCTGGGAAATCCAGCTCAGCCTCACAAAAAATAACTATATTCAGACACATTTAAACACAAATTAATATAATTTTAAACAACAAAAAAAATATATTATTTGGATTTTGACAGGGCCAGCAGAGAAGGCCCACCACTGGTTCTAGGATACTCCTTGTTATCTTATTGGCAGTCTGGTTAACCGGATATATAGACAACTAGTATTACGCTCACGACAGATACTGTTGTCAAACTCCTCCTGTAGAAAAGGCTCCAAAGTTATAGGTTACAGTGTTTGATATTTCTTACAGTGTGTTAAGTTGTATTTTGTTTAGTGTGGGTAGCTGTCAGTTGGGGTCGTGACGTCAGTCGGCGGGAGAGTCTTTTAGTAAGTTTATTTTCTCCTCTCGCTCAGTCAGATGTGAGAGCGTGCATGTAGCGATCATTCTACAGTTTGAACATGTTTCCTTGAGTTGTGGAATCACCCGTGTCGTGTGTGAGTAAGATTGCTGTTCTAAGTTATAGTTTTATGCATGTTTTAACGGCTGCAATTCGCGGGTCACAATAACAGCTGTTCCAACGTCTCGTCAGGAGCGGAGTTAAACCCTTTGTTCTTTTCCCGTGATCTGTTAGGCCTTTCACACCAAAATGAACCAAGAGTCAGTTCCAGGCTGGTGTTGGGGTCAGTTCAAAACTGGTTACAGCCTTATCCCAGTTATGAACTAGTTGGTTTCACATCGACCGGAGACAGCCATGGAGCCGGCAAGAGAGCAACGTCATGACGTCACTGTAAACGTGTGTACGTCGCCCGACGCCACTGCTCTTGCGGCTAACGCTAAAGCTACCGCTAGCTTTTAGCACAACAACAGCGGCGAATACGTCTTATTTTTACACGTGTTGGCTCTCGCTTTGCTTTCTTAACCAAACAGGACCCATACAGCGTATTCTCGCCAGTCAATTTGATCGCTACGTTCGGTAATTATGTTATGTTTACGTCTCGTAGTAGCGGTGTTTTTAAATATGGCAGGCATGAGGTTTGAGTTGGTCTGGTTGGTCAGGATAATCCCTCCCCCGGCCGCTGGCGCAAGCGGTTCTTCTCAAACCCTGCTCAGTCCTGGGGTTTGAGTTGAACCGGTTTTTACGGCCCGGAGCAGGCTTTCTGGCGGTGTGAAACCAAAACACTGGCTCTAACTCCGAACTAGCCCAGAACTAGCGCCGATTTTGCGGCGGTGTGAAAGGCCTATGTGTGCTGCTGTGTCTGTGAAAGAGAAGAAAATAAAGAGCGGATAAACCCTACTCCTCCTCTCCGAGTCTCATGCTTATAATTTGATGCTTTTGGCCATAAGTGGTGTTCTGGCCGACACCTCTGAAGTGAATCCAGTGATACAAGCAAATCAGCGCGGTAAGCTACATTCACCAGTTTCCTCCGCTACATTTAATGGTCCTTCGAGCCGGATTCACAGGATTTACTTCAAGTATGGAAGCCTTTTCAGATTATAATGCTTGTGGTGCACGCCCAAGAAGACACCTTCGTCCCCCTGCTCGCTATGCAGATTATGAGGTGGATCATCTAGGCTACATGAGTGAGAGATACAGAGAGGATGTGGAGACTACTCGCCAGGAGGGTAAGGCCAGGATGACCCCCCTCACCTCCACCTATGACTCTCCCCAGCTGAGCCAACTGCAGATGAGGGATGCTGTTCTTCAAGAGATGGATATGGGCTGTGGAGCTGAAAGCCAACAGCGCATCTATGAGAATCAGCTAGCCCCCTGCTGTATTCAGAGAGAGAGCCTGTGGAGCGGCTACGTGATCGCATTACTCCTCTACCTCCAGCAATGCACCCTAGACCACATCGTGAGGATCTCAGAACAGAGATGGATGATATTCGCCAAGAGAGGCACCTTCTTCAGCAAGCACAGCAACGCATGTCATCGGATATGGTTGAACTCAGAGCATTACGAGCAGACATGAAACAGCTAGTGGATGCTGTCCGTAACCTACAGAGCCCATCTCCTCTTCATACCAGTAAGCCAGAGCCGATGGTGAAGCAACCACCACCGCCGGTTAAGTGTGAACCTCAGGACGTCGGAGAGGATGATTGGCCAGCACCACCACCTTGGCCAGAGCCGGTTGGAGAGGTACTGTCGCTTCGTGACCAGCCACTGCTACAGGACCTTAACATTAAGACGGATGAGCCTCCATGCATTAAAGAGGAGATAGGGCCAGCACCAGCTGCTAGGCAGTCCATGGATCAGTCACAGGTTTTACCCCCGGCAGGTGGGCGCCCCGCTGCTGTGAGACCATGGCATATCACTGCCTTTTATCCACCTCCTCAGTTCAAGCCTGTCCAGCCTCCACCTCAGCCACACGTTTTAACACCAGCCGAAACCAAGTATGCTGCAGACCACGCTCGTATGGGGGGTGAACCCGGCAGTAACTCGGCTTTCCCACCACAGCATCCAGGCATGTTATGGACTCAGCCATCACCATCTGGATTGCTTCAAGACACAAAGCCCATCGTCTCAGAGCCATTTTACCGTGGGCCACGCCCCACAATCAGCAAGTTCTCGAGCCGGGACCCAAGTGAGTTTGCGCGGCTCAAGATCTCACTGGAGAACCTATTGCCACATAATGCAACCAAGCTGTTCAAGTACCAAGTCTTGGTTGACCACCTGCACCTGGAAGAGGCTAAGTTAATTGCAGATGCTTACCTTAACTCCCACTAGCTCAGATTGCTTGCTCCCACTAGCTCAGATTATGAATAAGAACAAATTATGCTACCATAATTATGCAGACGACACACAAATTTACATAACCATATCACCAGGAGACTACAGTCCGATACAGGCACTGAGTAAGTGCATTGAACAAATCAATGATTGGATGTGCCAAAATTTCCTTCAATTAAACAACGATA
This sequence comes from Ammodytes dubius, assembly GCA_026122265.1. NCBI lineage: Eukaryota > Metazoa > Chordata > Actinopteri > Uranoscopiformes > Ammodytidae > Ammodytes > Ammodytes dubius. Next base: position 2,617,445 of record CM047520.1, read on the forward strand.
AAACTGAAGTAATTGTCTTTGGTGCCAAAGATGAACAATTAAAAGTCAGCGCACAGCTTACATCCATTATGTTAGAAACTACACCCCAAGCCAGAAATCTTGGTGTTGTTGTAGACTCCGACTTGAATTTCCAGAAACACATAAAATCAATTAATAAATCAGCCTACTACCACCTAAAAAACATATCAAGAATTAAAGGGCTTATGTCTCAGCAAGATTTAGAAAAACTTGTCCATGCATTTATCTTTAGTAGACTTGACTACTGTAACAGTGTCCTTGCTGGCCTTCCAAAAAAATCTATCAGACAGCTTCAGCTAATTTCAGAACGCTGCTGCTCGAGTCCTCACTAGGACCAAAAAAGTGGATCACATTACCCCAGTTCTGAGGTCTTTACACTGGCTTCCAGTCACTCAAAGAATTGATATCAAAATACTGATGTTGGTTTATAAAGCACTAAATGGTTTAGGGCCAAAATACATTACTGATATGCTGATAAGTTATGAACCGTCCAGAGCCCTTAGGTCGTCTGGGACAGGTCTACTTACAGTCCCTAGAGTTAGGACTAAACAAGGAGAAGCAGCTTTTAGTTTTTATGCACCAACAATCTGGAACAAACTCCCAGAGAACTTGAGGTCTGCTGCAACTCTCAGTTCTTTTAAATCGAGTCTGAAGACTTTTTTGTTTCCATTTTAACCTGCAATTTTCATTTTATTTGCTTCTTTTATTTGCTTTTAAATGTTTTTAAATCGAGTTTTAATTTTTTTAATTTTTTTTGCTTCTTTTATTCGCTTTTAAATGTTTTATAATGTGTTTTATGTATTCTAATCTTGCCCCTGTAAAGCACTTTGAGTGGCCTTGTGTCTGAATTGTGCTATATAAATAAACTTGCCTTGCCTTGCCTTGCCTTAACTCCCCAACGCCGTTCACAGATACGATGGCTTGCTCTCAATGACAAGTTCGGCCAACCACATCAGATAGCGCTGAGGCGTATCGCTGCTGTGATGGACGCTGCAGACGTTCACCGAGGAGACGTCGTCGCCTTCGAGAAGTTTGCACTCCACATACAGTTGCTGGTTGGTATGCTGAGAACATTGGGCCCAGAGGGAGAAGTGGAACTACAGTGTGGCTCGCATGTTGCTCGTCTGCTAAGTAAGCTGCCACACCAGAGCAGAGAGCCGAGTTTCGCCGCTGCATGTTCCATCAGGGCACTAGAACCCACACATTAACCGATCTCTCCGAGTGGCTAAAGTACGAGTCATGGTGCCAGGACGCAGAAGGACATTTGGCAGCCAGAGGGGCTAAGGAGAAGCCAAATTCCAGACCGGACGGACGGCAGGCTAAGCACCACCTCACTGTTCTCCACAGTGGTAATGAGGAAGCCAAGGAACCAGATGTGCCCGTGTCTGGTGGCTTCACAAAGGAGACCAAGAGCAAGCCATACTGTCCATTCTGCAACAATGAAGATCACTACTTCAGTCAGTGTACTGCAGTGTCCAAGCTCACCAAGGATCAGTTGACAGAATGGATTAAGGCTAACAAAAGGTGTTGGCGGTGTGCACGGCCGCACCAGGCAGCCCAGTGCAACCTAAAGAAGACATGTAACCTCTGCCAAGGGAAGCACCTGCTGGTGCTTCATGAGGTCAATGTCAGGCCACCTAGAAGGTCCGTGGAAACCCCTGCAGCTGTGAGCCAAGGCACGAGGGCCGCGACGGAGATCCTGTACCTCGACAGGCCAAGTGAAGGTAGTAGGGTCCTACTCAAAGTGGTCAAGATCCGCATTCACTACGGTGGCCAAGCACTCAACACCTATGCTATACTTGACGACGGTGCTGAGAGAACTATGTTGTTGCCAGATGCGGCAGAGAAGCTAGGGATGGAAGGGACCCCAGAGGACCTACTACTTCGCACTATTCGGCAGGACGTGCAGAGCCTGAGTGGAGCATCAGTGTCATTCTCCATATCTTGCCCTGCAAAGCCAAAGACCAAGTTCAAGATCAGAGGCGCATTCACTACTGCTCACATCGGGCTAGCGAGTCATACCTACCCCATGGAGCAACTCTGCAAGAAGTACAAGCACCTTGCTGGCCTGCCCATACGGACCCTGACAAATGTCAAACCCTTGCTTCTCATTGGGAGTGATTACCCCCATCTCATCACCCCCACTGAACCTGTAACAGGGTTCAACATAACTTTTTTTTCCTACTGGCCCGCCGGGCCAGTGGATCCGAGTTTTACTGGCCCCTTGTATATTTTCACTGGCCCTGCACACACTTTTTTTTTCTTCATAATTTAGTGTCAATAATTATAATACCTGTATTAGAAAAATAACCAGATCTAAAGGGAATATCTATACTGTAACAGTATAGATATTCCCTTTAGATTTGGTTATTTGTCTTTTAGTTAATTATATGAAATGTTGATATTGCTCATACACATAATATAAAACCAGGAAAACATATTGAATTAGAAGCCTACAACTGAAAGTATGTTGAAAGAGTGGGCCAGTATTTTAAAGTCCAGTAGTTTGATGGTTGTTTTTATTCTTGAATTTGGGCAGTTTAATGAATAGTTCACCTGCAGAAGTCATGTTCAAACATTAAAAAAAAATAAGAGATGAAGGTCTGATCATTCTTTGTGGTGTGGTAGGCTGTTTACTTTCTCTATATGCATTAGGGATGTGAATGTGTCGACCGAATTACCGGTTTTCCACTTGCGCTCAAGTTGACTTTAAAAATAGAATAGAAATCCGAAAATCAGTGGGTTGCCGTTTTTTTTAATGGGAGTCGTGAGCGCGCTGCAGGAGTGTCACTTCTCCATGAAGTGTCAGCTTCACATAAGAGTCCGGTGTGGGACCATTTTTTCAAACTATTGATAAAAAACAATGCAGTGCAAAATATGCAGCATAAGTTAAACGCTCGTCTTAGACTATGACGTTAAATCACCTTAGAAACACACAATGCCTTCGTCCGATCACAGCAGCGTTTCACCTTGTGATCTCGCCAGCGAGTGAGCCGCCGCGCAGATGAACTGTGGTTTGTGGCTAAAATAATAACCGGGGATATTCTCCCCGTTAGCGATTTCAATGGGAAATACTTCCGCGATCTGATTGAATGTCTCGAGCCTGAAAACACAGTGCCAAACTGCGCGACTATAGGAACTGTACAGTGAGCGGAGTCCCTCCGTTCGTTTCTGTCTACAACCGACACAATCACCGGAGACGCATTCACAGCGTTTAAATAACGCCTCTCATTTGTATTACCGTTGGGGCTTGGATTCAAATAATGTAACATTACGGCGGCAGATAAAGGAAAAGCGCAGTTATCATTTTCTGCACCTCAACCTCTGCTGTGGGAAGAAAGAAAGGGGGCTAAGCAAGTCGATTGATTTGTCGACTCGCAGGCGGACGGTAGGCAGCTCTGCCAACGGAGCGAGAGTGCACCCGCTTGTTGCTCCACCTGTCAAAACGCACACGCATCGTTTGTCCACTGGCCTTTCATTAAAACATATATTTTATATTAGGTTTATTATATTGAGTCTTAAATAAACACTGCTTTCATTCCGACTCTCAACGCGCATTTCAATGAACCATGTTATAGTCTACAAAAAGATACTGAACCGTGATTGGCCAGTCACTGGCCCGGGCGGGACAGTGACTGGCCAATCAACTTGCCCTGCATATGATTTTACTGGCCCCGGGCCATCGGGCTATACGTTATGTCGAACCCTGTGTAAGGCTGGGACCACCAGGAGGACCTGCGGCCATCCGCACAAGGCTGGGCTGGACGCTTGTTGTTTGTCACCTCGCCCGACCACAGCAGTGCCTATTCACAGCAGTAGCGCCCCATGTGAGTGAGCCGATGAGGCATGTTGATACGGCGAGGAACCCGGCTGATGACGTGACACGTGGGAAGAAGCTCAGAGAGCTAGCGGAGCCAAACAGATGGAGCCAGGGTCCTGCGTTTCTCCTGATGGGTCCAGATTCATGGCCAAAGGGCCCTATTGCTGACCAAGCAGAGGATGCGTCAGAGCTGCGCAAGGCGACATTCTGTGGAGTCACTACAGTTGCATCGAGTCAGTCTACACCAGACCTGAGCCAGTACAGCTCTTGGAAGGACCTGCTGGAAGCAACCGTTCAGGAGCTGCACGGGGCGGCCAGTGCCAATGGCCAGCCTACAGCAGAGGATTATCGTCAGGCTGAGCGTCTGATCCTACGGAGAGCTCAGTTGGACAGTTTCGAGCAGGAGTACAGCCTCCTGAAAGCCAGTAAGCCAGTCCTTCGAAGCAGTCGACTCCTCACTCTGTCTCCGGAGCTGGATGAAAGAGGAGAGCTGATAGTGGTCGGAGGACGGCTCCGTCGAGCAGAACAGTTGGAGCTGTCAACCCTTCATCCGGTCATCCTAGACCCACGTCATCAAGTGACCACGCTCCTGATTCAAGACTTTGACAGCCGTCTGCGCCACCCGGGCCCAGAGCGTGTTTTTGCGGAACTTCGACGCTCGTTCTGGATAATGCGAGGCCGTGAGGCTGTTCGTCGCTACCAGCATGGCTGTGCTGACTGTCAACGATGGAGAGCCAGGCCGGCGGTACCAAAGATGGCAGACCTACCAGCAGCCCGTCTGTGCCTGTTTAAGCCTCCTTTCTACTCCACGGGGATGGACTGCTTCGGTCCTTTCGAGGTTAAGGTTGGCCGGCGCCGGGAAAAGAGATGGGGCATCATCTTCAAGTGCCTCACAACCAGGGCGGTGCACTTGGATCTCCTCACCACTATCGATACCGACGCTTTCCTGATGGCCCTACGCCTGTTTGTTGCTCGTAGAGGAACGCCTGCAGAGCTGTTGTCCGACCAGGGGACAAATTTCAAGGGAGGTGAAAGAGAACTCTGTGAGGCCTTCATGGAGATGTCTCCGGAGGTGCAGAAGATGAGGACACTACTACCACTGCATCCCAACAGTAGAACTTTGTTGCCTTTATTGATGTGCAAATGTACTACATACATTTGGGGGCGGCTGTAGAAAAGGCTCCAAAGTTATAGGTTACAGTGTTTGATATTTCTTACAGTGTGTTAAGTTGTATTTTGTTTAGTGTGGGTAGCTGTCAGTTGGGGTCGTGACGTCAGTCGGCGGGAGAGTCTTTTAGTAAGTTTCTTTTCTCCTCTCGCTCAGTCAGATGTGCGAGCGTGCATGTAGCGATCATTCTACAGTTTGAACATGTTTCCTTGAGTTGTGGAATCACCCGTGTCGTGTGTGAGTAAGATTGCTGTTCTAAGTTATAGTTTTATGCATGTTTTAACGGCTGCAATTCGCGGGTCACAATAACAGCTGTTCCAACGTCTCGTCAGGAGCGGAGTTAAACCCTTTGTTCTTTTCCCGCGATCTGTGTGCTGCTGTGTCTGTGAAAGAGAAGAAAATAAAGAGCGGATAAACCCTACTCCTCCTCTCCGAGTCTCATGCTTATAATTTGATGCTTTTGGCCATAAGTGGTGTTCTGGCCGACACCTCTGAAGTGAATCCAGTGATACAAGCAAATCAGCGCGGTAAGCTACATTCACGAGTTTCCTCCGCTACACCGCCCCTTCCTCTTCCTTGCTGTAGCCTACCATTTGTGCTCCGCTCAGAACGGGAGACAACAGAAAGTGTGCATGTGTTTGATACGGTTTGATAGTATCCAGCTCATTATGTTGCTGCACACACTGTGTGTGTCATTTAACGGTTTTGGTCGGCACCTTTTTGTAACAGGTCTATTGTCGGCATCATATTGCACTGTTTTGAAAGGACACGTTCCGGCTTCCTTGGCTTAGCGCCGCCCAAGACGATTGTGATTGGTTTAAAGAAACAAAAACCGGCCAGCACAATTCTGTCCTGCTTAGGTTTCTATTTTTGACCAGCTTCTTACTTGGTGAACCATTCATCTCAACAGGAACTTTAGAAATTATATTTTGAATTCAGAAACTCTCAGTATTGTTTTCAGTGATCTCATACATACAGTCATCATAGTTTCTGGAGTTGCTTCTTTAAGATGTATGAATTTATTAATGTATTTATTTTGCCAATCGAGTAAGTACATTATCACTATATCAAGTTGTAATGTCAAATGTGTTTTGACATTTTGCCAAACGAAAAGTTGCTAATATACAGTAGCCTATGCAATATTCAAGTTCCACTGTATTCATCAGTTAGTCTTTAACTGTGTCACTCTGCTGTTTGTTGCTGAGCAGCTCATGGAGAAGTGTTGCACAATAACCATCATAATTAACTGTGGGTTCGTCAATATCTGTCACATTGTACAGCCACTCGGACCAAAATTAATATACAATTATTTATTAATGCAGCTTTAAAGGTAAAGTGTGTGGTATCAGAATATTTAGCATCATCTAGTTGTGAGATTGTAGATGTCAACGCTCCCTTGCTAAGTGATGAGGTGAAGATGTATTAAGTTATGTTTACGCTAGGCGCGGTGCATTCTAAGGTAATAAGAGAAAGAACAACTTTCATTTTCAAGCCATCTACAGTATACACTAATTAAAACATTGTATTACATTTCATATCAAGGTGTTCTGAAAAATGCCAATACATTCAACACACTGTACCTTTTAAAATGATAATAAAAAAAATGAAGAAGACAATTATTGGTTGTAGACTAATCCTTTTTCTATAACTTTATTTTTCTCAGATTCACAGATTAAAGGTTTAAAGGTAAAACAAAGAGCAAGCAATGCAATAAGTAAATAAATAAAATAACATAAGAATATGCATGAAATAAAAAAATAATAATAAAATAAAATCAATAACTACAATTTAAAATTTAAATAAATACAAAATAAGTCTCTTTTTTTTTGTTTAAAAAGTGCAACCCGGGGTATACTGTATATGCGCTGGGTTGCAGCATTTAAGGAAACGGTGAAGTCACATAATATTACTTCATATTTTAGGCGGTTAGCTGATTCATTCCTGTCACAGTCTCACCTCCGTGGTCTGATATTTTGGTGATCTAACTTGCAGCAGCATGTGAAGCAGTTTTGCCGTGAGCTTGTGGAGGTTGTAGCACGTTAGCCCTGCTAGCCTTACCCTGTCATTCATCCTGCTGAGAGAAGTGTACTGAGCACAGGGACAGTGAAGTGCCTGTCACCAGCAGCTTTATTATACTTTGATAGCGAGTGTCAGGGAAAAGCGCAAACATTCTGATAATAGAGCCACTTTGGATGCAGCGAGAAATCAACTTATTTTTACCTCAAATGTGCCTCCTCTAGCTTTTAATAGAGCTGTAGCAGTCAAATAGTACCTAATGGAGAATGCACAAATTAATGCCTTGTAAGAATGCGTCAACGTAATCCTGGTCCCAGCTTCCTGTTCTATCCAATCTGTTTAATGTAACTTTAGCGTTGTAACGTTATGATAATGTGGTGTTCCATGCTTTAAAGCTGCAGTAATTGATATAACCACCCAGCAAACATGGAGGACACATTGGCATCCAATTGAAGTCATCCAATTGCAGACACTCACTCTTCTGTTATAACTCCAATTTGGTCTCTACCAACTCTCTGGGGCGTCCAGAGTAAAAATGGAGGGGTTTTTCACTATACGTTCAACAGATTGAAGAATATAGAAATATTGATAACGCAGCTAAAGGGTGTGGTGGAATTGTATTCAAGGTGAGAATCAATGCAAATGTCAAACACTGACACAAGATGCCTTTGTATATCTAATGGAACAAACGGCTTAAGCAAAAACAGAGTCAACGCTAAGTGTGGAGTCATTGCTATGAAAAGGGTAAAGATAACAATAGTGTAGATGAATATATAAGGAGTATCATGTGGAGGTTCAGTGACCATTCTCTGTGTGAACAACGTGTTTGTCCTTGAAGTGATAAGCAGGGGCAGAAAGAAAGGATTACTCTGTCTGCAACAATGTATCATTATTACCATTCTAAGATATCTACATGCAACCAGTGCAAAAGGTCTGTCCAGAAGATTGAGAGTCCAAGCAAATATGTTACACACAAAATCCAGAGTACAACTGTTATTGCATCTCTAAAACTGTCCGGGTTATGTTGACTATTAGGGATGGGTATGATGATTACTGACAAGTATTTTGTAGATCACTTGACATCTCATCGATCTAAGATAGATTGTGTTGAGTAGTGCTAATCTTAAAAAAGAAAGAATGATCAAATCGATAATTGAACATTCATTTCCCCGATGATCGATCAAGCATCATTTCTCCAATGCCCATCCCTACTGACTATTGCTTGAATTAGTCAGACATTCTTCAAGCTTCTTGTCCCATCCTTTTTGAACAGGTTGCCATAGATGAAAATCTAGTCATGAGCTTGTCAGAGTAAGTGTTCAAAAACCCCTTTCCAACGGTGGAATCAATGGGTGCAGCCTCCAACAGTTTTTGTAAATTCATAAAAAAGGACAATCCGATTACTAGTTGACACCAGAAATACTAGTTGTCTAGTCGGTTAGTCATTTTTTGCACATCACTTGGACTTGAACATAAAACGTATGACGATGAACGTGTGTGTAGGCCTATAGGTGTGGGCTAGTAAAAGAGAGAAAGATAAAAAAGGTGAGAATATAAAGCAGAGCAAAAAGGTTTTATTGACCACTGACTAAGGGGCCGCTGTAATGACTCCTCGTTTTTCTTTCCTTTTTTTCTCCTTCCTGTCAGCTGTTATAACACTTCCTTTACGCGCAGCGATGGAGACAAACCCAAAACAACACACATCGGGACTCGGCGACACACTTAAAATAATCATCTCTGCCCATACAAAAAGCTCTGACTTGGATAACTTGACATAACTATGGATGTGTGTAAATCCATCAAGTATGTGTGTCTGATGACGGGCCGTTATATTAATAAACAGCGCATCGCACATAACAACAGCATTTACATTAATGGCTTGTTAATTGTCTAGAAGAATCAAATCAAATCAGTTTTATTTGTATAGCCCAATATCACAAATAGATATTTGCCTCAGTGGTCATTACATTCCATACAATATGATACAATATGACACCCTGCCCGGCAAGGGAGTAGGTTTGATTTGGACATTGGTGGGGTCCGTGGGATATGAAAGTGCTTCCTAAAGTTGATAGGTTTTTGTTGTATTCGCAATGATAATTGAAAAAAATAAATAAATAAATCGGCTTAATTAACATGTTTATAATGCATATCTGAATATCAAAAGAGAATATGCATTCTGTAATGTTATAGGTAGCAACTACTGCAAACACACTATTAATATAGGCCTATTGTTATTCAGGTCATAATCAGACTAATATTTGACACAATGCTGAAACTCATGACTAACATATTAATCATTATTGAACCTCACCTGTGAATTTCCAGCCTCTCTTCCATCTCCTCCAGCCTCTCCTTCTCTAGCCTCTCCTTCTTCTTCTACAGCATCTCCTCCTCTGTCTCCTTCTCTATCCTCTCCTCCATCTTCTTTCCTCCAGTTCTCTCTCTATCTCCTCCAGTCTCTCCTCTCTATCTCCTCCAGTCTCTCTCTCCTCTATCTCCTCCAGTCTCTCCTCCTCTATCTCCTCCAGTCTCCTCTTCTCCAGTTCTCTCCTCCTCTATCTCCTCCAGTCTCTCCTTCTCTATCTCCTCCAGTCTCTCCTCTCTATCTCCTCCAGTCTCTCCTCTCCAGTCTCTCCTCCTCTATCTCCTCCAGTCTCTCCTCCTCTATCTCCTCCAGTCCTCTCCTCCTCCAGTCTCTCCTTCTCTATCTCCTCCAGTCTCTCCTCTCTACTCATCTCCTTCTCTATCTCCTCCAGTCTCTCCTCCTCTATCTCCTCCAGTCTCTCCTCCTCTATCTCCTCCAGTCTCTCCTCCTCTATCTCCTCCAGTCTCTCCTCCTCTATCTCCTCCAGTCTCTCCTCCTCTATCTCCTCCAGTCTCTCCTTCTCTATCTCCTCCAGTCTCTCCTTCTCTATCTCCTCCAGTCTCTCCTTCTCTACTCCAGTCTCTCCTTCTCCAGTCTCTCCTCCTCTATCTCCTCCAGTCTCTCCTCCAGTCTCTCCTCTCTATCTCCTCCAGTCTCTCCTTCCTATCTCCTCCAGTCTCTCCTCCTCTATCTCCTCCAGTCTCTCCTCCTCCAGTCTCTCCTCCTCTATCTCCTCCAGTTCTCCTTCTCTATCTCCTCCAGTCTCTCCTTCTCTATCTCCTCCAGTCTCTCCTTCTCTATCTCCTCCAGTCTCTCCTCCAGTTCTCTCCATCTCTCCTCCCAGTCTCTCCTCCTCTATCTCCTCCAGTCTCTCTCCTCCAGTCTCTCCTCCTCTATCTCCTCCAGTCTCTCCTCCTCCAGTCTCTCCTCTCTATCTCCTCCAGTCTCTCCTTCTCCAGTCTCTCCTCCTCTATCTCCTCCAGTATCTCCTCCAGTCTCTCCTCCTCCAGTCTCTCCTTCTCTATCTCCTCCAGTCTCTCCTCCTTATCTCCTCCAGTCTCTCCTTCTCTATCTCCTCCAGTCTCTCCTCTCCAGTCTCTCCTCCTCTATCTCCTCCAGTCTCTCCTCCCAGTCTCTCCTCCTCTATCTCCTCCAGTCTCTCCTCCTCAGTCTCTCCTTCTCCAGTCTCTCCTTCTCCAGTCTCTCCTCCTCTATCTCCTCCAGTCTCTCCTCCAGTATCTCCTCCTCCAGTCTCTCCTTCTCTATCTCCTCCAGTCTCTCCTTCTCTATCTCCTCCAGTCTCTCCTTCTCTATCTCCTCCAGTCTCTCCTTCTCTATCTCCTCCAGTCTCTCCTCCTCCAGTCTCTCCTCCTCTATCTCCTCCAGTCTCTCCACTGTCTGACTGTCACCTGACAGAAGTATGTTGATGCATGACATTATGAACAGATATATTAGGGTACATACATGGGTAGACAAAATGTTCACACAATTATTATGTTTTATTCCCCCAAATATATGTATAAAATCACATGAGCATCTGCAATGTGCTTGTTGTTACTGTAAATGAGAGGGAAACCTTGAAGGAAAATAAAGGTTATTAAATTTAATTAATGTTTATTTATCCCAAAAAAATTTTTTTAAACCATTGCTCCCTTTCCACACAAATAAAACATGAAAATAATGGTAGGCCTATATACCTTAAAATGCGGATCTCTTTGGCATTATAGCCTATGCTGACTAATAATCAATATCAGTATTGTTATGGCTCTAAAATATATAACCTTTTAATTAACTTACACGTTGACTTCTAAAGAAGTCTCTTATGTCCAGTTTTCGTTTCTTCGACATCCTACACACACACACGCGCGCACGCACAAGCATAAAACACACACAAATATAAGTGTTACTGCAAATGACATCACTGATATTAAAATCCGTCTCGCTGACGTGACCGAAGGCAGAACTTACACTCGCAGATGCAGATATTAGCTATGCACTGAGGCGTCCTGTTGCTCCTCCTGTCTGGGACTAGCAAGTTGCCGGTAGCTTTTTTTTTTTTAACAAGCCGATGGAGTGACTGCGGGGACGGCCAATCAGGTTGAATATAGGTTTGCGGGAAACCGCTACAGCCAATCAAAGCGCGATAGTTGTTTAGAGGCGGGACTTCTAGCAGAGACTGATTTTTAACCCTTTGTGTACTATAATTATTGCCTAAACAATACGGACAGCGGGTGTATTATTGGTAGGGACTACACAGTAGAGGCTGGATTTTGGTAGGGTCGGGACCCTACCGTCCCTATATAATCCTACGCCCTTGCTGCCCGGACGTCCTTAGCTCGGCTGAGAAAAAACTCCCAGTAAAAAACCCTTTACCGGGATTAAAAAAAAAGTTTGAAGAAATCTCAGGGAGAGTTGACAGAGTAAGGGATCCCTCTCCCAGGACGGACATGCTGCAATAGATGTCATAAGTAGAGAAAATCACGAAGGATTTTGATCATCGACCAGATGTTTACATGGTAATACTAAAGTAAAGCGCAAATAGTGTGGTTGCAGGAGGACTTCAGATATTGCCAGAGGGGAAGCCGGATTCCACACCGTCTCGTTTCACCAGGGAAATCTAAGGTTTCCAGCGCCAGGATTACATCCTACGTCTCCAGGCGTCGTCCTTAACCACTGCAACATCTTACGCGTTGATGATCCATTCTCAGCTGCTGTCAGAGGGGGGACCGAATCCACACCGTCTCGTCACCACCAGGGAAAACTGGAAGAGGACAAACAGACAACCAATGAGCGAAGCAAAAATGAATTTAAAGATTGAGCAAGCAAGCGAGTAGAACGCGTACTATCCTGATGGATGATGAATCAGTGCTGGTGTGAGGCAATAGCAGGCAGGGAGGGTCCGTTCCTAGGATGGCTGATTCCGCACAGAACTCAGAGTCAGTCGTGTAGCATGGGGAGTGCTTGGTAAGGCCCCCGAGTGGCACCGGGCAAGCAGTCTTCCGTACACCACATTTCCCATGTCCGCCTGTCGGACGGGGTTTCGGTGCTGGGCTCTTCCCTCTTTGCTCGCCGCTACTGAGGGAATCCTGGTTAGTTTTTTTCTTCCGCTTAGTAATATGCTTGAGTTTAGCGGGTTTTCTCGTCTGATCTGAGGTTGTGGTCGAATGAGCAGTGGCCAAAGATGGGGAGTCTCACGGAGCCTAACGTAGCTGGGACGTGTCGTGGAGGGCCGACACGTCCCAGCCCACCCAAACCCCAGTGGCTACCCAACCCCAAACCCAAACTCCCGTTAGAGCGACACCGTCGAAGCTTACGCACTCGTAACGCGGAAGGCACGGAGTACCCAAGGTCCACCAGCAGCCATGCCCGACTCATGCGGGCCCGACGGGCGCCCCTTCCCCGAGGGGGGGAGAGAGGAGGGAGAGCGCCAAAGGGGAGGTAGTGGAAAGGGAACATGCCAGACCCAACCTCCGCACCGGGCATCCCATGGTCAGGCACTGACACGTCCCAGCCCAGAATGTTAAGAACTGAAGGGCTCCTAAGCATTTCCATTGTGCACGGTTTTCTCACTGTTTTTTTAATGGACTATCGTCCAGTCTAAATTAAAACTTCAGTTTAAACTTTGGGGAACTTTCTGGCTTTGTGCATTCCTACTGACTAACAGTTTTAGAAGTAAAGGATGAGAGTTTCTAGGGTTGCCCCGTGAGTGGTTAGGTATGGGCAAGAAAAACACTCTGGTTAAGTTTAAGGTATGATTGTAGTTTTGTTTAAATATTGACATAGTAGGGGGCGCCCTTAGCTCAGTTGGTAGGGCGTCCCCCCCATGGGCCTCGGCCAGCAGCGGACCCGGGTTCAATTCCAGCAGCGGTCGTTCTCTGCATGTCACTCCCCTCTCTGCCCCATTTCAACTCTGTCTCTACACTATCAACAAAGAATAAAAATGCCAAAAAATAATCTAAAAAATAATATATATAGGGGAAAGTGGGGTGAGTTGTGCATTTTGGAAGTTGCAAAACCCCTTGTTTCTAGAAAACCGTGGAAGAAATTGGAAATGTGACCACATATTTAAGAAGAGCCATCCATTTGACTCATCCTGTAAAGAAGGGAGACACAAGGAATAAGATATAAGCACATTTAAGCTCAAAAAACTGTGTTTTGCCTTTCAAAGTAAAATTTCCATGATCAAGGTTTTTTGATTATTGTGTCTGAACAATTATAGACACGTTTGAAAACATTTGACACATGTTTTAGTGCTTTGGTATGCTACACTTTGAGTCTATATAGTTAGCACGATGTCAGCCCTAAATTGCTGCATCATGCCTATTATCCAAAATTCTGGGGATGGGGTGATTTGTGCCAAATGGCCTAGGTGAGTTATAAGTAAGTAAGTAAGTAAAATGTATTTATAAAAGCACATTTATGACAGTTTGCACTGTCCAAAGTGCTGTACATAGTGCATTCAGTAGGTAAACAATGAAGGTAAAATAACAATAACCAAAATAAAAGACGTAAAGCCCATACATCCACATAAACACAGATAGTAGTGCAGAGGTAAGATAGTTAATGGGGAGGAAACACCAGGGTGTACATATGGGTTTTGAGCCTTGATTTAAAGGCAGAAATGTAGGGGGAATCACATTTGTCAGGTGGCAGTTGGTTCCACAAGCACGGAGCAACTAGTGCAAAGTACATTTCTGAGAGTCGTGCCAGTGGCATGGCTGTATACGCTGGTCACCAAAAGAAAGTGATTGTCTACAGTAGCTCAGAAGAGAGTGACCCCACAACGTGGGGTGATTTGTGCGACAAGACAACTTTTTTTCCGAAAGCTATATTTCTTAAACAGTTTATTCCAGATCCAAAGTTTGTATTGCCAGGGATGCACAACATCCTGAAATATATGTACATATTTGAGTTGGAGACATAACTGTCAAGGCCTCACTTTAAAATCACTTTGAGTAAAAAGTTGCACAACTCACCCCACTTTCCCCTACATATTGACAAAGTAAGGAGGCAATAGCTGAAAATTCACACACACGTCTTTGAGTGTGCCGAACAGGTAGCCATACAGTATAAACCCTTTTCGCCCTCAACACAGTTAGACGGTAATTGTTCGGGACCAGTTCATTAGAAGCGTACCTTAAGATGTAACGTTGACATCTAGAAAACCTCAACTTTTTAAGTAATTTAGACCAGATTTAACCAAAATCACTTTTTTTAATTAGTCTTTTGACCTGCAAATCACGAAAAAACCAGTCGGTATTCTGATGAAGCCAATTATACCCCAAACTGATTTTTCACACAAAAAGAGTCCCGAAGGATGTTTCACACCTCCTACTATACTGTATCATCTCTACAGTCAGAGTCAATTTAGCATTCATAGAATTCAGTAAAAACAATTCAAATCTTTTATATGATGAAGTCGAGTTCTGACATCCCTCGGTGGCTAATTATCCTGAGCACCATTGTTCAGTCCCTGCGAATGGACATTTAATTATTTTTCCCATGCCAGCCTTGAATCATTAGGCACCTTAATTGACTGGCCAATGAATAATAGTGTGAGGTTTCATCTAAAGCAGAGAATCATTGAAAAATACTGGAAAGAGACATTTCACTCTTTAGAAGATGTTTGTCAGGAACCTCTGGCCTGAGTACATCTCGCTTGGATGGATTAGTTTTAAATCCAACTGAGATTTTTGCCATGCAGCCTGTCAATGAGATGAAATGGGGTTAGAATTTATTTTAGAAAGTCTTTGTCTTGGAGTATGTAGCACCTTTCTGAACTGACACAGCCCAGTTAATGTCTTCTATCAGATGCAGAGCAATAGAACGGTGGTGGATGTCATCTTCCCTCACACTGGGCTGATGGCGTTT
This sequence comes from Ammodytes dubius, assembly GCA_026122265.1. NCBI lineage: Eukaryota > Metazoa > Chordata > Actinopteri > Uranoscopiformes > Ammodytidae > Ammodytes > Ammodytes dubius. The sequence goes on from CM047520.1 coordinate 2,632,706, forward strand.
GATCTTTCCCCAGGTACATCCTTTCTGTTCCATCGCAGGCTGGTTGTAATCCATGAAGTAAACACTGAAGAACCAAAGACCTTACTCCTTAACCTCAACAACACAAAATAGATTTCTCAACCCACTTGGTTAGCATTAGATCACAGTGTCCCAGCACTTCATCCACCTGTCAGAGAAACATGAGATGAAATTAATATTAAAGACCTACTTCACCGGTGGGAATATGAAGGTGTATTGAACTCTGAGATCCTATGTAGTATAAATGTGCAAACAAAATTGAAATCGGTTCATCCTAGGCTAGCCTGAGAAAAGGCAATAAGAGTGTTTTATGGTCTCACTGTCTAACCCCTAGTGTGACATCACACTTAATAATAATGTAGGGTTAGGATTAACAGGACAGCTGGGCCAAGGGAAGACTGAGGAAAGAAAAACCTAATTCATTATATTATAATAGCGATTTTATAATGATAGAACGCCGGTTCTGTATGGGTGAAGTATTCCTTTAAGGTTTATAACAATTGCTCAATACATGGCCTTGTTTGTTAAACTATATCTAAAAGCATGGTTGGCACGCGGTAGTATAGGTAGGATTAAAAAAAAATGCTTTGCTTGAAATGCTGGTCAGAGAATAGACTTCAAAAACAAAATGGTCCCAGGCTTGGTTCCCATCTCCGATCTCTGAATGCACACAGTTAATATCTAGTCATGTTAAACGCCCTGCCTAAACTAAAAAATGCCTGAGATGGTCCTAGAACCACTCATGCATACTGTATTTCAGACGTGCTTTATGAAAACAGACTGTGGAAAGTGTCTCCCCCTTTGGGACCATGCCGCTTTGAAGCTCCTTAGAATGTTGTGCTGTATTACAAAGAGCTGCAGAGAAAAGAGTCTGGGAATGACAAATCTCTGTGTGCTGTTGCCCAAGGACAACTTAAATATCATTTATTATTTATTGACCGTTCAATTCAAATTCAACTACATATCCTGAAAAATAAAAATACAGACAGGTCTATGCTTTATTATTTGAGTGTTTTTCTAAGATTCATCATATTTTAGGTGAAAGGGTGACATGGATGGATTGAGCTTTGGGGCCTCAGGGCAAAACACACACAGGCACATGCACACAGAGCAAAATATGCATTGCCATTATGTGTAATAGTGCTGGAATACCAACTGGCCGATAGTATGCTCATAGTTGGTGGTAAAAAGTCAGTACGTCTCACTACTTTTTCACATTCCTACCACATCCGTGGCACTCTGGGCAAAACCCAGGCTACTGAAGATGCAAATCCTTATGTCACATTCAAATAGTTCTATTTTTCCGGTAAGACTCTTTAATTTCCTAAAACACCTGGTCCCTATGTTTTTTTAACTGTAGAAAATAGTGCATTTGTTGTGGGACTATTTTCCGAACCAGATTAGTGAGACTGGCTCTTAAAAAATAGAATACAGTCTGTGTGTTTACGTTGATGTCACCAATAATGAGAAGACAGGGATATATCAGGCTTTGATACTCAAACGTAGATATGTAGATACGTTTGGTTTGGGTCTGCGTCTGATTTCTTGACATGAAGAAAATATACAATATGACCCCAGTCTTAAAATGCACATGCAACTTAAACTAATGAAGTGGTTTGGACTAGATGGTGGTATATGGCCCATCTCCAAGCCTTGCACAGTTGAGGAGTTTGTTCTGGATCTGGGCTGTTAGTCAAAGAGACAGAAATAAGACTTCAAACAGAAGCATATTCATGTCATCTGAGAAGCCCCTCAAAGTTAATGGCTCCAAATTCCATCTGACGGCTCAGTCTTTTTTAGTTGTGTGGCTCTAGGGACGAGTTTGTTTCTGTCAGTCCATCACTGTGGACCAGACCCAAATATTCTAGACAAACTGTGGGATGGATTTGCATGAGATTTAGTACACAAATATAGGGTGCTCTGAAAATGTATTTCCTATTCATGAATATCTCACTTTCTACAAGATGCTTTGGCATAATATGTTCATGGTTCCCAGAGGATGAATGAGGTTTATGTTTTTAGTTTTGAGTGAAATGTCTGAACAACTATCAGATTAATTATCATAAATTCATGTTCCCTCTTCGGCTGAATTGTAACTACTTGGCGATCCTCTGTCTTGATAAAATATCAAGTTGTCCAATAGTTTTGGTTTAGGACGGACAAAAAAACAATGACGATCATCGGCCACAGCTGTACTTTGTGTTTAGTGCTAGTTAGCAAATGTTAGCATGCTAGCAGAGGTGGAAAACAGAGAAAGATTTACTCGCCAAACATCAGCATTGTTATTGGGATCATGGTAGCATGGGAAAATTTGCATTTATCCAATCCAACAGAAGAATTACCAACCTTTCTTTTTCACATTGGAACCATAGATAGTATATTAAAATGGATGTAGCATCCAAGCTGACCTCAGTTATACACACGGCATCCAATAATCCTGGCGTGTCGCCATCTTGTGAGATTTTTACTCCGCCTCACTCGTATTGCCGAAAAAGGGAATTGACGTCACATCGGGGGGAGGGAGATACGCCCATCGAGCTGACGTATACCTCCGAGGCAAAGTGAGGGACAACTAGCGGAGAGTTGTCACTCAAGAGATTGCGCCCGTAATTATTCATACATTTTAAACTTGAAAAGAATAAAAAGTAGCCTGCTAGAAAAAAAATCACCCCCCTCAGTGTTGTCATGGAGATATGACCTAAACATACAGACTAGAATGTTTTTTTGGACTAGGCTGTAAATAGGTTTAATAAGACTGTGAAAACGGCCTGTTTAACAAGTGAGTCAAAGAAAGATTGCTCAGTCTTGGTACCACCCCAGTGGCCACCGGAAGATACTGCAATTTGTGTCACTTCCTTATTGGATGCTGGTAAAAATCGCTGAGGTTGGGGCTTGATTCAGGCCCCCAGGACTGTGCCTTCTCCGAGCAGCCAGCATGGACATGTGGCCAATCCATTGGTACTGCATGCTATGAATGGGGCTGTGGGGTGGAGCTTATTTTCATGCAGTCCGTAGGCAGATTTCCCCGTCCACACAATACAAGCGGCGAACAAGATTGTGTCTCCACAAAAAAATTCTGAATATCAATCATAGGCTCATACTTACCTTTAGGGATGAGCCCGAATCCGAATATGTATTCGGATAAGCACGGATAATGAGTTAGATACGGATACGGATACTTTCCGAATAGTCCCGTTATTATTCGGGGATTTTTTTTTTATATATTATGCGCCTAATTGACGCAGCGCGTTCCGCCTCAATGACACAACAGGTAGAATGACACTAACAGCTGTTCTGCGGTGGACATGAGAGGACCGGGCGCGTCCAGTGACCCGCGGTCTCTCTCTTTTATCCACTGATAAACGCAGCGTGTTCACCCTTTCCCTCGAATAGAGGGTTCTACCGATCGCATTCGCTGCCGTTTTTATGTGAGTTTCCTCGTAACCCGGCCGCTGCCGTGGCGGAGAAGAGACGAACCGATGGAATATGCTGCACCCCGAGTCACCGTCACCCTTCCCCGATGTATTTACATTCACTAGGCCTACTGCTTAAACTCTTTCAAACACCACAACGTTTCCATCAAACTGATGCTTAGGACCTGTTCTTTTTCAGCTGTCAATCAATGCGTATACGGCTAGGCCTACTTCAGGACCTATACAATAAAATCAGAAACTGCAAACTTGACACATTAAAATCACATGTGGCTTTGTGGAAAGGCTAACATATTATTTAGGGTTTATGAGATTGGCACGTTGATACATATTGTTCCTAAATCTTAGTTTAGTAAAACAAAAGTAAAAAAAGAGGGAGGGGGAGAGATAGGCCTAGAGATAAAAAAAATAATCATGAAATACAGCTGTATTTCCCCCAGTTAAAGGGATACCTTAATTAAGTTCAAAGTAAAACACTGGCCCTCATTTACTAACAGTGAGTAGCCTATGCACAGATTTGGGCTGTTATTTATCAATATTTTCGTTCCCTGAATTTCTTCGTATTCTGAGAACAAAGAAGAGAGAGATGAAAAGGTAGAAATATATCTGACTTTTTGACTTATATGTCAATATTACATCAATATGATGCTTTGAAGGGACAACAATTGCATTGACAATGAATATTAGTTTAGAAAATCAATTTAGGTGTGACTTCCTTTAATGAAGGCTAATGTAAAAGAAACTTCCGGTATACGCCACCCCCACTTCTTGTTGTGTATCTGGATACAGATACAGATACAGATAATTTTGTTGGTTGAACAGATACAGATACAGATACAGATAATGACGTCTCCGCACACCCCTACTTACCTTTATACCATATACTATTAAAACTGAAGCTTTTTCATTTCAAAACGCCACCACACCAAATTATGTTATTTAACATATCTTTATTTGAACATTGCTGTTTTATATTATGTTCGTATCTATTCTGTACCGTTTGTGTTGCTCTGTATATTTCAAAAATAAATCCGGAGTAATTCAGTAGGCCTACTTGCACTCTTGAGTACTTGAGTAGTCTTTTCACTGCATACTTTTTTACTCTTACTCGAGTAATAATTTTTATGAGTACTTTTACTTCTACTTGAGTAATTATAATCTTAAAGTAACTTACTTTTACTTGAGTAAATTTTTTGGCTACTCTGCCCACCTCTGCTTTCTTTATAGGTCCATGCTCAGTGCACGGCTACATTAACTTCTTGTGTCTGAGGTTTTCCCTTTACTTAACATGAAGGACGTTTCTAGTTTTTAGGCATTTTGGTGACTTTTTAACACTTAGAGTCGCCAAGGGATTTGTAGGACCTATAAAGATGTAACACACGTTATCAAAACAGCGCTAGCCCACTAGTTTGGTTTAGATGGCTGGAGGAATCTCCATTTAGAACTTGTTAACCACTGTATTACTTTACAAAAATGGAGTGTAATTTAAAGATCACATATAGCGAATCATCGAGGGGTTAGTGTCTTATACGATCATAAGCATAAGCATAACCATAAGCAATACAACTGTGCTCGCTTAAACCTTTAGCTTACAATGCTAGATGCTACGGATGCTACAGAACGAGAATGATTCTACATCCGCTACCAGTCCACTACGTCATGGCTACGCTTGCCGCCCTCTTTCTTGATAGGTCCATAATGCCGCTAGTCATGCTTCCGGGCCGCATGGTATTTCCACATTAATACTTCCTTGTGGCTTCCCTGCGCCAATGAGCAGCTTTCCATAGGAATGAATGAGTGCCGTGTTTCAATCCGGTGTCCATTTCTTTATATGTCCATGGCTTGATTGGAACCAAACAATGACAAGTTGTTTTAATAGAGACGTTTTTCAATAATAATTGCCAGTGATCCACAATTTTACTGATCTGTTTTCATGCTGCACATAGTCATTTTCCACACAACAGAGGGCTACAGTTAAGCTACCTTGCCGAGGAGTGCAGTCTGTGGCATTCCAGAGTTTTGTTGCATTAAGGCCGTTTCAGACGGAACGCGTTTGTCGCCCCTGGCAATGCATTGTCAATGGAGAGGCGAGCGGGCAGAGAGAAGGCGCGGCGTTCTGTCAGGCGACACGACAAGCGGGCACACTCCCGCTGAACTGTCGCTTCCGTGCTCGTCGAACGCTTGCGCGCGCTCGTAGGAGCCGTTGGAAAAGTTGAGAACTGTTTATCTTTTTGTCGCGGCGGTTGAAAAATCACAATCGCGCTCCTCCGCCCGTCACTTCACACGGGGAGCGCAAAGTGAAGCCGCGGTGCCAGGCGACAACGCGAGCGGAATGTCGCCTACCGTCTGAAACGGCCTTTACTCTGTAATATTTAAAATTAATGCACTGAAGGGAGAAAAAAAAAGCCGAGCCAACCATGTTTCGCTAGTCGAACAAGTTAATTGGAACTAGCAGCAGTAGGAAAGTTTTAGGAAAATGACATCTTTGTAACCGTGGTGAAAACAGGATGCATGCATCATTTCCTGTGAATCCCTTGTATGCTCCTAGAAAGAGAATGGTGGACTCTGACACTGACAATGAAAACTACAGCTTTACAGGGTTCAATAAAATGTTAAAGATTGTTTCCCAGTACAGCTGCACAGAGGCCATTGAGTGCCTGTGTAGACACTAAGGCTGCAGTCATGCTAGATTTATGAAGTGGTTTTAATGAAAGAAATTAAGGAGGCCACATCATTGTGTCAGAGGACCAGGCCTTCCCATAAGTACAATGCAGCTGTAATAGATCCAGCACAAAGCCAGTTTCCATACAACAACAACAGGTTTTGTTAGCAGCTGTATCAACATGTGGGCCCAGGAGCTACCACTGGTCCTCCCATTGTTGGAGAAAACATATATTACCTCACTTCTCTCCATATCCACATTGGCTGTAGGTTGACATCATTCCACTGTCCTGTGATGATTCAAATTGTATTGTTTATTATTCTTTACCTTTCAGAAATAGAAAGTTCAAATTAGTTTTTTTTTAAATGATTCATAATATACGAATGCATCTCGGACAGTGTGGTTTTAGGCATAGAGCGAGACGATAACCTAGGGAACCACCAGCCAAAGGGGCCCCCAAGGGGACTATCTGTAATCATCATGTCATGTCAGACATTTTTAAAGGTCTGTATTCAATTAAATATGTATTTTTGAAACACAAAATAAAATCTTGCTTACCGTTTCTTTCGATCGCTAAACACAGTGGGCACAACTGGAACGACAAGTGCACAACTCTAACTACACTATGCACAGCAGCAGTTCATGTGGACCAAACTCTAGATCGTTTCTCATTGCTTAAACACAATTTTCAAAAACTTAACACACTTATCTCATGGTTTAACCACAGCCTGCACAACATTGTGGATTTCTAATTGAATTGATTTCTGTATTACAATTGTAGAATATTTACTAATAAAATATAATTTGTTATCAATAAAATATAAAATGAAAAGATGTATATATATTGAAGCAAACTTCTGATCGTCATTTATTTTTATTTACCTAAACATAACTGGTATGTTATAAAATAAACAATTTCATGTGAACTAATTTCACTCTTTCCTCAAAGAAAATATTACTTTATTTGTGTGAATTATTCAAAACTGTAAAAATTTAAAGTTTGTAATTTGTGTATTGGGGTTTGATGCTATTGTTTATACTCTGAGTGTGTTCTGAGTGACAGTGTGTGTTATCTCAAAGAAGCTGGTCCATAGTGTTTGCTGCACTGAACCTGTTTTGCAGGTGATGTGAACTATTCAGCTCCAGTGACTTTTGGTAGTGCAGACTGTAAGAGTTTTGCACATTGAGCTACAGTTGTGCCCACTGTGGGTTAGCGATCGGATATTAGTCTTTGGAAAAAATGCATTATAACAAAACGTATCGTTTTCAAGTAGGTTTTACCTTCTGGACTTCTTCCAATGAAAGCCCAAGGAACAATTTAAGCCACTTTTAGAATTCTCAATAGAGATCATAACATATTGGGTTAATGGGCCATGGTTTTTGATTTATCATTATTGGTTAAAATAAAGCTGATTCTTTAATTACTTCACTATGTTTTATTTTTACTGATACCTGTTAGTTCAGCAGCTCTGCTCTCCTTTATCCAGCTGGTATCTGCAGTGGATCGTTCCACTCCGTATGAAAATGAAAGTGTCTCATTGTAAATTCAGTGTTTGAGTGAGTGACTGAGTTGAGAAAGTGAGGTTTCCAAAATACATGGATTCACCGAGCTCTGGCACGATTAGCGCTGACCCTAACTTTCACCTCTTACAATGACAGGTCATCGGTGGTAGATCATTATCAGCTGAAATGAATTAAACTTCCAAACTAAAGGTTTCTGATTCAGGAAGTTCAGTATTTCGATCAAGTAGCGTACTAAAAAAGAAAACAATTGTTCAATTTAGTAGGCTACATCTTTATTTTAATTAATATTTTATTAATGGTCACCTATTATGCAAAATGCAGTTTGCATGGTTTAGTTGACCGTTAATTAAGCTGTACAGTTCCTCCAAAGCTAGTTTGGTGTTCACTTGTGGTGGGATGTAAACAGCTAGGATGAGAGTTGCAGAAACCTCCCTTGGCAATAAAACGGCCTTCATTTCACTGCTCTGTATTCCAAATCTGGGGAGCAGTTCTTCCCAAAGACATCTGTTGCTGTGCATCAGTCATTGTTCAGCTCCCTACTAACAGAGAGTACCGAGCCGCTGTGTTCATGCGCACCACCGCCATTTTTATCTAGGTTGGAAATGGCTATGACTATAGGTCCCAGTTGTGTCTAAAGACCCACAAAGTATGAGAAAAAAATAATCCTCTCTCTATTTCTCCACCTTTCTGAAAACCTGTGTTTAAAAAGTCAGTTTTCTCTCCTCTTATAACATCATAAGTGGAGAAGCCAAGCCCCCAAATGACCAACCTAACTAAGCACTACCTTCACCGGTGATAAGCCACACTCCCAGAGTGAATCTCAATTCAGGGGTTGCAGCCTACGAAGGCTGCATTTGAAGACCGATTGCGTCATAGCGGCGCGCAAAGGCTTGTTCCATTTGGAAGGCTACTTCATATGTGGCCGAGAAATGCAGCCTTCGTTTCACGGTTTTGAAGGGTCCAACAGATGTATCTTTCCCGGCCCAACATATCCCAATTCATTGCGTTTTTTTTCAGAGATGGCATACAATAAAATAGAAAATAGCAAAACAGCAACGTGTTGCTCCATCTTCTTAACTTTAACTTCCTTTCTTTTTTTCTTGTCTTTTCTTTTATTTCTATATTTGTACTTTTTTTTGTTTTCATCTGGTAGGCAACTTATTTTTATTTTTTCCTCCGTTGACAAGGCTGTTTCCGTTGGCAATCAGGGATGCTAGGCAGCACAGGAGCGGCGAGTCGTCACGCAAGGTAACGGCTTGTTACACAAACCGGAAATGCTTGTAAACGGAGACCTGCGGAGACCGTCTCGTTTAACAACGCTCGTTCGGCCTTCGAATCGGCCTACACAGGTTATAGCCTTCATAGACCGCGTAGACCGCGTCCTTCGAAGGACGCGGTCTCTGGAATGGGATATAGCTCCAGATCACTGAATAAAAGACCCCGTTTCCATTTGTCTTTAACATGTGGTTTTTTGTGATCCGATCACGTGAATACAGCTCTAACTACAGGTGAAAACACTCTCAGGACGCATTGAGATCGGATCACAAAAACCACATTTGGAGGTGGTTTACGTCGGATGTGTCCGCATTCATTTGATAGTGGAAACAGCAAAGTGACTTTTGTCCACATTAGGGACCTCCTACTCAATTGCCTCCCCCTGCCTGAGCGGAAATACGTTGAAAATGCATCACTGGCGTTCATGCAGCTTTTATAGAAGCCTCATGAACGTTAGTTGCATCCGCCAGTATTGCAAATGACAAGCTTTCTGTCCTCTGTTTTCATTTCACTGCGTACATATGAAAACACGAAAATCGCTGCTATTGACTGGAGAGCTGCAAGGCAACGACTTCCTGTTCTTATCTGCTTTAAAATAGTTAGTAACTAGGCTTTTAATGTGAAGGCTCACAGGCAATATACTGTTCGCACGTAAAGTAACTTAACTGCATATAAAGCCGTGTACTGGTGAAGAGTGTATCAGACGTTAGAAAAGCCGCCCGGCAAGCACACATCTTTCACCAGCCAAAGTGGCGTAATACCTTACTCGCCTCGCCTAAGAGTTTTTACTTTTATATACTATCTATGATATTTACCCGCATTTGGCGTGTGTTAATGTAGAGCCCTCTAAGCAGTGTTGTGCATCGCTCCTTCTTGTCTAAATGAGACAGTAGCCTATCTCGTCAACCTAGACTGGTAATTATCTTCGCAAGTAATGCATTTTAATAGCAAATGCGATTAAAACTGTGGCACTGTACAGCCCCGTATGTTAACTTGTTTGAACCCCACCGGTTAAAAACAGCAATGTAAATGGAAATTATGTACGTGTTGATTTAAATACAGTGCGGGTAAATGGAATCGGATCACAAGTAGACAAAGAAGTCACATTTGAAAATACAAGTGTGAACACACGGACTGAGAGCTGGCCACTTGTAACCAGATTCAAAAAGTCAGATGTAAATCCCAGGTGGAAACAGGGTCTAACTGGCCGTTAGATTCAAACCGGTAGTTAGCAGTCAGAGCAGACTAGGCTTTCAGAAGGCCGGGCTTAAAGAGACAGGCTCTAAAACGGAGTGTTTCAGACAGAGGCTGAAAAGAGGAGATTCAGCAATGGCACTGTGAGAAATATACATTTTGGACACTACACCACGAAACCAGTTTCTAGTAGAATCCCAAATCAGAATTTTGAACATGAATATTGGCATAATATGTGACCTTTAAATATATCCAATATTAAAGGACTTGACTGCTAGACTGGGATATCCTTAGAAAGCGTAGGCTTCTGTCAATAACAAACAGACATATGATGTCTCACTAGAAATGATTATGCAAGAACCTTTTTTGTTCACTGTCTTTCTGTTTGATCTTGTTCTACAGGCCTTAAGGCAGTATGAAAACATCTGTTCACACTGCAGTATCTCCAGTGGGCGGACACTAAAGAGCGGTCGCCACCATGCGATGTGTGTAAGGGACCAGTGGCAGTGTTGTGGCCCAAGGCGGGATGCTGCTGACGGCCGGTCAGAATGACTCTGCTGGACTTGTGGCTGTCGCGCTCCATCCCCATGTGCCTGCTCCTCCAGAGCCTTGTCCTCATGGCCCTGTGCTTCCCCTCGGCCAGCATGTGTCCAAAGGGCTGCATCTGCCAACGCGACTCCCACCTCCACGGCCTCAACGTGACCTGCAGTCAGTCTCGCCTCAAAGAAATCCCCCCCAGCCTCCCGGTGGACACCGTACTACTGAGGCTGGACCACAACCAAATAGGGGCCGTTCCGGACCAAGCCTTCCATGGACTCAGGCTTTTGAGGGAGCTCAACCTTTCGTACAATGCCGTGGAGACGTTAGGGGAAGGTGCTTTCAGTGGCATAGAGTCAACGTTACAGGTGCTGGACCTCTCACACAACCGCATCACTAGCGTACACAAGGATGCTTTCGCTCGGCTCAAGGCCCGCGTCATTGTGGACGATAACCCCTGGCATTGTGACTGCGCCCTCCAGCAGGCCATCGGTGGAATGGCCCATAACCATGAGGCCGCCGCCCGGGTCCTTTGTAGGAGCTCGGAGGTCCGGGACCAGGAGGGACGACCTTTCTTAGCAGTAGACACCGATCTCTGTAACCTGGCCAAAAGGACCACAGACTACGCTATGCTGGTGACTATGTTTGGCTGGTTTGCCATGGTCATTTCATATGTAGTGTATTATGTTCGTCAGAACCAGGAGGACGCCCGACGCCACCTGGAGTACCTCAAGTCTCTTCCCAGCAAGCCCAAGAAACCTGACGAGGCTGACGACATTAGCACTGTTGTCTGAGAGTAGAGTCAAAGGGACTGTGTCTTACACTAACCCTATTGAACACCAACATGTTTATGTAACAGGACCCTTATTTATAGTGTTTACTCTTTCAAACTTTTAGGTGATGCGTCAAATCTGCTGAGATATTCTTGTATTTTGGAAATGTTGTCGTATGTCCTTCCCAGTGTTTGTTCATGACTGATCTAAGATGAGAATTGAGGCCACAGAGTCTAATAATTTAACACCAACATTGTCTTTTCTACAAAAAAAAATACATATGGAGTTTTGAAAAATTGAATCTCAGGTTTAAGCATTGGCATGATAATGTTTTTTTTCTTAAGATTTGAACTATCTGATGAAAAGTAATATATTTATAAGAATTAACATCCTAAAGTTAATTTACCAGAGCCCTTATTTTGGCATGTTAAAGGTATACTATGTAGGATTTGTCGCTTGTGTTTTGTAAACACAAGATTCAGACTCTGCCCCACCGCCTCCGCTACTTCCTGGCTGAAGCTTCAGGGTTTAACCCCCTGCTCTATGTTTGGTTGAGGGTTAAACACCCTCCACACTGCTCAAAGGTTGACGCCCAGAAGCGTCCCAATGGAGCAAAAGAAACCTAAACTAAGCAAAATGCAGTCCGAGGTATAAACACATTATATTTTGTACAACTCTATACTTTGCTTTAAATTTTGAAAGCTGCTCCTTAGTATGCCTTTTATAGCCCACGATAAACTACGAATCGAGTTCTGCAAACACTTGCCCAACCAGCTGCATCTTTAATACCCCTTTAAATGAAATGGAACTTCAAATATCTTCATTAACCATGGCCCGTTGATGCAGACTATATGATCTAGAGACAGTGTAAAATATTTAAGACCATAAAAGCCTTTGATATGGGTAATGCAGATATGAGGTATAAAGTAATCTTACCTTCCTGCTTGCCTTGAGCTGTTTTTATACAGACAAATCATAATGAAGACAAATTTGATAGAAATTAATAAGATTTCACAGAAACATTTAGTTTACTATTTCACATCATGACTACAGAGAATACTAACAATATGAAGCCAAACCTAAGCCCTTGTTTATAATGAAAAACACTTTGATTGTTAAAACATTTTTGGGTATTTTAGGAACAAGAATATGACAGAAGTTGAAAATATTTTCCTTTTGATATAATAAGAAACTGAGCATATCACTCTTGCAGTGAGGACAAGCAGTGGGTCATCGCTATTACAGACACTGCTTATGATTATCTTAAGGTTCCCATGCCCCTGAAACTTTTAAAGGTTGCAAACAAAACATCAGTAACAATGTAGTAAAATTGGACAGAAATATTTTAGTGCATATATTTTAATTATGTCTAAGAAAATCCTTCCTGAGCTAACCTTTGAAATGTTTTAAATTTTACACTATTGATCTCATTACTGCCCTAACCTTACAAAAAGCATCCAGACAGGGTTGCATGCTTCAAATATATGCCTGTGTTTAACCTTAGGAGTACTTCAATTCCACAAAATATGCTCATACGATATGGTCATCTTGAATTTGAAAGTCTGTATGTCCTTGTGTTGAAACCAGAATGCTACATGTGTAATGACCTTTGACATTAGTGGTGCTAGGTGTAGCAACTTCTCATCCTTTTATTGTCAGTACAGCATTTCATATTTCCCCTTCTCTCTTTTCTCAGTTACATTGAAAACATGTGATCTGCAATCTCTGTCTCACAATCAAAAACTCTTCTGAATCACAGCTGAAGTGCACAAACATGCAAGAGTATTTATTTGCAGACCCATGGGAAGCGCAGCTCCACTGTTGAACCGGAAATACAGTATGTCACCGTCACTTGAGTAAGGAAGTAACAACATCCAACAATAACAAGACCGCAGACCGATTACCCGGTTTGTGTTATTTATATTGTTTTGGCGATTAGGTTCAGGCATCACAGCAGGGTGGTTAGGGTTAGGGTAAGGGGACAGGGAGAGGGTTAGATGGTTAGGGTAAGGGGATAGGGTTAGAGGGTTAGGGTAAGGGACGGAGAGGGTTAGATGGTTAGGGTTAGGGTTAGGGATAGGGTTAGAGGGTTAGGGTAGGGGAAGGATAGGGTTAGAGGGTTAGGGTAAGGGGACAGGGAGAGGGTTAGATGGTTAGGGTTAGGGTAAGGGGTTAGGGGATAGGGTTAAGGTTAGGGTAAGGGACAGGGTATGTAGTGGTAGGAAGGGGACAGGGATAGGGTTATGGTAAGGGGATAGGGTTAGAGGGTTAGGGTAAGGGGACAGGGATAGGGTTAGATGGTTAGGGTAAGGGGACAGGGATAGGGTTAGATGGTTAGGGTTACGGTAAGGGGATAGGGTTAGAGGGTTAGGGTAAGGGGACAGGGATAGGGTTAGATGGTTAGGGGACAGGGATAGGGTTAGAGGGTTAGGATAAGGGGACAGGGATAGGTTATAACAATGAAGTTCGTTATACTTAGGTGGAGGTAATGCAACTACTAAGGATGCCGCCCACCATAAAACACCAAAAAAGAAGAAGAACCGTGACGTATTTCCGTTCCAAAGTGGAGCTCCAGTTCCCCCATGGGTCCGCAAATAGATGCCTCTCTACATTTCAAGACTGAATTTGTCATTGGGGTTAAGAAGGCATGTCCAATTCCAGAGGCCAAGAGCGTTCTTGTGAAAGTTATCTGTAGGCAAATGGTACCCAATATATCCACTGGTCTTCTATATGGATTGTGGCTACCTGAATTAGTTTGGAAAGAAATGACAGTATATGCTTGTTAAATGACTCATTTAAGAAGACCTTTTATGTAAAAGTCTATGGGACAGTAGATATTTTAAGAGTGGGGCCCAAAATGTATCTTATATGGAGTCAGACAGTTCATTCTTGACCCTGGCAATAGTATAGTAGCTCACCAAAATAATGAATCAAGGTCCAATTACTTGTTTATTCCAGTGTTTTTGACCCAATCTGAAGTCCTGCCATCATGGGACCTAAGTAAGTAACTTGGATCATGTGACAACAGGTGGTGGTAATGGTACTAACAATGAGTGGACGATGATATTCCCAACATAAGACATCCCAGTGGGAACTGGGCAGCCGAAACGTTCAGCTAATGTCTTTGAGGGTGTCAGCACTTACCACAAACCCTCGAGCACCTTTAGATTTATTCTGGTACACCCTAAAGACAACCCCCCCCCCCCTGTGTATATCATTCCAAGCAACTGTTTTCAAGGAACACTACATTGGTGAAACTGGACCCCGGAGAAAAGACTCAAATCACCAGGAGACAGACATCGTCATCCTGGCTACACCATTGACCGGAAAGGGGTCAACGTCATTGACCAAAGAAAATCAAAGAGGACATTTTCAACCAATGTCAGAGAGCATCTTTGAACCAGTCCAGTAGCCTAGACATTATTCCCGAATTGGACAATTCCACACCTATCCGACGTCAACCCTCAGTGATGCAGGAAGTAAAGCTTTTAGGTTGGTGGGAGGATGTGTAGCATGTCTGATGGTTCTGCTACAGTCCTGCTAATGCTATTTTCCTCAAACAAGTGTTTTAGTTGCTGTAACCATAGTTGATTTCCCAGAACCACAAACCTTAACAATACAGTGACTGCCATGCTTATATATGGAAAGCGAGAACATAAACATGAGACATTATTAAGGAACATCCCTAAATGTATGCAGCATTGTCCCTATGTTGTGTTCCTTAGGACACAGAATGACAACTAACTATGAACTATCTCCTTTTTTGCCAATGAAGACCATGAAACGGGTCTGATCATTTGGATAAAAGCTAGTAAGCAGACCTTGAGTTGATTGTCAAATCATTTGTTTAGCTTAGAGTCTCATATTTAACATTTTTGGAATCTAAGGTTTGTTGTGATGGTTTAACATCTCTGGAAAGGCTGGTTCTGTGTTGTACTGTACATCTCTCCCTGAAGTTTATGAAGTCCACATTTGTTCCTATTGTCGTTTGTCAGCTGTTGTCGGTCCGAGTCAGTCCTTGTATTTCTGTACTGATCAGAAGTAAGCACAAGACTAAATGTCAGTTTCGGTGGACTCTTCTTGTTGGTGTTTTGTGGTCACTCCAGTCCTTCAGAGTCAATGCTGCCACTGGTAGTTAATGTTTTCCTTCCCTCCATTTCATTCTTACAATGCCCTTTCAAGAGGAGGGCATATTTCTCAAACATGGGGATGGCAAACTTAAATGATCTTCTCAGTCAAGACAAATCAACACAAACATCCCTATTCAAGACAACCTGCCAATGCATGCATCATTTCCCTTTAAATAACACTGTGTACAGAAATGTTCTTGGCAGCGTGTGATAGGAAAATTGATGCTGTCATTTTCTCAAATGGCTTCCCTGCCAACCACAGCCTCTGGAGCTCACAGACATAAGACCGGAGAACGCCAGTGGAAGCCACATGAAAAGACGAGATGGATTTGTAAAGGTACATGAGATTAAATTCCCACAGAGTCTCATTTCATAAATAACTACCTACTCTACATAATAACCTGAAGAAACACTGCACTAGATTGGTTGACATGTTGGATACTGGATGTTGCTAATATCTTGTGAAATTTCTTTTAAGTTCATGTTTTTTTGTTGTTTGTTACAGTTTTATACAATGGTTGTTAATTGACGTCTTAGGGGATATGCAATGAGAAGACGTAGGTAGAGAACACTAGGTAAAACCTGTAAATAGAACGTTGATGTTGTGTGAAATACTTGAAATCCCTTTAATTGGTTGTTCTTGAATGTGCTACAACCCTTAGCCTTGTCTTGTAGAGGCAACCTCATACTCATCATGACAGGATCAGGATAAGGTATAAAATGCATGTAAAAATGTAATGAAGCACAGTGTAGCCAAGGACCCGAGAGTATTTCTAAGTGCCTGGATACTTCTCTCACTATTTCTTCTGTTTACGTCTACTTTCTCCACCTGCCCATCTTCGTCCTGAAGACATAATCCTCTATTTAGGAGTCTCACTGTTTAGTGGATATGTCCATTAAGGTTTATTTTCGAAGTTAGAAAAAAAAAAAATGTGCTGATGTAAAGAACTGTAAACTGAATAATACTGTACCATATCGCAGTTTTCCATGCACAGACTGGATGTGATAGACTCACTCACACAGCTGATTAATGAAAAAATGCTAGCACTGACTATCATGGTTGTGTTGTAATGGCATGACGTACTGAAAATCAAATAAAGGAGGTATGCATTGGTTCATAGTATTTTTTTCTCTCTGTTGACTTACAAATACACGTTTGGGCAGAAAATATGCGCTAAATCAGAGAAATTTGATTTTTTCTTAAACAAGAGTATAGTGTAACACCATGTCTACATTTCTTCACATGCTACATTTGTCAGATGTGTTTGGTTTTAAGAGAGTGCCTAAAACGTTATCCTAAATATCTTTCCTTTCCCCAGAAATACCATGACAAAAATTGTCATCAATGGTTAAAGACCTACTTCACCAGTGGGAATATGAAGGTGTATTGAACTCGGAGATCCTATGTAGTATAAATGTGCAAACATTTTAGAAATCGGTTCATCCTAGCCTGAGAAAAGGCAGAAAGAGTGTTTTATGGTCTCACTTTCTAACCCTACAGTTTGCCCAGTTGTGACTTCACAGTGACATCACAACTGGGCAAACTGTAGGGTTCGACAGTGAGACCATAAAACACTCAACACACAAAAATATTCGCACATTTATACTACATAGGATCTCAGAGTTCAATACATCTTAATATTCCCACCGGTGAAGTAGGCCTTTCAGTAGCCTACCAAAAGTCAAACGGTATTTTAAGAGCCTGTCTTTGAAAAAGGAAGACGGCAGCCTGCTTCACAGACTCTGAACAGCTACCCGCATTAGCTTTCCTGCTAAAGTCTTCTTCTCTAACTCACAAACATGAACAAATGCCTTGTCCTGCACCTTAGCTTGTTGAATCAGCGACTAAACACATTTACCTGGGTGGAATAGTTCATTACTTAAGCTAAAGTTTTGTCTTTTGTTGGCATGAAACAAACAAGCAATAATGTTTATATAGTGAGCTTTAGAAATGTTAACACAAGATTGTGTTACCTTTGAACAGAGCCAAGCTAGCCATTTCCCCTCGTTTCCTGTCTTTATGCTAGGCTAGCTAGGCTAATGGCAACCTTGCTGTGAGAGTGGTAGTGACCTAAAATTGTCCAACTAGCATGCTAAAAATACATATTACTTATAAGTCAAATCACCATTTTATGTTTTAAAATAAATTTAAGTATGAGCAATTGTGTCAACCCTAATCCCTCTGACTGGGGTCATTTTGACCCGAGTCAATTCCGACTGCTACTATTTATTGAGTTTATTTTTGCCTTAGTTTCTCATTTAAAGTATCACACACCATCAGGGAGAGTAGGGAGCTCTCTGTCATTGAAGTTGACAGTCAGCAGAGTAACTCTAAAACACTTAGATTTTTTTTTTTTTTTTTATCTCAGATGGCTTTATTTACATACCTTATACTGTTTATAGAAGACATCATGTTTTATTTTTCTTTGAAATTTTCTTCCAGTTTCTTTTTGCATGGGGTCTCCAGTGACCTGTCATTAGTCCATGTATGTAAAATAGGTCGGTAGGCTGAGGGTTAATTATCGCAATAATCAGAGCCGGCCCAAGCCTTCAGGGGGCCCTAAGCGAAATATGATTAGGGGGCCCCTCTCCAATGTTAGCGCTGCTGAAACTATAGATCTTTGTTAAATATCATTCACACACCCAGTGTTTTCCGCTAGTGCCTTCACTGTGCGGCTGTGTGAAAATATTAGACAGCGGATATTCAGACCCTCCTAGGGGGGTCCGGGGGTATGCCCCCCCGGGATTTTTTTTTTTAACCTTTTTAAAGTGAAATGCATGAATCTGGTGCACTTTGAGAGGAAAATAAGAGGCTAAATCTGAGAAATTTTGTGTGAACAAATAATTTGGAGACACTGGGTCTGATGAATTAGAAGCTATTGAAGAAGGACACATGGATTTTCCATAAAAATATTAATATAAAATAAAATATTATGGAGGGTCCTCTGGGTTGGGCTTGGAGCTCTTTTTCTTTTACGGGACATATTTCTCTGTAATATAATGAATGCATTTAAATGCAGTGTGAGGAACTAAGTAGAAGAACTCTGTTGTCCAGCTACTGTATCTTTTTTTCCACAGACAAAGCTGAAATAGGGTATAGAGTATACACAGTGCATGGGCAACTGAGGGCAGCCCCATTTCCAATTGTTTTTAAATAAACTCAATACACACTGTGCATGGATGAACGTGACATGATCAGATAATTTCGGATTTCCTCCCAGATGAACTGATTACATTTTTAGGCTATTAATTATCTAGACCAAAACATTTTATTCCTTTTTTTGTATGATAACTCACATTTGCATAATATGATGTTAATATCAAACACACAAACTTAAAAAAAAAAAAGGCAGTCGGGGGCCCTAAGCAGCCGCTTAGTTCGCTTATGCCTCGGGCCGGCTCTGGCAATAATGATGTAATGTGTAAATTATTAGGAGCCTCTGAGTATGTCACACTTTATATAATAAATTGCCTCTTCTTAATTGAAATGACCATCAAGAATTAAGAATAAAACAGAACACTATACAACGTTTCTTCATCCACATCCTGACAAATCATGTCCCCCTGTATCCTGTCATAATGAACCAGTTTGTGTATGAAATAAATAAAAAATGCAAATGAATGTGCTGGAAGATCCACTCTTGTCAGATACATATTCAAAAGCTGAATCATTTGAACTAATGACATTTAGTTTGTTATTCAGGGGGTCGAAAAACATTGACCTTCAGACACATGAACCTGTGCACTGTGTTCTACTGTAGGATATAACATAAAGTACTACTTCATTTTCTTTGGTGTTCAGTATTCCATTAAGGTAAACAATTATTCTCATTGTCCCCAATATTAAGTTGTTACCTTATCTTTCATTTCCTTCTGAAATTAAGCACATGCACACATCCCTCCTCAGCATTGCATTCCCTCTCAAGAGTCATTTCACTCCTGTTTTATTTTAAAATCGCCTCATCATCACGGGACACAGACTATGCTCCTCTATATTATAATATTTCCTCTGAAGCCTTGGCAGTAGCTTGATCATTTATCCTAGTACAGGAACAGTCCCTTGTAATCATCTGCTGGGTCCACTGGGATCTATTTATCCTTAGGCCAACCCTCACATGGACTTAAGAGACCCCACCTGAAAGTCTGAAACGGGAATGAAATGAAAGACAAATTGTGTCGCAATGTAAAAGTTCCAAAAGAGAAAACCTTTTTTTTCTATTTTCTGCTACTGGTTTGAGGCAGCTGCCTTTTGTTTGTGATTGAATTTCACTGCAGCAAAGCAGAGATTAACATTAATTATAAGCAGCTTTGTAACTCTCAACAGCTATGTAAGCCAACACTAATTGCTTCAATCTGTCACTCAGATGCCAATCTCGTTCACACCAATTGACTGATCATTCTCACAATGCCAATGTGTATAGAATGAGTTTAATGACCACACATATAAATACAGTTGTAGAAGGCTGACACATGTTGAATCCAGATGTGTTACAATTAGATTGATTTTTTGGTTTGCTGATGTACTATGATAGGCTGACACAGGCCTCTCTATTACATCATGTTATTATAAATCAGAAACCCGGTGATTTGGCATAGACGGAAGAGACAGAAAGTACATTGGTGGGTTACATTTTTTTTACAATGCCTGGCTCTACCAATGGCACAGGAATTTGACTCAGCTTTTGATTGCTCACAATTCACTTATTCTTTTCTGAAAATAGGTGTATAAATAAAACATGTATAAAAAGTAGTGCCAAGGACCAAATAAAACTATGTGTGTCATGTGATGCTCTAAGTTGTAAATAATACAAATGGTGCAAAGACAAATGGATGATGAATTGTTATGTATAAAAACAATATAATGGTGAAGTAAGCAATTGGGAGCCGGTCTTTAGAGGGCCATTCCCATGTTGGTTACACTGTTCCCCTAACTTGCAGGTTCATGGTCATGTTATAACACAACATGTGGCTGAAAGTGCGGGAAGCAATCATGGTTGTGGACCTCCACCCAAGAATCCTTTTGTGAAACTACCTGAAGCTGGACTGATGCTGATGTTTTGGGAGTAAGTAGGGTTTACAGTATTGACCTGATATGTGTTCTTCTGCAACATTTAAACCCAAACCTTTTTAACATTAGTAAGTCTTGAGAAACCAGACCTTAAAAGGAATTCAAAGAGGTGCTGTTTGTCTGGCAGCCGTGACTCGTTTGATACGTTTAAAAGGAACTCACGGGGTGCTCCGGTGGTGTAGTGGATAGAGCGTATACCATATTGGCTCAGGCCTTCGTTGCAGTGGTTGCTGGTTCAAATCCGACCCGTGGACCTTTACTGCATGTCAACCCCCTCTCTCTCTCTGTCTCCACATTTCAATTATGTACTATCTAATAAAGCTTGAAAATGCCAAAAAATAATCTTTAAAAAAAAAAAGATCCCACATCTTTGAACACCTTCATGGTCACATTGAGAATAGGATTTGCCCGTTTGGCTTTAGACTCTGCCTCCATCCGACCGTGATTCAGTTTGTACTTTCCACAATATTGAATGAGGCAAAGCTCAGAGGCAAAGCACCCTGTCTGCCTCACAGAGCAGACACTATGGACCATCTGGAAGGACGCTTTTTCGTCCATGATGGAATGAAGCGAGTAACTTTTTTCTCACAGAATTCATAAGCTCCTGGCCAGAGGAGGTAATAATTCAGCTCAGCTCTGACAATAATGCCCTCATGAAGAAATCTTTAATTTAGGACAGCACCCAGAAAACTGTGGGTGAACTCAAGTCCTGTGCTAATTTTGTAAGATTATCATAATGCACAAGCCATTGAATTGAAAAAGTGTTTTTAATTTGCTGCTGCTTATTGATTTGAAAAGGTACGTCTCCAATGATGTGTATCTTGCTGAACCACACAGGTGGTGGTTAGCCTGGCCCCGCCCGCCTACATACTTCCGCTCAAATGTCATTTCCCTTCAGTAGTCAGTCTGGGTCTGCGGTATATTAGTGGGTTTTCTCCCCCAGATTTTTTGGCGGTCCAATCAGCGAACAGAGGGAGTGGCTGAGAACAATGACATTGAGTTTCAGTTGTAGTAAGAAGCCGGCGCATGACATAGGGGAGGGCGGGGGAATGTGAGACATTCAGACATTCAGTGCCTTATTATACTGTTCATATTCATATTAAAACAATCTGATATTTTTGTTGAGAACATCGTTAGTTGTTAAAGGGAACATATTATGCAATTATGTATAGTTGTGTTAACCCTCCGGTTACGTTCCGGGTCAAATTGACCTGTTTTGAAGTTTGAATATCTAGGAAAAATAGTTAAAATAGTTTTTTCAGTATGAAACTTCTTCTGCTTGCCTTAATTAGTGTAATCAACATATAATATGAAAATAATTAATCTCACATATTTGCAACCACCCCCTGCATGTTTATATCACATAGATACTGTTCGGGTCAATTTGACCCAGCAGTAAAACTGGAGGTAAAAGGGTGTCAGAAATGTCAGACTATTTCTTTCTTTACAACTGTGAGACATATTTCACCCAAATCACACACACACACACACACACACACACACACACACACACACACACACAGGTGCAAGTGTTCTCGCGGGAACACTCCACCCACATTCAGTGGACACTCAACAGGGGAGGGGCACAACATATAAAAGATTATCTGCATGGGAGTCCTACCAACATTACACTCTGTCAGGCAGACCTTTACAAAATGAGAAGCAGAAGCAAAAGGATGACAGTCCAGGAGGCTTCTTGAGCTAAATTCTGATTCTAATGATTCTGATTTTGAACCAGATGAGGGAATTGCTATTCCTACAAGCAAGACATTCATGTCAAACAATGGTGAAATACAGTGGTCTTTATCCCCAAATATGCGTCAGGCAAATCAGTCTGCAGAAAACAGACAGTGCCAGGGCCCAATAGGATGGCAGTGACTCGTGTGACTGACATCAAGTCAGCTTTTGAGCTGGTCATGCCAGATTCAATACAGAAAATCATTCTGGAAATGCCTAATGTAGAAGGGAGGCGTGTTTTAATGGGAGAAGTGGAAGGAGCTGGACAAAACACATTTAGATGCATATTTGGGGCTCCTCATCCTGGCTGGGGTCTATAAGTTAAAGGATGAATTGACAGCCAGTCTGTGGGATGCAGAGACAGATAGGGCTATTGTCACAAGGAGTCGGGTTGGTTGAAAAATGAATACAAAATGGCTGAAGTTGCAAAGTCATGAGTTGCTTTTATTTAACAAAAAAGGAGTGACAAAACTACAAAAACGGACGTCCAAACAAAGTAAAACAAAGGTTCAAAAAGATTGATCAAAAAGGTGTCTTCAAAAATAACTCTACCGTCACACACTGACTTTTCAGACTGAACTCCCAGTCACAAATGCTTGCAGGCTTTTAAAGGCCTAGCCCCTCCCCTTAGCCAAACCATTCACTTAACTATCAATCAACTACAAATTGACCCAGTTTACACTTTGGTTAACATTTATTTACTACAACACATTTTCCCTCTCCCTGTATTGATTATGTCCATAATCACATCTTCCATAAACATGTTACTCTACACACAAGCTCAGCTACAATCACATGCCACCCCTGGGCCAACATCAGATGGTATCTCCCTGTGTCTGATTCACCTGGGGCCTATTGCATAAAACTAGGATAAGGGATTAACCTAGGATTTTTCGGTTATCCTGGCTTGCGTTAGCCATGATCTGGTTGCATAAAAGCGGAGGGACATAAGTTACCCTGGAGATTCATCCTTTACGTTTAGCCTGGTCCCGACCAGGCTAAACGTAAAGGATAAACTTATTCTGTTGCCTGACTGGCTCAGTCAGCTGTCAGCTGAAGGTGTTTAACAGTTATTCCATGATCTTCTGTGTAATGCTTAAGTTTCAATAACCTGTTTTAAAGTACCATATAAAAGACTGCATTGTCATTTAGTTAAATAGTTCTTCTTTTTTATTATTTAACCTGAACCATTTATAATTAACTTAATTATAATTACATTAAGATGAAATTGTATAAATTATAATAATTTATGTGATAGTCTGTTCATATTGCGGGCTATATTTATACAATTGATTATCGATGGTAGATGACGTTGCAAATGTGGGTCAAATAAATTCACTTTGTACTTATAACTATATCGAGGTGCATCTAAAACAAAATTAAATATCTATGAAAGTTTCCTTTTTTCTGTAATTTAATTCAAAAAGTGAAACTTAAATATGTTCTAGATTCATTACACATTAAGTGAAATTAATCTAGAATAAACATACTTTTCAGAAGGTCGACATTTCTGATTGGTTGTATGCAATATTCTAATATTTTGAGATACTGGATCGATCATCCAGGGCAGCAGTGGCGAAGTGGGTAGGAAGATTGCCTCTGGAGTGCAGGGTCGGAGGTTCGATTCCCCGCCTACCCGCCACATGTCGAAGTGTCCCTGGGCAAGACACTGAACCCCAAATTGCTCCCGATGGTTCAGAGAGCGCCTTGCATGGCAGCTACTGCCATCGGAGTATGAGTGTGTGTATGAATGGGTGAATGTGGTAAGATATGTAAAGTGCTTTGGGGCTGAGAAAATCGTCTAGAAAAGCGTCAAGTCCATTTACCATTTACCATCCAAAAAGAAGGCCTGACATATTTCACTTTGTGTAATGAAAGTTTCACTTTTTGAATGGACTTTCCATGATATTCTATTTTTTAAATGCACCTGCAGACTGCTCACTGTCAACTATTTTATCATAAAACAATGCAGGGACATCAAGATTGGTTGGCAGAGATGACATCCCCTGTATAAAATGAACTGCCCCCTGACTTACGGTTTACACTAGCAAGGCATTGTGGGAAAATGGGCCGTCTTTTACATTTTTACATCAGTAAATCTGTGTTCGATCTCTGGGTCTACTTCTGAAAGCTGTGGGCTGGCACTTAACAGAATGACTTACACCTGGCTTGACAAAGCGGCTCCTTTACATCCTGGATTGGCGTTTATGCAACTGACTAATCCGAAGTGCCCAGGCTAGACTTTGTCAAGGCTGGCTTTATCAATCATCCTGGATGTCTTTATTCCACTTTTATGCAATAGGCCCCTGGTTGCCACCTGGGAAGAGTTGAAGATGTTAGGTATACAGGATTGAATAAACAATAATTGTGTGTGCGTTAACTCACTGTCTTAAGTGACATGGGCTTTATGTCACAGCTATATTTCAAGCCACAATGTAAGTAAGTAAGTAAGTAAGCTTTATTTATAGAGCACCCTTCAGAAATCAGGGTCACAAGGCGCTTCACATATCTTAATACACACACTCAAACACCGATGGCAGTCGCTGCCATGCAAGGCGCTTTCTGAACCATCGGGAGCAATTTGGGGTTCAGTGTCTTGCCCAGGGACACTTCGACATGTAGCGGGTAGGCAGGGAATCGAACCTCCGACCCTGCACTCCAGAGGCGATCTCCCTACCCACTTCGCCAATGTCTCTTGAAACTTTTCACATTTTCTCCAGAGTATTCAGATTTGATAATCGAGAGACAAGGGCTGGTATATGGGAGAGAGACAAGCAGGCAGCTGTTGGGACAGTGTGGGACAAGTGGGTAGAGCAACTTCCACTACTCTATAACCCTGGCACATTATGCATTATTATTCTTCTCTGGGGCTCCTCCAACCGGCTTTTCAGTGTAAACCTGCATGTTCTATGCATAGCTGGTGTTCTATTTCGTTCCTACTGACCGCCAGCACTGGATGTTCCATCGCGCGCATGCGCAGGTCGAGATCTTTATACCAACAAAGTCACCTGTGACACCCGGGTGACTCCGGGAATGTCTATATATTCCGGAAGTCACCAGAGGTTCTGTTCCTTCTATTTTCTCGCAGACTAGCAGGTCGCACACATTGTTGTGTGCTAATATACCACTAGCTTGTCGCAAGTAGCTCGTACCCTAAGGGTTGGTGCTTCGATTTGACTTCGACCACCAAGGGCTGCGACTTGCAATTCGTTCGACTTGGAAGGGGTGAGTAAAGTGTGAGGGCTACGCGTAGCCTGAGGCTACCGCGGAAGCTAGTATCACCTTTCCACCTTGCTTTGATTAGATCAGGCGGCGGCTTCACAGTCGCCGTGTTATTCTTCGTTCGCACCGTTGCTTATGTGTTTCGCTAAGCCCGGGTGCTAATTGTATGCTCGAAGGTATTGTCTTTCTAGCATTGTGCACTGTTGATCGGGGGCTACGTTCGGGCCCCGACCGGTGCGTACTTTGATTTAATCGACAGCGAGCGGCTTGGGGGTACCAAGCCGCCGCCACAGTACTTTGTAGCATTGTGAGTAGCCTAGAGCAGTTGCATAGACTACTTAATTTGCTCGTCAGGTGAGCCGCCACAGTACTTTGTAGCATTGTCGCCGTTGCTTGTGTGTTTTTCGCTAAGCCGGTTGCTAATTGTATGCTCGAATGTTGTCTTTCTAGCATTGTGCACTGTTGATCGGGGGCTACGTTCGCCCCGACCGGTGCTTACTTTGATTTAATCGACAGCGAGCGGCTTGGGGGTACCAAGCCGCCGCCACAGTACTTTGTAGCATTGTGAGTAGCCTAGAGCAGTTGCATAGGCTACTTAATTTGCTCGTCAGGTGAGCCGCCACAGTACTTTGTAGCATTGTCGCCGTTGCTTGTGTGTTTCGCTAACCCGGTTGCTAATTGTATGCTCGAATGTATTGTCTTTCTAGCATTGTTGCACTGTTGATCGGGGGCTACGTTCGCCCCGACCGGTGCTTACTTTGATTTAATCGACAGCGAGCGGCTTGGGGGTACCAAGCCGCCGCCACAGTACTTTGTAGCATTGTGAGTAGCCTAGAGCAGTTGCATAGGCTACTTAATTTGCTCGTCAGGTGGGCGGCTTCGGGTCAGAAGTCTCTTTCACTGTTGTGTTTGAGCTGTGTCGCACCAATCGTGTGCTCTCACCTAAGCCTTGCGTTGCATAGCTTACTTTATCTGCTTGCCAGTGGGTGAGCCGTGCCACACACTAGTATGCTGTTGTATACACTGTATGCTGCGCCGGTGGACGAATTAGTTTCCTAAATCGCCTTCACCGTGTTATTTAGCCGTGTCACACTGTTGCTCGTGTGTAGGCTGCTGTAGTGTGTCGCCAGTTGGCAGCTTAGTTCACACCGCTGTGTTATTATAGCCGTGTTGCACGGTAGCTCACGCCTTAGCCTGACTGCATAGGCTACTTAATTTGTAGCCTATGCTCGCCAGTGAACGTCGTTGCCGTCACTGTGTTATTAAGGCGCATTACTGCTTGGGTGCTCTCGCCTAAGGCTCAATTGCCTATAG
The DNA here is from genome assembly GCA_026122265.1 of Ammodytes dubius. Lineage (NCBI taxonomy): Eukaryota > Metazoa > Chordata > Actinopteri > Uranoscopiformes > Ammodytidae > Ammodytes > Ammodytes dubius. The sequence goes on from CM047520.1 coordinate 2,659,591, forward strand.
CCTTCGTTGATTTGCTCTCCAGTGGGCGGCTGGGGTTACCAAGAGCCGCTGACACTGCCAGGGGACTGCAGATGGAGCATAGCATTTGGCTAATTCTAGCATTTTTTAACCCATGTATGATCATGTGGTTTATTGATTTGCACTGTCCCCTTCTTAAGTAAACTGAATATGGACTGTGTTATTTAGGGGGTCGTGGGTGCGCTTTCGTAAAGCTCGATTGCCTAGCCTACTGTAACTTGCTAGCGCCAGTGGGCGGCATAGTTACACCTCCACGGTATTATTCTAGCGGTGTCGCACCGTGGTTCGGGTGCTCTCGCTGAAGCCCGGTTGCATACCTTATTCGGATTACACATTTTAATTGGCTCGACAGGTCGCGTTGTTGCTTGGGTGCTCTCGCCCAGAGCTCGATTGCCTAGCCTACTGTAACTTGCTCGCCAGTGGGCGGCATGGTTACACTGCCAATGTACTATTCTAGCGGGGGCCAGGGCTGGACTGGGACAAAAAATCGGCCCTGGCATTTTTGGCCATGGCAGCCCACCATGATTATTTATACGATATGCGGAGGCAGGGGCGTTGCACCAAATTCTGGGCCCTTATACAGGAAGTCCTGATGGGCCCTCTGAGAGGCGGTCTTACAACACAAACATGTAAAAGCTATGTTTGTCTATAGTCCAAAACGTATGAGTGACTGGCCCCTCTCTGAGCCAGATAACAACACAATGTTTCTATTGATGAATGACCAAATCATTACGCGTACTTGAACACAACCCCTGGTCTAATGACTCTTTAATAACCATGCACACACACAGTGTTTCTCACAGGAATTTGGGAGACTGTGTCGTGGACCCTGGACCTTCTAGGGGGGTCCGGGGGAATGCTCCCCCGGAAGATTTATTTTTAAATGTTTAAGTAAAATTCATCAATCTGGTGCACTTTGAGGAGAAAACTAAGGCTAAATCAACTGTTTCCTATGTAAGCTATTTAGTACTATTTTCTGGAATAATTTATAGACACAGAATGACCAAAAAGCATAAAGAAGAAATGTACATGTTTAAAAGATCCAGTCAGCTTCGGGATTTTTTTTACCTTCGTTTGTATTTTTTAATGGCCCAAAATAGGCCCCTGATCTTCGTAGCCCCGAACAATGTTATTTAAAAAATAACAAAAATGTACTGACGAATGAAAGGCCCCTGATATCTGTTTTTTCTCTCCCCTAAATAACACTTTTTCTGGGCCTTCAAAGATCAGGGGCCTATATTGAGCCAGTAAAAAAAATATATATATTAAAAAAATACGTTTTTATTTTTTGAGTGCAGCCCCCCTCTGCCTTGGGCCCCCCAAGCTTATCCGCCGTCCGACGGCCCTGAACATAACTGACCATCGTCAGATGCTCATAATTACCGAGTAGAAAAGTGATAATACAATTCAATGCAGCCTCTGAATGGGCGGCCCTCTGCTGTGTGTGTGATTGGGCCAGGCCCAGCCTAGAACCAATCATAATGAGTAATGGCCTGGGACAAAGTTTCATTTAACTTTCAGGTGAAGTTGACAGCCTGCACGCACATTTACAGTATATGTCCACGGCACTCCCGAGAGGGAAGGGACCTCGGCCCTCGGCTGTGTGACTTGGCCGGGCCGGGCCGAGTCACACAGCCGAGGGTCCATTAAAAAAAAAAAAAAAAAAAAAAAATATATATATATATATATATATTATTTTAATTTTTTATTTTTTATTTTTTTTTTGACCCGGCCCGGCCCAAAATGCCTGCCGGCCCACCGGGCATTGCCCAGTACGCCCGATGGCCAGTCCAGCCCTGGCGGGGGCGCTATAGTTTGCACCGCCGCTGTATTAGCCGCTGTATTATTCTGGCGGTGTCGCGCCGTGGTTCGGTTGCTCTCGCCTGAAGCCCGGTTGCATACCTTAGTCAGATGCATATTTCATTGGCTCAACAGTGGCCAGCTTACGCCTTCATGACCTCCATATGGGGGGAATGGCCATGACAAGTGCCCTGCAGGTCTCAGGGTTGGGCACCTGAGGGAAGCGCTGTCAGATAACCACGCATGAACTGTAGTTTCATGTCTCAGGCACTTAGGTTGCTAGGTAGAGGCTCTTCTACTAGCCTCCAACCAGTTCATGGTACCAGTGCAGTGAATAACCTTGCGGCTGTGCATCCTTCCTACTCGGGGGATGACATGCTGTCCACAGCTGCGTCCTGTAGTCTCTTACAGGTGGGCAGCTCGGCTAGAAAGTCAGTGTCTGTCCGTGACTCGCCAAGTATGGGGTTAGATGAAGCTCTGGTTTCATCTGCACCCACGAATGCCTTCTTTCGGCAGGCCCTCAATCCTCCGTTCTGTGTGCCTCCCTCTGAGCCTTATTCCGCTGAGCTCCGTAGATGCTGGCCAGATTTAAGGGCTCTCTCCCATCACACTAGTGACAGCAGAGCTCTGGCAGCCATGCACAATGCTGGTAGTTAGGGCTCGGACTGGTTAGCTCCGATTGAGCCTGCTATAGCATCCCTGGTTGTCTCCCCAGACGAGGCTCTGAGAGCCGATGTGCGCTGCCCTCGGCCCCAGTGCCGGATTTCAGGCGACCTCCTTACTAGGAGTTACGACATTGCTGCCTGTGGGGGCCATCTGGGAATTTGCTTTCTCACACAGTCCTGGCTCGGTCGCAAACCATACAGGGGTCAGGTGCTGGTCACTCAGCACGGACCCTCAGTGATGCTTCACTGCAGACTTTGCATTATGACTTAGGGAGCTAATAATAATAATAATAATTTGAATTTATATAGCGCCTTTCAAGGTACCCAAGGTCGCTTCACAAGAAAAGGGCTAGGCAGGTTGATCAGCTGTGACGTGGCGCGCCGCCAAGGTTGGCTGGCGCAGTCGTCCCAGTCGGAGGTGTGTCGACAGACCCTCCGTTCTCTCCAGTGATCCCAGGCCAGACGTTCGGCCAGCTGCTCTTCAGGCCCCAGAGCAAAGTGTTCAGGTTGACCAGGCTAGACAGTAGTTGCACGCTGCGACGTGCACCTCTGCCTGATTCCAGGCCGGGAACCTCTGTGGTACCCCGTGCCAATAGCTTCAACCACGTTCAGGTGGACAATCAAGGGGCCAGTGCTTCTCAGCACATTCTGTACAGCGCCGTAACACTGCGCTACAGCTGCATTTCAGGCGCCAGGAGGTCGGCGTCCAGTCTCCGCCCTCCCCCAGAGTCCTTGGGGGTGCTACTCGATGCTCGGTAGGTTCTACTCAACCGAAGCTCAGGTACCAGGAGGTGGGGCGGGGTCGCCCCGTTCTGGGCTAAGACGGCGGAATCAGTGCCTCACGATTCTTCCTTTCCCCATGCTGCGTGTTGCAGGGGTCCTCCAGTCTATCGCTCAGGCGGCCTGGGTTGTGTCATAGCCTGAAAGATGCTACTTTCAAGTCCCTACTGCCCAATGTCACAGGTGGTCCTCCCCTTTGCATTTCTGGGCAAGGTGTACCAGTCAGGGTTCTTCCGTTGGGCCGTCCCTGGCTCTGCGTATATTAAACAGTGTGTGGCAGCATCCCTGCCACCATTACAGCTCAGCTGGTGCTCGAGTCGGCGGCCATGCGAGCCTGCCTTTCTCCGTAGCGCGTAGCTACCGTTCAGCAGCTACCGTTCAGCAGCTACTACAGCACTTCATGCAATGGAGGCTGCTGGAGTACAGCCTCTTCCTTCGATTGATAAGTACGCTGACCTCAGCATTATCTAATTATCATTATCTAAGCTGTCCAAGTTCCAGGTGTCCGGAACACAGCGATAGAAAAGGGCCACCCCCGGGGAGTGGAGACTCCATCCGGAGGTGGTGGGCATGATTGGGACAAGTATGGCAGGGCAGTGGCGTATCTCTTTGCTTCCGAAGAGATGACCCACTGTCCCCTGGGTTCTCCTAGATGGAGAGGACCAGTCCCCTAAGGCAGGATGCTCTGGCTAATGCTTGGCCAGTCAGCCTGCCTAATGCATTTCCTACAATTCTTTTGTTACTGACAACACTGGATGGGGTCCAGCATTGCAGTTACAGCCTACGTTTGGTGGCTCCACATTGGCCAGGAAGGCCATGGATCCCAGCGTTACTAAACTCCTCAAGGAGAGCCTTGGTGCCTTCCAGGGAGACAGGACCTTCTGTCTCAGGTAGGCGGACACATGTGGCACCCGAACTCGGGGCGCCTGCAGCTGTGCGTGGGGCTCCTGGTAGCCAGGACCCACTGTTGACGTATTGCGACCAGTCAGAGGTCCATACCTTTTTGACTTCAGGGGCACTCTCCACTACATGGCGCTATGCAAACAGGTGGAAGCTGTTTTCACAGCGGTGCATGGCACATGGCGAACTCCCATGGACTTGCTCAGTGATAGTGATACCACACTTTCTGCAGTCTGTGTTGGGCAGCAGGAGAGCTGCTTCCACCCTGTGCGTCTATGTGGCTGCGATATCGGCCGCACATGCAGGGGTGGATAACCAGACGGTAGGGTCCCACTACCTAGTCAGGCAGTTTCTGAAGGGAGGCCAGAGGCTTCATTCAGCCACCATGACCCCTGAGGGCACCATCATGGGACTTGCAAGTAGTCCTGAGGGCCTTAGGTCTACCCCCATTTGGGCCGCTGAGTCAGGCAGACCTGACGCGGCTGTCTATGAATATGGCATTCGTCCTTGCCATTGCGACTGCAATCGGTCGGTGAACTCCATGCCTTGTCAGTAAGCCAGGCGTGCTTGCGCTGGCATGTAGAAGGGTCAGGAGTGGTGCTCTCGCCAAATCCATCCTTCCTATCCAAACGATTGTCTTCCTCCATGTAGACCAATCGATCGAGTTGGCTGCTTTCAATCCCCTGGGCTCACCAGGGGGTGCAGAAAGAATGTCAGACCCACTGTGCCCGGTGCGGGCGCTTAGGGCATAGGTTGTGGCAACAACCAGCTTGCGTAAGACAAATACCTCTTTGTCTGCTATGGGAGCCGCAGGAAGGGGGCTGCCCTGCCCAAACAGAGACACTCCCACTGACTTGTGGATGTGGTCTTGAATGCATATAGAGCACAGGGGCTCCCCATGCCTTGGCCGTTGAGTGCCACTCTACCAGGAGTATGGCTACATCATGGGCTGCCTTGAAGCGGATTTCACGGCAGGACATTTGCGCCACGGCTACATGGTCTTCATCATGTACGTTGCGCGGCTCTACAGAGTAAATGTTGCTGCACCTCATCCGGTGGAATGACAGCTGTCTTGTTGATGGCTGCAAGCCCTTAATTGATGAGTACTCTTCGTGACCTTTTTGGTATAAGTCATCCAGTGCTATAAGCACCGCCTCTGGCGGTCAGTAGGAACGAAATAGAACGATAGTTACGTATGTAACTACGGTTCTATGAGTTCCGGATGACCGCCAGAGTTCTCTGTCACTCAGACTTCTCAGACACCGCGAGAAGATCCAGTTGGAACAGAACCTCTGGTGACTTCCGGAATATATAGACATTCCCGGAGTCACCCGGGTGTCACAGGTGACTTTGTTGGTATAAAGATCTCGACCTGCGCATGCGCGCGATGGAACATCCAGTGCTATAAGCACCGCCTTTTTTTTAATGAAAAACCAGTGAATTATCCTAATTGAACCATTCCTTGTTAGAGGTAAGGAACACCATCGCACTAAATATTGATAGAATAGTTGGTAATGGAGTTAGTAATGAAATGTTCACACTGCTTGTTAGGATTGTTTTGGTTTCGGACATCTTTTGGATAATAAACATGCCATTGCTGCTCCTGACAAATGAATATAACAGGAGGGTTAAACAATGCCAAAGCATAAAAAAATAAGGTAATGAAGGTTTTTTTCAAACTTCATGTCTTCACAAAGACATGGATATGCTAGTAGGAAAACAACATTATTGATGGATTGATTGATTTCATTTCATCATTGTGTCATGCGTAAACAGTTTTCCCAGCCCACACCATCTTCTGTACATGGAAGGCACTGTTCTACGATACTCGTAGTTGAAGAGTCAGGGGCTTCAGCTGTTAAGTAAAATGTTATCAGTGTTCTACCTGTGTTTATTGTGTGTCAAGAGGGGCTGTGAGAACAGTGTCAGTGCAAGGCAGGCTCTGAAAGGCTTCCTGAAGGTGACCAATCAAAATGGAGTGGGCTAGGAGAAGAACAAACCTACACAGATTGTCTGGGCGAAGGCTATAAATGCAAGGAACATCTCTTCCTTTCATTTTCCGTTGCCGTTTCCTGAAGATATCTTTTTTTGACTCTTTTTTTTCACTTGAAGACATTTCTATTCCATGTAAGTGTTAATGTCTACATCTTCTCAGTTTGCAGGGAAACTGATTATTCTGAAACAAAGCCCAGAGTGATTCTTGTCCTGAAGGCAAGGCAAAGCAAGGCAAGTTTATTTCTATTGCACTATTCAGACAAAAGGCCATTCAAAGTTCTTTACAGGGGCAAGATTAAAATTCCTTAATACACATTAGAAAAGCAATTTGAATAGAAATAAAACATTTAAAAGCTAATGAATAGAAATAGAACATTTAAATACAATAAAATTGCAGGTTAAAATGGAAACAGGGACCTGCAGTGATCCTGAGATGTTAAAGGTCACGACATCAGCCCACAGTGCTTCTGCTTTTACCTGTACCGCAATACTGTGGTTGTTTTTAAACCCTCCAAACATGCTTTTCTTTGTGTATTTCAGGTCCCAGCTCTGGTTCATCATGTACAGTATGTGGGTTGACCTGTGGGATGCCTGTGAAGACCATCTGTTTTTAGTCACTTTCACACCTGATGGCTGTCGACGCTCACTTTGTCTCTCTCACTCTCACTTGAACATTTCCATTTCCTCTCCTCCCACCGAGGCTCCAGCTGAACGGAATGGTTTGGAAGCTAATTAAAATAAATGAATAAATAACAGATTAAGGCGAGAAACTGCAAGTGAATAGGGTAACACTTGTTACTTATATATATCATCGTGAAAATGTAAATTATAAAAATTATTTTGTTTCTCAATTCATTTCAGAAATGTTTGAATAGATATCCTAACTGGACAATATCTTAACTAATTATGTGTGTTTTTATTTTTTAACAACATAAAATTTAATTAAAAATAATAATAAATTAAAACATTTGTAGGGGAGAGTGGGGTGAGTTGTGCAACTTTTTACTCAAAGTGATTTTAAAGTGAGGCCTTGACAGTTATGTCTCCAACTCAAATATGTACATATATTGCAGGATGTTGTGCATCCCTGGCAATACAAACTTTGGATCTGGAATAAACTGTTTAAGAAATATAGCTTTCGGAAAAAAAGTTGTCTTGCCACAACGTGGGGTGATTTGTGCATTTGGAGAAAATAAGATGGGGTGAATTGTGCCAATTTATATATATCTCAAAAACTGTAAAATCCATTAGACAATCACTTATTTAAGGTGTATTTAAAGTAAATAAAGTAAATAGTTGACAAAGATTGAAGGTACATTTTCTTAAACAAGGCCTAGCAGATCTAGGTGGTTTTGCCTGCAAAGCTCACAATGACAAAGTCACCATCATCATCTTTCTGGCCATCTGAACTCTCATCAGTGGTGTCGTTAAGTGGAATTGAGATGTCACTCTCTTCTGAGCTACTGTAGACAATCACTTTCTTTTGGTGACCAGCGTATACAGCCATGCCACTGGCACAACTCTCAGAAATGTACTTTAGACTAGTTGCTCCGTGCTTGTGGAACCAACTGCCACCTGACAAATGTGATTCCCCCTACATTTCTGCCTTTAAATCAAGGCTCAAAACCCATATGTACACCCTGGTGTTTCCTCCCCATTAACTATCTTACCTCTGCACTACTATCTGTGTTTATGTGGATGTATGGGCTTTACGTCTTTTATTTTGGTTATTGTTATTTTACCTTCATTGTTTACCTACTGAATGCACTATGTACAGCACTTTGGACAGTGCAAACTGTCATAAATGTGCTTTTATAAATACATTTTACTTACTTACTTACTTATAACTCACCTAGGCCCTTTGGCACAAATCACCCCATCCCCAGAATTTTGGATAATAGGCATGATGCAGCAATTTAGGGTTGACATTGTGCTAACTATATAGACTCAAAGTGTAGCATACCAAAGCACTAAAACATGTGTCAAATGTTTTCAAACGTGTCTATAATTGTTCAGACACAATAATCAAAAAACCTTGATCATGGAAATTTTACTTTGAAAGGCAAAACACAGTTTTTTTAGCTTAAATGTGCTTATATCTTATTCCTTGTGTCTCCCTTCTTTACAGGATGAGTCAAATGGATGGCTCTTCTTAAATATGTGGTCACATTTCCAATTTCTTCCACGGTTTTCTAGAAACAAGGGGTTTTGCAACTTCCAAAATGCACAACTCACCCCACTCTCCCCTATAAATAAAACAAATACATTTGAGGCATGTTTTTTTAAGAACAAAAGTATGGAATTCTGAGTATTTTTTAAAACTAATGTTGATACCAGCGCTTGAATAAAACTGTGTTTTTGTCTGCTGTGTCTCACCTTAACTCCATGAACTTTGCAAAGGAAAATGTGACATTTTGTGTAGATGCACAGTGGCATGTTGCAGAAGTAGCCAAGTCAGTTCCTGTTTCTGTTTCTGTGCTGCATTAATGAGGATACATACTGAGGATACATTAGGAGGATGTGCAGCCATGGATGTCACCAATCTGGAATGTTCACTCCAACCTTTGAGAACTATGTGTGTGTGTGTGTGTGTGTGTGTGTGTGTGTGTGTGTGTGTGTGTGTGTGTGTGTGTGTGTGTGTGTGTGTGTGTGTGTGTGTGTGTGTGTGTGTGTGTGTGTGTGTGTGTGTGTGTGTGTGTGTGTGTGTGTGTGTGGTGTGGTGGTGTGGTGGTGTGTTGTGGTGTGTTGGTGCAGTCTGCAAATGAGTCAGAAGAAGACACATCCACTTGCTTCCATATTGTTTAAACAATTATTAAAGTAATCTTGCGTCACAGAGGCAATACAGCTTTCCATTTCCAGCACTGAAAGCTGATCAAACATTCTAAATTTACATTTCTGGGGGGGGGGGGGGGGGATACGTAGGAAGGGCACGTAACTAATGAAGAAAAACATTGGAAGTGTGCAACAAAGTTAACGTTTTAAAATGGGGGATCCTTGAAGCTCTCTGGGTGTGTTTCCCTATCAGCTGATTCGTGGACCTGTGTGCTTTGTAAAGAAAAGAAAGAAAAGGATGCCTCATGCTGTTATCTTGAAAGTGTATTTATTTGCAACCATCTCACAAAAATCTCTAACTTGCAGCCTCTCCTCTTGTAGGACTGAGTGGGCGAGTATCAAAGAGATCCCGACTCTTCAGCAGAACTCACTGAGCTTGTTTTTCTATAGTTAAAGAGAGTGGAGGGAGTGATGGGAAAAATGCCAGTTTCTCTCAAAAATTCAATACATTGTATAAAAAAAACGAACAAGCCTTTGTGAAAGGGGCCAGGTTTGCAGTGTTGACTGTTACTTGCAAACTCTGGGTCCTTTTCTGAGCTTGGTTTTGAGGAACCCAGTGTTGTCCCTCTGCACTTATTGTTGCAACGAGGGTTGTCATTTCAGAGGCACTGTTGACTATGCAGCCATAGCACCATACTGCCGACAACACACCCGTGTCTAACACTCGGATAGGTGTGTAACTATCCAGAGTTGTTTCAACATTACAGCTTTCATAGTACTGTGGGACTGATACGATAAGAGTGTCGGGAACGACTTTGATCCAGCGCCCTGTGGTGATTTTCCAATACATCACTCTATGATAAATCCATCGGGATGTTTATCATTTCCTGATGATTTCTTGACAAATCATTATCCTGACTAGTATGCCTTGTTATCCAGCTCCAAGCGTTACTCCATACTGGCCACCTTACACTTCGACATGCTCTACATCACATTGTAATAACCTTTTTACCTATTATGTTTTTTAACGTCTTGCCACTGAACAGATTTAGTCAGGTGATCATGTACGCTGCGGCTGCACGCGATCGTGTAGTTCACTGTGCGATCCTAAGTCACAGACAACCCGTTAAATACCTAATTGGATAAATAGTGAATGAATTGAAACTGTTCACTTGGGAAAATGCATCGTAATAAATCACAGGCATCTTCAATGGAAACTGTCACCTAATGTGTCTTGACGTTAAGTAATTAACTCCCATAAAGAAGCGACATCTCTTCTGTTATCGCACAGTAGGCATTTAGGCACTGTAAGCATCTGTGCCGCGCCAGCTTTATTACTTTAACAGCTGATATGCGTAACTTTAACATACGTAGCTTCTCATACAGTAGGCAAATGTATTCTAGAAAAAAGTATTTTATCTGTACTTTTTCGATCCGATGAGATTTAGATCAGTAATGGACTAAATCCCGTTAACTCTCCTACGGACATAAAGTGACATGAAAAAGATCTATAAATTCTAACTCTAATGGAGGAGCGAGATTTCTTTTTTTTTTTTGAGAATGAAAGTGGGAGGACATATTGCCCTTTTTGTTCACCATGGTGAATCTGTTATCATGCGATCCATTGTATAGATGTTTTTGTGTTAGAGGACACCAGAGTGAAACCTCAGATGGATAAACATCAACGAGGATCCACTGTTCTTGAATCCGAAAACCAGGAATGCTATCAACCCTGGGTCTGAGTTGAAGCAATAGAATGCGTAATATTAACCCAAGTATGAAAAGACCTTCAAACTAGGACCCCGGAATAAACTCTGTTATTCTCAGCTTGACTTATTGAAGGTAGATCCTCTATAGTAGTCATCACTAACTTCTACAGCTTTATTGCTTCAAGCAGATGGACCTTTGCAATCTTAAGGGCACTGTGAGAGCACTACTTATTGAAGCCACTACACACAACAACAGCATTACACACAACACATTCTTACACTACACACTATCAACAGCAACGTGGAACATAACTGTCTTAGTTGAGACATTCACTCATAAAATTGCCACACGCCTCATTATAGTCTTGCAGTTGAATAGCAATTCTGTTGCCTATTTGTTTATCCATGTTTTAATGATCTTGCTGCTTGCAGCATGTTTTCGATTACTCTTGCCAACAATACAAGCTCGGAATACCGAATACGTTGACGAAACTCTTCTATGGAACTCCCTTACCTGCAATAGTTGCTGAAGCTAAGTCAAACTTTAAATCACATTTACATTGTCATTATACCTTCTTAAAGTAACCTGATCACTCCCTATAATAATTACAATTTTATTCTTTTAAGTTATGACAATTGACTATTCTCTATATGTAATACGTCACCCTTTCCCACCTAACACTTCTGTGTGTGCATGAGCACAGGCTGAATGATCTGGAACGTTGCTCACATTGCTGTAAGGAACCAACACCATGTGGCAGCAGATGGACTAACTCTGAGCTCTGGTTATCACTTCTCAACAAAGAAGAAAAAAAGAGACTGTGCACACACCATCTCCACACAGAGGCATCCCCGTCTGTTCATATGAGATTGTTCAACTCTTTGTATCGAGGCTAATAAATGGAGAAGCCCCCTCAGTAGCTCTTGCTTACCTGTCCAGTGGCCAGTAATGTCAAGAGAAAGAAGTATTATTATTATACCAACCAAGGGTGTCTTTGAATCTTCACGTTTCAGTAATTGGACTTCCCACTCCGAGCACCACCGCCTGGAGATAAGAGTGTAGGAGAAGAAAAAAGACTATAAATCTCCCCAAAGAATGGATGTATTTCATAATTTTTTTCGGCAGCCTAATATATATAATAAGGAATAGAAGGCCCCTTTGTGTTCAACACCTCGCTGTGCATTCTATGGGAGTGTCTGTTATAGCTCATGTGTTTGTGTTTGTGTTGGATGGGAGATGAAACAGAGTATACACTTTCAGATGGAAATAAATAATGTCAACGAGGATCTTTTTTTATGTCAGAACTGCAGGAACATGAAAGAGACCTTTGGTAGTGTCGTGTGGAGCTAGATATAGAATGTGTAATATATGTATTCAAACATGCGGGGAATAGACTTCAAATGGACAACACGGAATATTGCAATGTAATTCTCAGGACAATGTTCAATATGAAAACGGTATATGATCCTTTAGAATAGTGACTGATAACTTCTACAGGTTCATCATTATTGTATCATACATTATGCCTGTGTTATGGTAATCTTATAGGTGCCTGTGGAGACCAATACATTATGAAGCATACACAACTGTTAAAATGCTGTTTTACACAATTATTTTATTTTGTCTTTGTTTGTAGTTTATCAAAGTGTTGGATGTGCAACAAGTGGGCACACAAGCTCTGCTTAGTTGGAGTGAGCAGACCCTATATTTGCCATCACTGTAACTCAGATAGTGAATGTCTGTAGCCTAGTTGAGTAGGCAATTGTTGTTAGACCTATTTGTTTTGTTCTCTGTGTTGTTACATGCTGGTCTTACAGTTTTTTTTCGATTGCTAACCCACAGTGGGCACAACTGTAGCTCAATGTGCAAAACTCTAACTACAGTCTGCACTACCAACAGTCACTGGAGCTGAACAGTTCACTTCACCTGCAAAATAGGCTCAGTGCAGCAAACACTATGAATTGTCCTCACTGAGATAACACACACTGTCACTCAGAATATGCTCAGAGTACCAACACTAGCATCAAACCCCTATACATAAATTACAAACTTTTAATCTTTACAGTTTGAATAATTTGAGTTATTTCACACAAATTACGTAATTTTTTTTGAAGAAAAAGGGTGAAATTCTTTCACATGAAATTGTTTATTTTATAACATGCCAGTTTTTTTAGGAAAACAAAAAGAAATGAAAATCAGAAGTTTGCTTCAATAGATACACATTTTGTATATTTTATTGAAAACATTTCCAAATGTAGTATTTATCTGTGCAAATATTCTATAATTGTAATACAGAAATCTACCCTGTAATGTTGTCATTTACTGTAAGGATGCAACTCTAAGCTGTTTGTTTGCTGGAAAATTCGTATTACAGATGCAACTTTAGATTTTTGCAGATTGGGTTGCACTCTCAACCCTGCCTCTCTCAATGAGAGACCATGATTCACAACAGGGTCTATCAGTGTAGCCCTTACTGTATTTCATCAGACATTACAGCTCTATGTCTTCCTCCACACATCCACACTCTCACTGCCACTCTTCTCCCTCCAACAACCTGTCTTCATTGGTCCATTTACAAAAAAATATATATTGTTGAGCTTTCCCTTTAACCTGTATATGTTCACTAACAAGTCTAAAACAAGACACCTTCTTAGTGTTTCAGTTGAAATTGCTATCTGCAGTGTTTGAAATGCACTAGGCATTCATTCTGTTTTGAATGTGTGGTTTACAGTTGTGGCAGTAGTGTTTTAGCGTTTGAAAAAAAGTGCTGGAAATCCACAGTGTTGTGCAGATTGTGGTTAAGCCATGATGAGATAGGTGTGTAGAGTTTTGAAAATTGTGTTTAATCAATGAAAAGCGAGCTAGAGTTTGGTCCGAATGAACCGCTGCTCTGCATACTGTTGTTAGAGTTTTGCACATGTCGCTCCAGTTGTGCCCACTGTGGTTTAGCAATAAAAAAAAACTGTAAGATAACATTGTGACAAACAACCCCATAGTGTGTGACAACCGACCGCTTGATGGGGTTGGTACAATGTGTCAGGGTGTCTTTGATGATTAATTTCTTCTTTATTACAATACGTTGGAAACTGAGAGGGATACACATTTCATGCCAACACCTTAAGCTTCAATTTAATATAGGAATGACTATTGAAAGATGTCTTGGTGATGAGCAACTCACACTAGAGTAAAAAGTGTGCCTACCAACCCCGTTCTCCCCTACAGCCAATAGACACTCAGAGCATTGATGTACCTGTCAATCACAGGTGAAAGCAATAACATTATCTTGGCTGCATTTCACTGTTGGGTTCATTCCAAAGCCCTGGTATTGAGTTCAATAATTAAATGTAAAGCAGAATTAGCTTGTGCTATCAAATTTGACTGTTTAAGAGATAGTGTATGCCAAGTTGTGAGCATGGAGTACCAACAAACAATGATCCACAATACATATTTTAAATTCCTGTAGCCCAAATGTTTTCATCATTTAAAAGCAGCAGTGCAGAATACTTGAATATTCTGTCATGTAAACTTGCTTATGTAACAGCAAGGTCCAGGTAATGCAGTATGCCTCTGCTGTAGATGATAAGTCAAATATTGTTAATGACAGCATCGGCTTGCAGTGCTCTACTGATGCCCCTTCTTTTTAAATGTTTTCTAAATATTGTAATACAGTGTTCCCTTGACCCTTACTTGTTCCATTATTTAGTGCCACTGATTTTCCATCCATCAAAGCAAATCAAAGCAAATTAATTATTTAAAAGAAATCTACAATGAAGGCACAGAATACACAGTCTTTTTCATTTGAATAAATAAAAAAGAGTGGCCTGAAGTCTGCATTATGTGGCCCCCTATAAAGAAAAAAAGAATGGAATATGAAGTACCCTGTGCTGTCTCTTGAAATTGCGTATATATTAATATATTCTGTAAAGTAAAGGACTGTTGGGGGGCTGCCTCCGGTCTCCAGCTTCCCCCCTTGGTCTGCGCCTGGGGAGGAAGAGCCCACTTTCTTCTTCTGCTTCCTAATGAGCATGTTGCTGGAGATGACAGCACCAGTCATTATTCTCTCACACACACCGACTACACTGCCGCTGGCCGCACAGCCGCATGCATAAGAGCATATGCACAGCCGCTCCCCTGCAACAAAGGCACAGTAAATAGATAGATTCAGTGCCATCAAATGAGCACTGAACAAACCCACACCGAGATTGGGCAAAGCTGGGACAATTGTTTGCTGCCCGATAGAGACAAATGATGAAAAAACAGAGGGAGAAGGCTATATCAGTTTTGCCACTGCTTAATAATAGAGCACAATAACATAAATAGAGCTTTTCCACAAGTTGAGTCATTTGACAATATGTTGTTGGCACAGCAGGCAGGTGTAATGTCTGCTATCCTGTCCATCTCAACCAATGACATCCAAGACGTCTGAGAAAAAAGCAAATGACTTTCCTAACGATAAGATTACAATTCATGTGCATGGATGCTGAATGATAATTGCATCTCCTCAGTTGAAATTGCATTCATGAACAGACTGCTCGGATGGCAGATGGCTTTGTTTATGTGCATTCATTTCATCTTCGCCCCTGGTATTAAAACGGCATGCTGCATCATCATCATGGAGGTTGTTACATTTCCATTCACTGTCATTCTTCATCACTTTTTGGCTTCTCTGCAAAGTAATCAAGCATGAGGTGGTCTGTGTTTTTTTGTATGTATAGCTACGTCATTGTTCACAAAAACACACCAGGCTCAGGCTTGTTCTATTATAATACCCACACTGACACCTTGTGTGTGCACCATGCCATAACTTTAGGAATAAGCAGCAATGCAGCAAATACATCCATACTGTACATGCACACAGTGCTTGTGGTGGAAAGTAGCTATAGGAGCATGTACAGCTGTAGTTTCTAGGTACTTTGCAGATCACAGTTTGACCAACAAAACATACAGATACAATGCATTGGCATGGATTAATTACCAAACAGTATGTAGAGTGGTTAAAGGTGGAGTCAGCGATTCTGAACGCTTGTTGTTAAAATCTTTTTTCGTCAAAATCAGTGTAGCTCCTTATGATTTGCTTCCTGTCCGTACTTTGTGCTGTCCTCTCTGACAACAAGCACTCTCCAGAATCGCTGAGCCTTTTATAATGAGCTCCTGCTCAATCCGCTAAAACATTAAGAATGTTGCGTTCATTAACGCATCCCATCCAAATAAACCTCCAATAGCATATCATTCTGCCACATGTCCAGTTCTTACTGTGCATTGTTCTTTTTGTTTACACGATTACAATCAGTGACTACGGTACAATTTACAAAAGCCAATTACAGAAACAAACACATGAATCCCCCATGTCTTCCAAATGTGGACACATGAATGATCACACATGTAAGAAACGTGTTACCACATGTTGCAACACGTGAAAGCGCATGTGGAAAATGGCTTTGACATGTAAATACCATGGTTTCACCACGGTAATTCCATCGGTTTCACAGGGAATTTTACATGGGCTTCACTCTTAACACCATGAAAAGGTTTCAAAACCGCCTTTCCCATGTGCACGCACACACATTCAACATCTGACTGTCACATGTCACCACGTACATTTTTCATGTTTTTGCACATGTGCAATTCATGTGTTTTTGCACATGTATTGGGAAGCCAGACATGATAAAATAAGACAAATCAAGTGAACATTGTCAAGAGAAAGAGAGATAGAGAGTGAAAAAGAGAGAGAGATAGAGAAAAGAGAGAGAGTGTGTGTGATTGTATAACATTCTGTAAAATAGGGATATTAAAAGGAATCCCAATAGAAACTGCCAGCCAGCATGTTGAGATGAAGACAATAAAAGGGTGTAATGTGTATGTGTAAAGACCTTAAATTAAAGTGACATGTAACATATCTAACATATGAAAGCAGCGTTATCCCTATCTTCCCATCACAGCCCTATGCTCCTGCAGATTGGCGATTAAGTTCAGGCAACATAGTTAGGGTAAGGGTACAGAGAGAGGTTAGAATATGAGTGACACGCACACGCACACACACACACACACACACACACACACACACCACACACACACACACACACACACACACACACACATACATACACACTATTCTATATTATATAGGCCTACTTAGAAATGTGGGAACATAGATCTGTGGGATCGAAGACACGCTCCTGTGATAACACTATATTAGCCACTGGTAGTATAAAGTATTTGTCCAGAATAACATTGTTAACTTAGCCTGGTCCAACCAGACCATCGTACTTCATTTCATTTGTGCAGAAGGTCTGGAACTGCTGTAATTGGCAAACGTTCACTCACTTGGAGGCGGGTGTCTGTTGAAGTTTAAAACTATTGTATCTGCCCAGTGCCACTCTGAATTAGCCAACCAATCGCATCACGTTTGGTCGTCACGTGTGTCACGAGCCGGCTTTTGACGGTGCGTTCCAGTTGGACAGGGAACTCGGAAATTTCCGACTTCACTACATATGAATGTAGTGAAGTCTATGAATCTACCGGTACCTGGCAACAGTAACTTGTTAGAGCCTAACGTTTAGTTATTTGGACGAGAAAGGTTTTAGGCATCCATACTTTCGCGAGCAGATGCACTGGAACACAGACAGGTCGGAACTCGGAACTACCAAGTCGGAAATCTCCTTCTTCCGAGTATAAAGGAACGCAGCATTCAACTGAAACTGGAGCGCGACTTCGACGTCATCGTTCTCAGCCACTCGCTCTGTTCGCTGATTGGACGGCTGTAGATTAGCTGATGGTTTTGTTTTCAGTTACATGTATACTTTCTGATATTCAGAGGAAAAATTATAGCAATTTAAACACATTATATGGTATTTTCGCCCTTATTGTAATAATCTTTGGCCATGAATGGGTTAACGAGCTGATTTACGTACAGCGCTGCGACAGTTGTGATCGCTTTACGGGTAGCGACTGCTGAGTTCCATGCGTGTCCTTTGTTTTGTTTTCTCACCTTTTGCTTCTTCTACTTTTTGTTTCTTTCATTAAGAATAGGGCTAGTATAGAGGGAAAAGAAAAAGGAAAAAAAAAAAGAAAAAAGAAGGGTTTTGAAGCCCATGGCTTCTGTGAGCGGGGGGGTTCAGGGTGGTAGTTGGCGCACAGTGGGTCAGGAAAAGGGAGTGGGTAAGAGAGGGGCTTCAAGTGAAAGGCCTGAAATGTCAGGAGATGAGGGAAGTAAAGTGAGGAGAGCTGGGGCAAGTGAAGAGTTCGTTGTCTTGTATAAGGTAAAAGGGGCTGAGCAGGGAGATCCGGGATTTAAATCAATCAGTCCTTTAAAAATAACAACCACTTTAGAGAGTCAGATAGGCAAGGACTTCCAAGCCAAGTTATTATACAATGGAGTTCTTAGGGTCTGCTGTAGAGATGAGAAACAATACAATGAAGCTCGGGCAGTGGGGAAGTTGGTGGTTAAGGTCGAGGTTGTGGTTCCGAAAGTAAGTGAACAAGGGCTCAGGGGAGTTGTGTATGGGGTGTTTTCTGGCTTGTCGGAGAGGGACATCCTGGAGAATGTTAAGGGTGGTCAGGTAACGGAGGTGGTGAGGTTTAGGCGAAGGGAGGGAGCCGATGGGGACCCACCGGTTCTGCTAACATTCACGGATAGGGAGCTGCCACAAAGAGTGTTTCTAGGTAGTATGGCTTACCAGGTAAGAGAGTATATCAGGCCGCCGCTACGCTGCTATAATTGTCAGCGTTTTGGGCATGTGGCCGGGTCTTGTCGGGGGAAAAGAAGGTGCGCAAAATGTGGTGGGGATCATGCTATCCAAAATTGTGAGACAGATAATCCGAAGTGTCCTAATTGTGGTGGGAATCATGCAGCAGCATTCAGGGGGTGTGTGCATTCAGTTCAGGCTAGGCGGGTGCAGGCTGTGAGGGAAAAGGGTAACACTTTCTAATAAGGTACACAAAAAAAAGAGTAGTTACCCTTTTGAAAAGAGTAGTTACCCTTTTCAAAAGAGTAGTTACCCTTTTGAAAAGAGTAGTTACCCTTTTGAAAAGAGTAGTTACCCTTTTCAAAAAGAGTAGTTATCCTTTTGAAAAGAGTAGTTACCCTTTTCAAAAAGAGTAGTTACCCTTTTGAAAAGGGTAGTTACCCTTTTCAAAAGAGTAGTTACCCTTTTGAAAAGGTTAGTTACCCTTTTGAAAAGGTTAGTTACCCTTTTCAAAAAGAGTAGTTACCCTTTTTGAAAAGAGTAGTTACCCTTTTGAAAAGAGTAGTTACCCTTTTCAAAGAAGTAGTTACCCTTTTGAAAAGAGTAGTTACCCTTTTGAAAAGAGTAGTTACCCTTTTCAAAAAGAGTAGTTATCCTTTTGAAAAGAGTAGTTACCCTTTTCAAAAAGAGTAGTTACCCTTTTGAAAAGGGTAGTTACCCTTTTGAAAAGAGTAGTTACCCTTTTGAAAAGGTTAGTTACCCTTTTGAAAAGGTTAGTTACCCTTTTCAAAAAGAGTAGTTACCCTTTTTGAAAAGAGTAGTTACCCTTTTGAAAAGAGTAGTTACCCTTTTCAAAAGAGTAGTTACCCTTTTCAAAAGAGTAGTTACCCTTTTGAAAAGAGTAGTTACCCTTTTCAAAAAGAGTAGTTACCCTTTTGAAAAGGTTAGTTACCCTTTTGAAAATGTTAGTTTCCCTTTTGAAAAGGTTAGTTTACCTTTTGAAAAGGTACGTTTTTTAATTTTCTCCATCCACTTAGAATGGGGCTGTGGAGTCATTTTTGCAAAATAACATTTCAGATCCACTTATATATTTTCATATATTTTCATATTTTCGGGGTCCTGGGGCCCATTCCAGAGGAGGTAATTTCAAACTCCTGAAAAAGTTGAACATTTTGAAAGTTATTAGAGGAAAAGCATTCTCAAACTCTCGACTTAGGCAAATTTCACTTTGTTCAAAAGGGTAACTACTCTTTTGAAAAGGGTAACTACTCTTTTTGAAAAGGGTAACTACTCTTTTCAAAAGGATAACTACTCTTTTTGAAAAGGGTAACTACTCTTTTCAAAAGGGTAACTACTCTTTTCAAAAGGGTAACTACTCTTTTGAAAAGGGTAACTACTCTTTTGAAAAGGGTAACTACTCTTTTCAAAAAGGGTAACTACTCTTTTTGAAAAGGGTAACTAACCTTTTCAAAAGGGTAACTAACCTTTTCAAAAGGGTAACTACTCTTTTCAAAAGGGTAACTACCCTTTTCAAAAGGGTAACTACTCTTTTTGAAAAGGGTAACTACTCTTTTCAAAAGGATAACTACTCTTTTTGAAAAGGGTAACTACTCTTTTCAAAAGGGTAACTACTCTTTTCAAAAGGGTAACTACTCTTTTCAAAAGGGTAACTACTCTTTTCAAAAGGGTAACTACCCTTTTCAAAAGGGTAACTACTCTTTTTGAAAAGGGTAACTACTCTTTTCAAAAGGATAACTACTCTTTTTGAAAAGGGTAACTACTCTTTTCAAAAGGGTAACTACTCTTTTCAAAAGGGTAACTACTCTTTTGAAAAGAGTAACTACTCTTTTCAAAAGGGTAACTACTCTTTTCAAAAAGGGTAACTACTCTTTTTGAAAAGGGTAACTAACCTTTTCAAAAGGGTAACTAACCTTTTCAAAAGGGTAACTACTCTTTTCAAAAGGGTAACTACCCTTTTCAAAAGGGTAACTACTCTTTTGAAAAGGGTAACTACTCTTTTCAAAAGGATAACTACTCTTTTTGAAAAGGGTAACTACTCTTTTCAAAAGGGTAACTACTCTTTTCAAAAGGGTAACTACTCTTTTCAAAAGGGTAACTACCCTTTTCAAAAGGGTAACTACTCTTTTTGAAAAGGGTAACTATCTTTTCAAAAGGATAACTACTCTTTTTGAAAAGGGTAACTACTCTTTTCAAAAGGGTAACTACTCTTTTCAAAAGGGTAACTACTCTTTTGAAAAGGGTAACTACTCTTTTCAAAAGGGTAACTACTCTTTTCAAAAAGGGTAACTACTCTTTTTGAAAAGGGTAACTAACCTTTTTTAAAAGGGTAACTAACCTTTTCAAAAGGGTAACTAACCTTTTCAAAAGGGTAACTACTCTTTTGAAAAGGGTAACTACCCTTTTCAAAAGGGTAACTACTCTTTTTGAAAAGGGTAACTACTCTTTTCAAAAGGATAACTACTCTTTTTGAAAAGGGTAACTACTCTTTTCAAAAGGGTAACTACTCGGTAACTACTCTTTTCAAAAGGGTAACTACTCTTTTCAAAAGGGTAACTACTCTTTTCAAAAGGGTAACTACTCTTTTTTTGTGTACCTTATTAGAAAGTGTTACCGGGAAAAGGATCAGCTGTCATATGCAGAGGCAGTGCAAAAAGTGGCGAGAGAAAGCACAGTTTCCGGTGCTAGGGAAGTAGTGACTGGGAGCCAGCGAAATGTGTCAAAACTGTTGCCAGAATCTCTCTCTGGCATGCTGATATTTAATAAGGAGTCGTTCTTGTCTTTCATTGCTGATGTATTAGTGGGAGCTCAAAAGGCAGCCAACAGGTCAGACATCATCAAGCTAGTGGTGGGGGCAGCTGAAAGGTTCCTTGGTACAAAGCAGATGCCAGAAAGATTACACCAATACATGACGGAGAATCGGGACATTAACACGTCACAGTTGTCGAGGGCCAGCAGTATGGAAGATATAAGCGATGGCTTTGTGGTTCCTTAACGTTTTAATGTTGTGTATTTTTCAGTGGAATGCCCGGAGTTTGATCGCGAATGGCCAGGAGTTAAAGAAATGGGTGGGTGAACTTAAAGAGCCACCAGAGTTAATATGTGTGCAAGAAACATGGCTAAAGCCCTGTCTGGATTTTGTCATCCCAGGATATGATTGCTTGAGATTAGATAGGCCTGATAGATCAGGTGGGGGTTGTGCAACTTTTGTTAGGAGTGGAGTGCAATATAGAAAACTTGAGGTTTCTTTTTGTAGTGAATGCTTGGCTGTGGAAGTTTGGAGTCATCACAATCCTATAACTGTGTTAAATTATTATAACCCCTGTAAACCTTTGTTAGTGTCAGATTTTGACGAAATAATGGATAAGATAAGGTGTCCTGTTATATGGGTTGGAGATTTTAATGCACATAACCCATTATGGGGAAGTGGTCATAGAGATAGTAATGGTGTGGTAGTAGAAGATTTTTTGGATAAGTATGGTTTGGTAGTACTAAATGATGCAAGGCCAACTAGGTATGATGTTATGAGAAATAAATGTAGTCACATAGATTTATCAGTTGCCTCTTCAAGTTTAGCAAGAGTCGGTGAATGGGATGTAATGGAAGGAAACACTCTGGGTAGTGATCATTACCCAATTACCTGTAGGTTTGGGAGGGACGTGAGGAGAGAAGTGGAGGTGAGGATTCCTAAATATAATTTCTGTAAAGCCAATTGGGGGAAATTCCAGGAGCGTGCTCGCAGCTTAATTGAAGAGGGTGACAGTGAGGGTTCTGTAGATGACTGGAATGCTGCCATTAGCTTGACATTACATGAGGCTGCCCGTTGCTCCATTCCTTTAAAGCAAGCACCTAGGCCCCGTGTGCTGGTTCCATGGTGGAATAAAGAATGTGATGATGCTGTCAGAAATAGGAATGTGGCATACAGAAGATTAAAAAAGTATCCAATAATGGTTAATGTAATAGAATATAAGAGACTAAGGGCAGTGGCAAGAAAAGTAATTAAAGAGGCAAAGAGATGTAGTTGGAGGAATTTCTGTGGTACTCTAGGGCCTGAAACCCCAGTAAAACAGCTATGGTCAGCGGTACGTAAAATGTCAGGGGTGTACAAAAGTAGGTCCATACCTGTGTTACAGCAAGGTGAGGCTGTTGCAATCTCCAGTAAAGATAAAGCTGACATGTTTGTGGAAAGTTTTCAAGAGGTGCACAGCTCAGGGAGCCTGGGAGTTGAAAGGTGTGAGAAAAGGACAGAATTGATGGCTGCTAATCAGGCGAAATTGATAGAGAGCTTAGATAATGTAAATCCAATAAATCTGTTTTTCACCATTAAAGAGTTGAGGGAAGCAATTATGTCAGGGGCGAACACTACCCCAGGGAGGGATAGGCTGTCGTATGAGTTATTTAAACATCTGGATGACGTTGTCCTCGAGGATATTTTGGCTTTGTTTAACACTGTGTGGGTAGGGGGCCGTTTGCCAAAGGAGTGGAAACATGCGGTTGTGGTCCCTATATTGAAGCCAGGCAAGGAGGCATCTGACCCTAGTTCATACCGTCCTATAGCACTTACAGCAGTGCTATGTAAAATTATGGAGAGAATTGTCACTAATAGATTAGTGTATTTTTTAGAGACCAAAGGACTCATTGTGAACTATCAAAATGGTTTCCGAAATGGGAGGTCCACAATGGAGTCGGTTGCAGTTTTAGACCAGGATATTAAAAGGGCATTTAGCAATAAGGAAAGTGTAGTTTGTGTATTTTTAGATATTGAGAAGGCATATGACTCTTTGTGGAAGGAGGGTTTAATGATTAAAATGTTCGACTTAGGAGTGAGGGGGCGGATGTTTAATTGGATTAGGGACTTCTTAATGAACAGAACTATTCAAGTCATGGTGGGTGGCGTTAGCTCAAAGAGTGTAGAAATAGAGAATGGTACTCCTCAGGGAAGCGTTATTAGTCCGGTTTTATTTAACATAATGATTAATGACATTTTCTGTAAAATTGAGGGAGGGTTTGGGTTGTCCTTGTTTGCTGATGATGGGGCTATCTGGAAAAGAGGGCGCAATGTTGAGTTCATTTTAAAGCAGGCTCAGAGAGCGTTAGTGTCAGTAGAGGAATGGGGGAACACATGGGGCTTCAAAATTTCTGCCTCTAAGTCTAAGTATATGGTATTTGGCTTTAAAAGGAAGTTGCCTAATATTGGGTTGCAAATGTATGGGTCTTTACTGGAGAAGGTAAAGGTTTTCAAATTTTTAGGCATTTGGTTTGAAGAGCGGATGACTTGGGCTGTGCACATCAATAAAATTGTGTTGAAGTGCGGAAAAGTGGTGAATGTTATCAGAAGTCTAGCTGGGTGTGAGTGGGGCGCTGACAGGGAATCAATGCTTTTGATTTTCCAGGCCATGATCAGATCTTCTCTTGACTATGGGTGTTTTGTGTATGGGTCTGCATCTAAATCAGCTCTGTCAAGGTTAGATGTGCTGCAGGCCAGGGCTTTGAGGCTTTGCTGTGGGGCCTTTAGAACTTCCCCAGTCCCTGCCCTGCTTATTGAAATGGGAGAAATGCCTTTATGGTTAAGGCGTATTAAGTTAGGGTTACAGTACTGGGTGAAATTAAGTGGGTGTCATCAAACTTTTTCAGCAAGGCGTCTGTTACAAGAGTCTGATGGGGATAATAAGTATAAAACATTCTTTGCTAAAATAAATCAGTGGGCTAGGAGGCTGGGTATGGATCAGGGAAGTGTAGCGGAACATACAGGCTGTCTACCTATGCCATATTGGCTGCTGCCCGAGCTCAGTGTTGATCTTGGTTCTCTACAGGAAAAAGATAAGAAGCTGGCAACTCCAAAAATAACAGAATATTTAAAGTCAATTAGTGACAAAATTTTGATTATTTTTACAGATGGATCAAAAGATCCAGTTAGTGGGAAAGCTGGGTTTGGAGTGTATGTGGAGCAGCTTGGGGTGAAGTTTGGTCGGCGCATCTCTAATGGGAGCTCGGTTTTCACTTCAGAGTTAATGGCAATCTTATGGGCTTTATGGTGGGTTGAGGAAACCAGACCTATAGAGGCTATTATCTGTTCTGACTCTGCAGCTGCTCTGGAAGCCTTAAGAGGGGGGAAGTCTAAGGCTAGACCTGACATTATTAGTGAGATTTTAACTGTGATTTTTAGAATTGGGTTTAGGTCAAACATCTCCTTTAGCTGGGTTCCTGGACATGCTGGGGTCGAGGGGAATGAGCAGGTGGATCAGATTGCAAAACAGAGTTTGGGTAGAGAAGTAGACGTTCGTATATCGCGGGGGAGAGTGGAGCTGAGAGAAATAATTAAAGAGGGTTTAATGAAGGAATGGCAGAGAGGGTGGGAAAAAGAAAGCAGGGGAAGACACTATTTCTCTTTACAATCCCAAGTTAAAAAAAGAGGTATCTGCACTTTTCATTCCAGAAGGGATTCAGTTAAATGGTGCAGATTAAGGCTGGGCCACTGTGGGTTAAATCACTTTTTGTTTATTGTTGGAAAACATGTGTCTGGGTTGTGTGAGTGTGGGACACCTGAAACAGTAAAGCATGTGTTTCTTGAGTGCAGAAAATATCGAGCAGAAAGACATTTATTGTTTGATAGACTGTTAGGACTTGGAGTTGAGGTTTTTTCTATTTCTTCTTTATTTGGACACAGTGGGAACCATCAGCTGAGGTCAAAAGCTATTCTGCAGTTCCTGCACAACACAGGGCTGTATGTAAAAATTTAGGACAACGTCTGACCTGTGGAGGGCAGTAATACGCTAAACAGCGTGTAAATTGCCGGAATTCTAAAAGAAGAAGAAGAAGAAGAAGATCGCTTTACGGTAAGGTGTTGCCCCGGTGAAGTCGTGACGTAAACATGTGGAGAATTCAGTAGCTTCAAAACACAGCCATATGGTAAGATTTTAAGCTCATAATTCATATATATTTTAGCCCACACTTTGATATTAAAGCTAAATTCTTATTCTGACTGCTGTGTTTACATTCAGCACATTCACGTGAACACAAACGACAAGTTATAAGTTGCCTTTAGCTTAGCTACACACGTCAACATAGCTGAGTTATTCAATATTAAGTCAAATAAAGGATTTTATTTCATGTGATTTACAGTGATTCTGCAAGTGGGAGTTTAGTTTTACTCTTATTTCATCAACGTTACCTTTTTTAAAACACATCAACGTGTGGTATAGTCAGAAAACAACAGTCAGTGCCGATCTACGTTCAAAATAAGGCTAATTAAACATTTTTTCCGTCACCGCTGAAGCCCAAAATCATGTCAGATAAATAGTGAATAAGTTCAAGGATCTTTGATATGTATTTATTAATTCGGCTTAACTCCAGTTCACCAACTACTTCTGGTTTTGGTTAATTGACGACGCTGAAGTTGACTAGCAGCAGTCCTTACCAAAATGTATCACCTTGGATGGAACAAGAGTTTAAAGGTTATTTTACCATTAAATTGAATTATTTA
This sequence comes from Ammodytes dubius, assembly GCA_026122265.1. Taxonomy (NCBI): domain Eukaryota; kingdom Metazoa; phylum Chordata; class Actinopteri; order Uranoscopiformes; family Ammodytidae; genus Ammodytes; species Ammodytes dubius. Next base: position 2,685,417 of record CM047520.1, read on the forward strand.
TAAGCCGAATCATCTGGAAGAAACTACTGATTACATATAAAACGCCCAAGTTCAACTGGTAAATGATATGCAAGAGGAAAATGGCTATGTAATCCTTTTATGGAATTAGGATTTTTATGTGTTCTTTACAAGTCTTGGCCCAATTTGGAAGTGTAGCCTATATAATGTTAACTCAGAGATTTGCCAGATAGGAGATAGGTACACTGACGTAGCTAAAAAAAAAAAGTGTTATCCTGTCTATAATATTATCATTCAAGAATCAAGACCTACATGTAGCCTATGTACTGTATATTTGAACGCGAGTTAACATATAGATTTGAGTGATATGGCGCCACCTTGTGGACGAGATACGTTCCAAATTCACATTAAAAAAAAATCCTCAAATAGCCTTACAACAACGTAAGCAAAATTAGTGAGTAAAGATGAACTGACTCTATTCTTATATATTTTATTTCCTGAAATAGAATGAATTACTTAATATGAATTTGGGTAAAATGATTTATTATGCAATTGTATGTATATGTTATGTTTTGTTTATTTGTGAATACATTTGTAAAACATAATATTTGTATTCCACTTGCTTGTGTGTCTGTCTGTCTGTCTGTCTGTCTGTCTGTATTTAGATGGAGAACTACAGTAAGGCTCGTACGGTTGAGCGCCCGTCTGTCTGTCCCTTCCCCGGCCTCCCTCCCGACACGCCAGAGATCAGAGTGAAAGACGGAAGCAAGATCCGTAACCTGCTCCGCTACGCACTGAGCCGCCTGGAAGCTAAACCGCTAGCAGTAGCATCAGGTAAGCCTCAATTCTTGTTTTCGTTTTTTTTCTTAACAATACAATAATGAAGCCAAGTATACTCAAATTTATCTTTTTTTCTTAATTTTTTTCTTCTTTCTTGTTAATTTTCTTAACAATACAATGACAGTGTTTCCCCCACGTTCACACAGCAGCGGCACGCCGCCGCTGCTATATTTTCTCTGCCGCTGCTATTAAAATCCTCCTCCTCATTATTCTACTTTTTTTTTTTCTTTCTTTTTTTTTTTGGTACGTAGCTCATTTTAGAAACGGGGCAATGCCTAAATAAACGCTGTCCATGCGTCGGAGGTGAATGTAACTTACTCGGCGGAAAACAGAAACTAAGGGAGGGGAGCGGCTCACTGTAGAGTCCCTTTATAGGCCTTTCACACCGCCGCAAAATCGGCGCTAGTTCGGAGTTAGAGCCAGTGTTTTGGTTTCACACCGCCAGAAAGCCTGCTCCGGGCAGGCTCCGGGCCGTAAAAACCGGTTCAACTCATACCCCAGGATTGAGCAGGGTTTGAAGTGAACTGCTTGCGCCAGCGGCCGGGGGAGGGATTATCCTGACCAACCAGACCAACTAAAACCTCATGCCCGCCATGTTTAAAAACACCGCTACTACGAGACGTAAACATAACATAATTACCGAACGTAGCGATCAAATTGACCGGCGAGAATACGCTGTATGGGTCCGGTTTGGTTAAGAAAGCAAAGCGAGAGCTAACACGTGTAAAAATAAGACGTATTCGCCGCTGTTGTTGTGCTTAAAGCTAGCGGTAGTTTTAGCGTTAGCCACAAGAGCAGCGGCGTCGGGCGACGTACACACACGTTTACAGTGACGTCATGACGTTGCTCTCTTGCCGGCTCCATGGCTGTCTCCGGTCGATGTGAAACCAACAGGTTCATAACTGGGATAAGGCTGTAACTAGGGATGGGGCCGATCCGATCCAGTATCGGTATCGGGTCCGATATGGCCGAAATCTGCGTATCGGATATCGGACTGACAGCTCCGATATTAAAATCCGATTTTTTTTTTTATATATTTTTTTTTTTTTTTTTTTTTTACTATGGAAGAGCGAACATGCGCCGACGTTCGGTGGAGGGAGAGAGGACATCACTTTAAAATTTGACATACAGTACATATCAGTTTGTTAGCCAGTGAGCTAACCAAAGCTAATCCAAGTCAAGGAAGTGGAGAGGCTTGTGACAAATTCAGCCAATGTAAAATACAGCCAGAGAGAGGAAGACTGTTTAGACAAAAGACCACCACATATTCTAGTGGGGCAGAAGTGATCATTGAGAAGGATTTTTTTTGTGTGACTCTATAATTCTGCCTTTAAGATAAACCTATATGCATTTGTGTATATTTATTGCTCTTTTAAATTAGAATTGCTTAAGCCTTCCTAGCCTAATACATAACATCACCACCAACAAAAAAATGTATAACATTTATGATATCGTATCGGTCAGTATCGGTATCGGCCGATATCCAAACCCCAGGTATCGGAATCGGATCGGAACTAAAAAAAGTGGATCGTCCCATCCCTAGCTGTAACCAGTTTTGAACTGACCCCAACACCAGCCTGGAACTGACTCTTGGTTCATTTTGGTGTGAAAGGCCTATTAGTCGCGCTGTCAGTTTTCCGTCAGGGCTCTGTGTATCCGGGCTCGAGACATACAAACAGATCGCGGAACATTCACTAACGAAACAGTTAGTGGCTGAGCGAAGAATGTGGACTACTGTAGGCTACTGGTGCAAATTCCACAACTCATTACTTGTGTTACAGTTTAGTACAATATGTATTCATTTATATTTGGTTGCTCCACCAGTCCAGGCAGGACAGGATAGTTAAGTTTCAGTTTCGTTTTTCACCTCCGTGTCGGACAGCTGTTCGCTCAGCTGAAGGGCTCGAGCCTCACGGAGCAGACAGCGCGAGTCAGTCTAAAGTCAGCGATGATCACTCTCACAAATCAAAAAGCTAAACTATAAAATAAAGCTCTTCCTCCCTCTATCTGTCTGTATAGGGCCTATATTTCTCTCTCCTCTGTACACTTAGTCACTACCACTAGTTTTAAGGAAGCAGAAGGAGGATTATAGCCTCATTTTGCACTTTATTATTTTTAAATATTAGAAGATTGCAGGCAAGTAAAATACCACCAGCCACTACATTCTCAATGATAGAGACGAATAATTACTTTTTTTTCTTACAGTTTAAATTAAATATTTGAACAATACAGGAGAATAAATATTTGAAAGCAATAGAGAATGCATGATATTACTGCATTGTATTGTATTCTATTTTGGTCACCAGGAACCTAAATGTTGTCAATTAGCCTACAAATTCACCAGAATGCAGGAAATGAAGAGTTGAATGCTCAAAAATGTATGGGGGGACACCCCCAGACCCCCACATTAAAATGTGTCCCAAACCAAGGTTTAATCACAACCTACACCCTTGAAATTCATGAATAGTTTTGTTTTATTTGTATCTATAGGCCTTTGTATAAGGATACTTTGTAATTTTTATCACATTATTTTAAATTAAAGTCTTAGGTCCTGCTTATCAATTGCTCATAATAACCAGTAGGCCTACTTCTGTGTTGGACATTACTGAACCTCTTCCCATTTATAGCACCCAAGTCCCTGTCTAGTTCCATGTCCCCAAAAAATCAAATAAAGGAACCTCCCCCCCCCTGATTTACCGAGTCGTCTAGAGGGGTCGGGTGTTTGTCACCTTTTTCACCTCTTATGAGTTTGCAGGTCTGGTTTAAGCATTAAGCAAGAACTGTAAATTAATTGTGCAAATCCTTTTCTGCGTTGTGGCATTTTGTGTTTAAATATCCATTTCTATACAAAAATGTCATAATCTGTAAGTAAAGACACAAAAGGCAAAGTTGCAACACCAATAATCCCATCTATCTGAATAGTAATTAGTGCATATTCTCCTCTCAAAGTGTACTAGATCAATGCATTCAAAGTAAAGGGTACAAAAAAAATCTGGCCGGGGGGGCATGCCCCCGGACCCCCCTGGGACGTTCGGGGACCACGCCACCGCTGCTGAAAAAAATCCTGCGGGAAACACTGAATGAGTTATGTAGACAATAAGATTATACTTAAACAAATATACAACACATACAGAGGATAAAGCATAAGTAAGACAGACAGTAGATAGGGCTTAAATCCATATCACCAGGGCCGCTGCTAAGCTTTTGGGTGCCCTAAACTTAAATTGTCAGTGAGGCCCCCCCCCCCCCCCCCCTCCAAAAAAAAACTACTAAAACACCAAGATGCTGGTGCCCGATCTCTGCAACTGCTTTTTGGCACATTTGCTGCAGTGATGAGTTTTTGTGAACAGCATTTACTAACAGAAAGAACAGGTTAACGTGTGAAAAAAGTTGCAGAGTATCCTACTAACTGCCTTTGCAAAGAAGAGGACGTGATTGACAGGTGACCACAGAAAAACTGGTGATGGGTGAATTTGGAGGTGGGCTGTCGCCGTGCCAACCTAATCAGAAGCTAGGAATGGTCCTGGTATAGTAAATATACATATTTTAATTGGCTGAAAAAATAAAAACATACATTTTCTTCACTTTTGATTGGGTGGGCAGGGCGCACATTTGGGTGGGCAGGCCCCGCTTGCCATTATGAATCGCCATTCAAAAACAGTTTCATAAAGCCAGGTAGGTTATTATTGGGGGAAACGTGTAATTTGTCCAATTGAGTGATAGGTTACACAATTAAGAAAAAACAACGATGGGCCTGTTCATAACTAATTTATATATTTTTTGGAATGTAATGGTCATCATGAAATTGTTTAAGAAACCTCAATTTTGGGAGCCCCCGGATCATCTCATTTTCCTATAATTATTTATTTTTTTAAATTGGGGGGCCCCCCAGGTACTTGGTGCCCTACGCGCTCTGCGTACCCTGCGTATAGGGAGCGGCGGCCCTGCATATCACCATCATTAAACATTTGATCTGATTATGATAAAAGGTGGAGTCAGTGATTCTGGAGAATGTTTGTTGACAAAATCACTTTTGGTCAAATCAGTGAATATCTACCTGTCTGTACTGTATGTGTGTTGAAAGAATCTAAAACATGCACTTGCATTTCTTGCAAAATAAAATAATTTATCCTTAAGTTTGCCATGTGTAAAGCAAAAAAACTTGACTCTCTTTAAAATAAATATTCATAAAAGAAGTAAAAAAACTAATCAAAATTAATTTTAAATTAATTGCCCCCAATATCAGCACCAGCCCAGGACTTCAAAGATGGACGCCCGTTGGCCCCAGTGGAGGGAGACAGCGTTGCTAAGCAGCCCCTCTGTAAACACATGGTCTTCACAGCCAATGGAAAAGGCGTCGCCAAAGCCATAACCTGCACTGAGATCGTGAAGCGACGAGTCAAAGGCCTTCACCAGATAACCACCCTGCAGTTCTGCACCGTGGACGAGGTGGTGTGTGTGTTGTGTGTGTGTGTGTGGTGTGTGTGTGTGTTGTGTGTGTTGTGTGTGTGTGTGTGTGTGTGTGTGTGTGTGTGTGTGTGTGTGTGTGTGTGTGGTGTGTGTGTGTGTGTGTGTGTGTGTGTGTGTGTGTGTGTGTGTGTGTGTGGTGTGTGTGTGTGTTGTGTGTGTTAATGAGAAAATCAAGATCCTGCCATTAAAGAAATGTTGATATGATATTTTTGCCATATCACCCACCGCTAGTGTGTATTCAACTCAGCAACAGTGAAGAGTCTTGTGTTTAAGAAAAATGTTGGCGTGAAGCTCTTTGTTTATTGTGTGGTGATTTTCCTCTTCATTGAGATAATAAGTTAAGGGGTGGTAGGATGCCCTAAAGGAAAGGTGGCCGACAAGTAACTATGAGGTCTCTGGTTCCTCCCAGTAACCATGAAGACTCTGGTTCTTCCCAGTAACCATGAGGTCTCTGGTTCCTCCTCCCAGTAACCATGAGGTCTCTGGTTCCTCCTCCCAGTAACCATGAGGTCTCTGGTTCCTCCTCCCAGTAACCATGAGGTCTCTGGTTCCTCCTCCCAGTAACCATGAGGTCTCTGGTTCCTATACTCCCAGTAACCATGAGGTCTCTGGTTCCTCCTCCCAGTAACCATGAGGTCTCTGGTTCCTCCTCCCAGTAACCATGAGGTCTCTGGTTCCTCCTCCCAGTAACCATGAGGTCTCTGGTTCCTATACTCCCAGTAACCATGAGGCCTCTGGTTCCTCCCAGTAACCATGAAGACTCTGGTTCCTCCTCCCAGTAACCATGAGGTCTCTGGTTCCTCCCAGTAACCATGAGGTCTCTGGTTCCTCCTCCCAGTAACCATGAGGTCTCTGGTTCCTCCCAGTAACCATAATAATAATAATAATACATTTTATTTAAAGGCGCCTTTCAAGACACGCAAGGACACCGTACAATGTGAAAAATACAGTACAATTAATTGATTTAAAAACAAAAATGGGATGGGAAGATCAGGGGGGGTAAGCAAATTTGAAAAGATGAGTTTTGAGTTTAGATTTGAACAGGGATATGGAGTCACTGTTGCGGATGTCGGGGGTAGTGCATTCCAGAGCAGGGGAGCAGAGCGGCTGAAGGCTCTGCTCCCCATCGTGGTGAGACGGGCAGAGGGGACAGTGAGGTGAACAGAGGAGGAGGAGCGGAGTGCACGGGAGGGAGTGGCAATTTGAATGAGGTCTGTTAGATATGTGGGTGCAAGGTTATGGATGCTTTTGAAGGTGTAAAGGAGGATTTTAAATTGAATACGGAAATGAACCGGGAGCCAATGAAGCTGGTGAAGGACAGGGGTGATGTGGTGAGAGGAGGGTGTTCTGGAGATGATCCTTGCTGCTGAGTGTTGAAGAAGTTGGAGTTTATGGAGGGTTTTTTGGGGGAGACCGAAAAGGAGGGAGTTGCAGTAGTCGAGCCTTGATGTGACCAGACTGTGGACAAGGATGGTGGCAGTGTGGGGTGTAAGGGAGGGGCGGAGGCGGTTGATGTTTCGTAGGTGGAAGTAGGCAGTTCGGGTAATGTTATTGATGTGGGGTTGAAATGAAAGTGTGGTGTCGAGGATGACACCCAGACTCTTAACCTGGGGGGAGGGTGAAACAGTGGAGTTATCAATGGTGAGAGAAAAGCTGTCGGTTTTGGATAGTGTAGATTTGGTGCCAATGAGGAGAACCATGAGGTCTCTGGTTCCTCCCAGTAACCATGAAGACTCTGGTTCCTCCTCCCAGTAACCATGAGGTCTCTGGTTCCTCCTCCCAGTAACCATGAGGTCTCTGGTTCCTCCTCCCAGTAACCATGAGGTCTCTGGTTCCTCCTCCCAGTAACCATGAGGTCTCTGGTTCCTCCTCCCAGTAACCATGAGGTCTCTGATTCCTCCTCCAGTAACCATGAGGTCTCTGGTTCCTCCTCCCAGTAACCATGAGGTCTCTGGTTCCTCCCAGTAACCATGAAGACTCTGGTTCCTCCCAGTAACCTTGAGGTCTCTGGTTCCTCCCAGTAACCATGAGGTCTCTGGTTCCTCCCAGTAACCATGAGGTATCTGGTTCCTCCCAGTAACCATGAGGTCTCTGGTTCCTCCTCCCAGTAACCATGAGGTCTCTGGTTCCTCCTCCCAGTAACCATGAGGTCTCTGGTTCCTCCTCCAGTAACCATGAGGTCTCTGGTTGGATCCCCGGCACCGGACAGAAGGGTGTTAGTAGTGAAACTAGTGGTGGCTGAGTGTGGTAACTTTAGAGGGGATATGAGAAAAGATTAATTTCAATGTCACCATTGACTAATAAAGTAACTTAACTCAACTTAATCAGCGGGCTACACTGTGTCCCACTGTTACCAAGTAAGGGTCAGCCGTGGAAACACAAGCCAGATCTAGGGTCACTGTGCCATGCCAAACCAAACTATACTGTTTAGTGGAAATGAGTCATACATACCAAATAATAGAAAAGTAATGACAGCGTAATGGATTAATACATTCATCGTTAAGGCTTCTCGATAAAGGTATCATTATTAAAACTCCCGTGTGTGTGTGTGTGTGTGTGTGTGTGTGTAGGTGTGGGAGCCCCTTGAGCCTGAGGCTGGTCTAGACAGTCTGACAGTAAGCAGGAAGCAGCCGTCTATCTGGATCCTCCTGTCCACAGACCCACTGGACCGCACACAGCCCGGTTACCAGGCGCCCGGGCGCTACGACGACCTGTGGGCTGCGGCCACCGTCGCCAGGGAGGAGCCGGGGGCGGGGCCTAAAGCAGGAAGTAAACGGAAGAAAGGAGGAAGTGGAGGGAGAGGGAGAGGACGAATCAGAGAACATGCTACCAAAGGACACAGCTGATTTATTACTGTGTGTGGTGTGTGTGTGTGTGTGGTGTGTGTGTGTGTGTGTGTGTGTGTGTGTGTGTGTGTGTGTGTGTGTGTGTGTGTGTGTGTGTGTGTGTGTGTGTGTGTGTGTGTGTGTGTGTGTGTGTGTGTGTGTGTGTGTGTGTGGTGTGTGTGTGTGTGTGTGTGTGTGTGTGTGTGTGTGTGTGTGTGTGTGTGTGTGTGTGTGGTTGTGAAAGAAAGGAGGGAGAGGCAGAGGGCGATCCAGAGAACACGCTCCCAAAGGACAGAGCTGAGAGGGGTTATTTTTCTAATTTAATTTTCTTCAGAGTGTTTATGCATTTTTCATACATTTTGGGGCACTACAGTATATAATTAGATCATAGACAAGGCACAAGCAACATTTCATTTTAAAGGTGGAGTCAGTGATTCTGGAGAATAATTGTTGTCAAAATCACTTTATTTGTCAAAATCTGTGAATATTTCCTTATGATCCGCTACCTGTCCGTACTGTGTTGGCTTGGAAAAAAATACAGTGTTAATACACAATCTAGGCCAGGGGTGTCCAAACTTCTTTTCACTGAGGGCCACATGCAGAAAAATCTACGAAGGGCCGGGCCACTTTGCAAAAATAACACATTTATCAGGACATGTAGCTGCTCTGATGTTTAGTTTCATAGTGTCTTCGTAAATTGTAATCCTTCTTCATGGCAACACTTTCCTTGCACATTAAACAGACACATTTCCCCTCTTGTTTATATGCCAATGATACACCCATGTTTTCTGCCTTTGCGTCCAATGTCCAGCAGGGTGAAAATAGTATCCAGCTGAGGTCCCGACCGTCCTAGGGGGGTCCGGGGGTATGCCCCCCCAGGAGATTTTAAAGTGAAATGCATGAATCTGGTGCACTTTGAGAGGGAAATTAAGAGGCTAAAGCTGAAGAATTTTGTATGAAAAAAAAATGGAGACACTGTCAGATGAATTAGAAGCTATTGGAGAAGGACACATAGATTTTCCATAATAATATTAATTTAAAATAAAATATTATGCAGGGTCCTCTGGGATGGGCTTGTTCTCTTTTTCTTTTATGGGACATATTTCTCTGTAATATAATGAGTGCATTTAAATTATTTAAAAATTAAAAGCGCCATATTACATTATATTTTTAAATGTGCCACGGGCCAATCAATCAGTGTTTGAAACCCCTGCACTAGTGGGTTAACTAAGAAATGCAAAAAAGCGGGCCATATTACATTATATTTTTAAAATCGGCCGCGGGCCAATAAAAAGCGGGCCGCAGTTGGCCCGCAGGCCGTAGTTTGGACACCCCTGATCTAGGCTCTGTTAATGGACATGTTCCTAGCTACGGTGGTCCCTTTGTTTACGTACCAATTTACGGATCCTAGGCTGTTTATTATCGCTAGAAGATATTCCCTGATTTTGAGAACAAGGGTTCTCCAGAATCGCTGACTCCACCTTTAAATGAGACTGAACTAAACATTGACTGTGTGTTGGACTATTGATCTGCTAAAAAAACTGATACGATTTTGAAGAAGCTCGCTAACAATTGAAAGATTAATTTGTATGTCGTCCGCTAAAACACGATCAGTCACAAAGAAAATTCTGAAATGAATGAAAGAAATGAATGTCTGTTTTTATTTTATTTTGAGCCGTCGATTTGACGTTCTATTTTGTATTTTCTCTTCTGAAATGTGGATTTATAAGTCTAAAACAAGTGGTTTTGTGTGTCTGAAAATTTTTTTTTTTTTAAGTGAGTGAAGAGAAAGTTTATTAAAGATGTTTAATTTGTTTCACTCTGTAATTGTGTCCATGTTTCCTTTGTGAATATTTCTGAGTTTATATAATGTCAGTTAAAGATGGTTGTAGAGGAGAAATATACAGACGCAAACAGACAAGGTTTAGTCAAATAAACACCTGAATGTACATTTTGGACCTTTGTTCTATACTAAAATTAAAGAAGACAAGTTATGGAAGCAAAAACGATGAATTTACCAGTACTTGAAAAAAACAATGTTTTTGCTACTAGATCAAATGTTTAAAATCACTGCATGGATGACTTATATTCTTCACTTCTTCAGCGTCCTTATGCTTAGAGAGTGGAGACAGGTGGTGACGTGTGTGTGTCCGTGTTTCTCTCCGTACTGTGTCTGTGTGTGTCTCTCTCTCTGTGTGTGTGTGTGCGTGCGTGTTCACGTTAATCCCTTTATCTCCTCAGAATGGATTAGCAGGCTTAAATTAGTGAATTAGTTTCACTGTAGAGAGGAGAGTGGCTGGTAGTGAGCTGTGTAGGCACTTTTTTTTCTCACATCTTACATCACATCTTAGTTAGTTTTCTGGTAGTGTTACATGGACCAGTGGCGTAGCAGGCAAAACATAGCCTACATCAAGATAATACATTATAATTGCATTGAAGAGTTAGTTAGTTTGAAGACGAGAGGTTGTAGCAGAATATGGCTGGTAATCAGCAATCTAGGCTGTTTAGTTTAATACTGCTCAGTTTCCTGGTAGTTATGGACGGACCGATAGCGGTGCGTTCTCAAGTCCGCCACCCGCTGCCCGTTCTGTGGATGATGCCGTTCAGCTCGGGACCCTGGATGAGGGAGAACCAGAGATATTTAAACCAAAGCTCCGCTCAGATGTCTACGGCCGTAACACTCGCTCTGAGAGACCTGCAGAGACAAACACCGCCTCTCGGGAACTATGACATCCAGCTACACATGCTGGACTCACAGGTGGGTAGCCTATAGGCCTACACACCTTTTCACTATTGTTGTGTGTGTGTGGTGTGTTGTGTGTTGTGTTGTGTGTGTGTGTGTGTGTGTTGTGTGTGTGTGTGTGTGTGTGTGTGTGTGTTGTATTGTGTTTAGTTATGCTTTTAAAACTATAGTGCGTAACTTTTTCTTAACTATGTTTGATTGTCAACATCTTTTCACTGTGTGAAGAATTTCTGGCAAAGATGAAAAATCTTTTGCAGAAATGATGCACATTGTATTTGTTAAATGCATCATTTCTGGTGCACTTTACATAATACGTCGTTACAATGAGAAACTGAAATTTTTACATTTCCCTAGAAAATAGTTAACAGATAAAATATACCGGTACTTAATAATTTTTACACCACCTGTTACACTAATCTGGAGAATTTCTGGCTAAATCTTTGTTATCTGTCAAAAGAAAAAGTGCTCAGTGCAGAACAAGTGCCTATTTCATGTTGTGTGTTCGTATTTTTTCACACCCTGTCACTATTATTTAAAGCTTTTAAAACTATAGTGCGTAACTTTTTAGTGTCTTTGTTTAGAAAATATGAAGTGCTATAGTGCTGCAAGGAAGGTAAAAAGAGGACAAGAAGGGTTTAAAAGATGGAGTCAGTGATTCTGGAGAACTCTTGTTGTCGAAATCAAATTTCTTTTCAAAATCAGTGAATATCTCGTCATGATCCACTACCAGTCTGTAGGCCTACTGTGTGCTGAAATTCAGGAGGCCCCTTTTGTTTACATACCCTTTGTTTACAGAGCCTAGGCTGTGTATTAACACCAGATTTTTTTTCAGTGAAACACAGTACAGACAGGTAGCATATCATGAGGAGATATTCAGTGATTTTGACATAAAGTGATTTTGACAACAAGCGTTCTCCAGAATCACTGACTCCACCTTTAGCCCCTTCTTGTCCTGCCCTTGCCCTGCTGTACTCAGTTTCTCTCTGTAACAGTTTGAATCATTTTTTTCCTCAAATCTTTTTTGTCATTTCGAAACATAATCAGAAATGCAAACAGCACATCATCCATTAAACAAAATAAATTGATAGAATCTATAATAAATCCCATAATTGCATTTTGTAAATGTTCCTATTCATAAGACAAATACCTCTAGGTCCCTCCCTCCCAGACATCAATATTTTCTTTTTGAACATGAAATTGGACACTTTAACACTCATGAAAAACAAAAAGAGTGAACACATGCTACCATATTACAATTCATTATTTTCTGTAGCCCCTGTTTAAGTTGCGTTGACTTTATTTATATCGTGATTTACTTATGCGAGAAACTTTATTTCTTATATTACAGTGAATGTATTTGTTTATTGTTTTCTACAGTGTGACCCGTCTGTGGCTCTGAAAGCTTTGTTTGACTCTGTGTGGGCGGGGCCAGAATACCTGCTTCTGATTGGAGGAGGACTCTGTCCATCTGTGACATCACTCATCGCGCGCTCCCTGCCAGCGCTTAACCTGGTGCAGGTAGGGTGGTAGGATGGCCTGGAGTTAAAAAGGTTCTTCCCAGTAACCATGAGGTCTCTGGTTCCTCCCAGTAACCATGAGGTCTCTGGTTCCTCCTCCCAGTGACCATGAGCTCACTGGTTCCTCCTCCCAGTAACCATGAGGTCTCTGGTTCCTCCTCCCAGTAACCATGAGGTCTCTGGTTCCTCCCAGTAACCATGAGGTCTCTGGTTCCTCCCAGTAACCATGAGGTATCTGGTTCCTCCCAGTAACCATGAGGTCTCTGGTTCCTCCCAGTAACCATGAGGTCTCTGATTCCTCCTCCCAGTGACCATGAGCTCACTGGTTCCTCCTCCCAGTAACCATGAGGTCTCTGGTTCCTCCCAGTAACCATGAGGTCTCTGGTTCCTCCTCCCAGTAACCATGAGGTCTCTGGTTCTCCTCCCAGTAACCATGAGGTCTCTGGTTCCTCCTCCCAGTAACCCAGAGGTCTCTGGTTCCTCCTCCCAGTAACCATGAGGTCTCTGGTTCCTCCTCCCAGTAACCAGAGGTCTCTGGTTCCTCCTCCCAGTAACCATGAGGTCTCTGGTTCCTCCTCCCAGTTACCATGAGGTCTCTGGTTCCTCCTCCCTGTAACCATGAGGTCTCTGGTTCCTCCTCCCAGTTACCATGAGGTCTCTGGTTCCTCCCAGTAACCATGAGGTCCCTGGTTCCTCCTCCCAGTAACCATGAGGTCTCTGGTTCCTCCTCCCAGTAACCATGAGGTCTCTGGTTCCTCCCAGTAACCATGAGGTCTCTGGTTGGATCCCGGCACCGGACAGGAGGGTGTCAGTAGTAAAACTAGTGGTGGCTGCTATTACATATACGGTGCCCACCATCTCTATCATTGTGTCCTTGACCAAGACACTTAACCCCAAACTGCTCCAGGGGCGCTGTACATGGCTGACCCTGTGTGAGGACACCCTCTGGAGTGTGGTAACTAGAGAGGGGAGATGAGAAAAGATGAATTTTGATGTAGCAATCAACTTATAAAGTAACTTGACTAAACAAAGAATGGAGAGGCTACCTAGTCAAAGCTAAGTGTGTTTTTCAATTTATATTTATAACATCTTTTTTCTACGATAGTGTATAAGGGCCACTGTAGAATTTAAAAAAGGGGACAGTGGGTTTTTTTTTTTTTTAATAATTTTTTCCTATTTTTTTCTCCCTCCAAAAATACCTTCAAAATAACATGTATTACTACAAAATAAGATACACAAATAATGGGGATAAATTAAAGGAATACTTCAACCATACAGACCCAGCGTTTTATCGTTATACAATCGTTACAATACAATGAATGAGGTTTCTCTTCCCTCAGTCTTCCCTTGGACCAGCTGTCCTGTTAATCCTAACCCTACAATTTACCATGTGTGATGTCACACTAGTAAATAGGATCTCAGAGTTCAAAACACCTTCATATTTCCACCAGTGAAGTAGGTCTTTCAGATTGTCCCTCTCCCCTCCTTTCCCCCAGATATCCTTTGCGGCCTCCTCTCCCAGTCTCTCTAACCGGAGGTTGAGCGGTAACATGTTCAGTACGTTGCCCACAGACAGAGCCCTGAACCTGGGCACAGTCAAGCTGCTGCAGAGGCACAAGTGGAGCAGAGTGGGTGTCCTAACACAGCAGGGAGACAGGCTGGCAGAGGTGAGGCTAAAATAAATTGTGGTTAAATGTCTCTTTTTAGGGCGCTCCAGTGGTGTAGTGGGTAGGGCGCGTACCATATAGACTCAGTCCTTGTTGCAGTGGTCGCTGGTATCCTGTTACCCGGATGTCTACTACATCAGGCCGAGATTTTTAGTGTGCTATTTGGCCGATTCTGACCCACAATCCAGTGCATACCGGAAGTGACGTCACATCGACGGAGCCTCCATATGAAAACAAACGGGGATGCGACTGATATAAAAAGCAAGAGGCAAGATCAAGGAGCCATGTTAGGATGAAACAAATAAGTTAAAGTATGTCCCAAGTGTATGCCTACTGCATCCTAACTAGATTATTTCTATGGACAGCTGTAGTATGTACAATAGAAAAAAAGAAAGAGTATGAGATTTGGAACAAAGATTAAATGTAAATTAAAACAAATCAAGTGGATCCTGTTCCCTCCAGATGAATAAGGATCTGTTGAAGCAGCTTCTGAAGGCTGACGTTCACATGGTTTCATCACAACGTTTCTCTGGAGACGTCTGCAGCAGCTTGAGGAACATCAAGGTACAGAGCACGAGTTCATTTCTATTCCATTAATTTCAAACCTTCATTTATATGTTCATTCATATTGTAGACTTCAGCGCTGTTATGGCAAAAAGTGGAGAGGCGTCAATGTGTGGTTGTCGGCGTGATTTGGGTTTTACTGTGTCTGTCTGTTATAAGTGGCAAAAACAAATAACCTTACCCTCTGTGCAGGAGAGTGACGCTCGGATCATCATCGCACAGTTTGAAGAGGATTCTGCCTCAGAGGTTTTCTGCTGTGTAAGTTATCTATCTATCTATCTATCTATCTATCATCTATCTATCTATCTATCTATCTATCTATCTATCTATCTATCTATCTATCTATCTATCTATCTATCTATCTATCTATCTATCTATCTATCTATCTATCTATCTATCTATCTATCTATCTATCTATCTATCTATCTATCTATCTATCTATCTATCTATCTATCTATCTATCTATCTATCTATCTATCTATATATCTACCTACTACCACCTCTGTCTGATCTTCTGTCTATCTTCTATCTATCTAGTCTGTCTGTCTGTCTGATCTATCTGTCTATCTGTCTTCTTCTGTCTGTCTGTCTATCTAGTCTATCTTCTATCTGTCTTCTATCTTCTGTCCGTCTCTGTCCGTCATCTTCTATCCTCTCTATCTTCTATCTACTATGCAACATGTATTTGTGTGTGCATATCTATCATCTAAGTTCTAATCTACAATTTGGTATTTAACTAATTATGATAGTTAATCTATCAGACTAGACAGATCTACATACAACTATCAAATACTATTATTCATCTATCTATCTATCTATCTATCTATCTATCTATATATCTACCTACCTACCACCTGTCTGTCTGTCTGTCTGTCTGTCTGTCTGTCTGTCTGTCTGTCTGTCTGTCTGTCTGTCTGTCTGTCTGTCTGTCTGTCTGTCTGTCTGTCTGTCTGTCTGTCTGTCTGTCTGTCTGTCCGTCTCTCTGTCCGTCTGTCTGTCTGTCCGTCTCTCTGTCTATCAACATGGCAACATGTATTTGTGTGTGCATATCTATCATCTAAGATTCAGAATCACAAATTTGGTATT